>JANBXA010000044.1:34755000-34790000 GCA_030556225.1 Cricetiscus sungorus | reverse complement strand
CCATGCCCAGCTGTTGCATGAACTCTGCAGACACAGCAGGCCCTTTTCCATCTGAGCCACAGCCCACACAGGCCATGTCCATGGCCTCTCTGCACCGCCCCCCCAAAGCATCCTGGAGGTCACTGAGACAATGTTATACATTTTCCCTCCAGACCACTAGATGGCACTGTGTACCCACCCATGACTGCCGCTGTCCCTGGTTCCTCGAAGGCTGGGCTGGGATAGATGCACAGGTTCTGCTCTGTCCTCTTTCCTGAGGAAATCAGGTTTCCCTGGAGGCTCTCACAAGGGCATAGCAACTGCACGGCCGGCGCCCATACACTCAGGATGGTCCAGGCTCTTTTCACGGATCAGCTCCTACACTTCCCACAGGCACCAGTGATCAAATTCCCACCTCACGTGCAAAAACTCCTTAGCCCCAGGGTGGGTACAAAGGTGCCCTGCGTTCAAACCTGCAGAGCCCCCATGGAATCCAGCTGCTGTGGTGTCTGTAACCCTAGCGCCTAGACTCACAAGTTTGACCGCAGCTAGCCTGGCATACAAGTTGCCTCAAAAAAAAAAAAAAAAAAAAAAAAAAAAAAGAAAAGAAAAGAAAAGAAAATGCCCTGTAACCACGCATGTTCTGTGGCATATGCATGCCTGTACTCATGCAACTCCGTGCATTCATGAGCACACACACAATTTTTTTTTTTATTTGAAAAAGGAAAATAGTGACAGAAGTGATGTGGCTGTCCCTGAGTCACACACAGCCGATGACTTGAAGTGATGATGTCACAGATTATGTACACCACAGTGACGGACATGACCATAGCTGGCTTAACGCAAACCAGCAGAGTAGGGCCCTGCCTTGGCATTCTCTTACCCAAGCAACCTGCAGGGGTGGGGTTGGGGGACAAAGAAAACTGTGCCAGCTGGTGAGCTCTTTCTTACTGTTGGAATTAAAGTGGAGGAGGCACAAACAGATGCCGCCGTCCCGAGTCCGTTTCACACAGGGAAGTCTCTAACCCTCCCCCCACAGCTCTAAAAGTCCCCAGAGTTACCGTGGACCCAATTACTTGGAACATTACATTCTCAGGAGAAGATAAAGGCCACAGCTTCACGGCTTCGGGGACAGGCGAAGACCCTGGCCAGGGTCGGTGGCGCTAAGCGAGGAGGAGGCAGAGGTCACATTGACTGACAGAACACAGGAAGTCCCCGCCCCCAGCAAACACGAGGAAGAACCTGGGAGCTACAGAGTGGGAGATGCTCTCTGCTCCTGTGCGTCCAACACCCATCTTGTTCATCCTAAAACGGGCACGAGCTATGCACGGCACCTTGTGAGAGAGGACCCCGTGCTGCCAAGAGCCGTCACCATCTCTCTAGCCCCAGCAAACCTGAAAGGGAAACCAAGCACTGAGCACCCAACGACACGAAGCCAAGGTAACCATAAGCCACGGTAACCATTAGCATCTAGTGTTGCTGCGGGTGGGAAGGGAGACTTGGTGCAGCAGGAAAACCGTGGCTGCTCAGTGAAAGCCCCACCCCCACCCCCACCCCCACCCCCAACCACACCCCATGCTGTTTTTCCCACTAGGGCCCCCGACAGAGGAACACGCACACACACACTCACATGCACACACATGCACACACACACTCACATGCACACACATGCACACACACACTCACACACACGCACAAGCGCACACATACACACACATGCACACACACACTCACATGCACACACATGCACACACACGCGCACACACACGCACAAGCGCACACATACACACACATGCACACACACTCACATGCACACACACACGCACACACATGCACGCTCGCACACGCACACACGCACACCAAGATGGGATGAAGAATGGCCGTCCACATGGCGCTGCATCTATGCCTCAGTCAGTGTGCTATCGCTGTGAGGAGACAGACACCATGACCACAGCAACTCTTAAAAACGAAAGCCCTTAACCAGAGCCCCACTCACAGCCTCAGAGGCTTGCTCTGATTGTCATCGTGTTGGGGGACATGGTGGCACTAGGCAGGCATGGTGCTGGAGACGCAGTTGAGAATTCTGTATCCTGACCCCAACCTCAGTGATAACTTCTCCCAACAAGGCTGCACACACCGCCCCAGTCCTGCTAATCCTTTCAAACAGGTCCGCTCTTATTCAAAGTGCCACAGCCACCTCACAGGAGGACAGGGTACATTCCAGAGAGAGAGACAGCAGGCACTGAGAGAGCCCCCAGGCCTCACCCGGCGATGTGGTGGGCGTTTGCGTTACCTCCTTTAGCTGTCGGCCGGCAGGGCAGCTCAGCCACTGACACTGTCCTCAGCCCACAGAGGAGGAGAGGTCTGCAGCACAGAGCACCAACGTAGGCAAGTCCCTGTGAGCTCTAGGGACCTCCACTTCCTCTAAGACAGCTTGAGAGGGCCTGTCCTCCCTGGCTGCGGGAGCACACGCACAAGCGCACACGTGCACACACACACGCACACACATGCACGCTCACCCGTGTGGAAAGGCACATCTGCCTTCCAGGACAGCCTGGCTCCCACTACCCAGGAGAAGGAACGAATCCCGTTCGCCATGGGGTCATTCGCTCTTATTTCCCATTGCCTTCCACGTGAGTTTAATTTTCATACCCCTTGGGAGGCTCTCCCCTATTTCCTGGTCGTGACACGAGACTGACACGAGACTGACAGTAAGTAGATTGTTAATACACATTGGTTAATGACCTGATAAGCAGCGCACATGTGGAAATGTCATGAAATTATTATTTTCTCCCTTTCAATGTTACCGAGACAGGGTCTGCCTCCATAGCCCTGACTGAGCTGGAAATCTGTGTGTGGAGAGGTTGGTCTTGAACTTGCACCATTCCGGTTGCATCAGTAGGGGGCGATGTTTTCCTCCATGCTCCACACTGGAACCAGGTCACCAGGGTCCTAAATGTCTTTCTGTGTTGGACTTGAGCCTGGAGACTGGAGGGGAGAAGACAAGGATGAGCCTTTAAAATTCAGGTTTTATTGGAGGTGTAAAACACAAGACCGTCGTTACACATGCCTTCTCATGGAAGAATGCGCCCAGGGAACTGGATGCTCACACTGAGTTTTTTTTGCAGTGGGAACTTTGGGCTGATTCACGGATTTGAGTCTTGTCTCTGACACTTCCTAGCCGTGTGACCTCTCGTCTTTGCCTCATTACCTGCTTGTTAGGCTCTAACCCTGGCCAGATGACCGCATCTATGCAGAGCAGTTAGTCCTGTGCTTGTTAGCCAGGGCTACCAGCGCCACCTAGTGGCGCCATGCCAGGCTCAGCTGATCTGACGGGAGCCCTGTCCAGCGTCCAATCGGCATTCGCGAAAACAAACGCTCCAGTCTCGTCTGACCCTCAAGAATAAAGCCTGTGCCTGGAAAGCTGGTTTCCACGCTGACGTCGCCAGAAGAGCCTCCAGCTGGGCTTCCAGGAGGGCAGCTGCCCGTAGCTTGTGAGGGCTATGGCACCCTGGGGGCCTAGAGCACTTGGGCCTCAGCATTCCCTGCCTCTCTGTGCATTTACTCCAGGGTATGGAGAGGGGAAGGTGGGACAGACAGAGGCAGAAACCGCCTCCTGTCTGTTCAACACAGGGATGAGGGAGCCTCTGCTCTCAGAGACATTCGCCATTCTGTCCCCAGATTTAGTCCAGAGTCTGTGAACCCAAGAAGTAACCATGACACACTCCTCTCCTTCCCGCCCCACGTAGACAGGTGAGCCTTGGCTTAAGGAACCTTGGTTAAGAACAATGGTTGGCATCGAGGGGAGGCTGGGAGCCCTTAAGGAAATGTGACTCTGTCACCGGCTGTCTGGGTGACCCCACCTGTGCACCTATAAATGAGCCAGTGCAGGGGTGATGTGTGCAGTGAGCCACTCCCTTCTACAACCTTCAGTGCCTCCAGAAGCTCTGCAGGCGCATGGATAGGGGAAATGGTTCAGGCACAGGGCAATAGGGAGGAGTGGTGACTGCAGTACAGGAAACACAAGCCCATGTGACAAAGGCAGCTGCTGGTCAGCACCTTTTGAGCCAAGACCTTCTTTTGGCCTTTCATCTAGGACCCCACAGGAAACTCAAAAATCTCTGAATGCATCCCTTTGCTCAATGGAGTTTGGTGCCACTCTTGGGCCTGGGGGAGGAGAGGGTAGGTCTGGTCAGCAGCTGTAAGATACAAACCTGGGGTTCCAGGTTTCGTTTTTAATATTTTCGTGTTTCAGTTGAGAAATTTGTTGCACTCTGTTGTGTGTGTGTGTGTGTGTGTGTGTGAGAGAGAGAGAGAGAGAGAGAGAGAGAGAGAGAGAGGGAGAGAGAGAGAGAGAGAGAGAGGGAGGGAAGGAGGGAGGGAGGGAGGGAAGGAGGAGAGAGAGAGTTTGTGTATATGAGTGCAGATGCCTCTAGAGTCCAGGAGACATCGTTGGAGGCCCTGGAGCTGTCAGCCGCCCATGAGGGTGCCACTGTCTCCCGCCATTTAAACATTAGTGACCTCAGGCAAGGCCCTTCCCCAGTAACAGGTTAACCAGGCTCCAACCTTAGCAAAGCCACATGAATGGCTTCATTTTCACCCTGACCTTGTGATGGGGTAAGCATCTCTGCTACCTCTTCTTAGAGACAAGGAAACAGACGGAGGGAAGCTGAGTGACTTTCCTGGGCCCCAAAGCCGCACCAATGTCACTGTTACTAATTACACAAAGGGCCCAAGGCCGGTTGGTGGCCAAGGGAAATTCTTGGGCTTGGATCTTCAGAGACCCCGGTAGCTCTGGATTTTTCCATGTAGCTCTCGGCTGTAACTGTTCCTCTCCACACAGGCATTGGGGCAGCTCTGCCAATGGCTTTCCTGGGACGATAATTAGATTTAAGCCCTTGGTCAGTCTTACCAAGCCGATCATGACTAGTAATTTACAGCTTGAATTGTTCTGA
Source organism: Cricetiscus sungorus (assembly GCA_030556225.1). Lineage (NCBI taxonomy): Eukaryota > Metazoa > Chordata > Mammalia > Rodentia > Cricetidae > Cricetiscus > Cricetiscus sungorus. The sequence continues at coordinate 34,785,066 of JANBXA010000044.1, read as the reverse complement.
AATCAATACAGATTTCGCTCTTCAATGAGAGGGCTGTAAAACTTGGTGACAGGAGGCCCCCAAAAGCATCTGCCTGGGAGTTACTGAGCCTATAGAGGGCCCAGCAATTAGAGTGGAGTCAGGTGGCTGACCTGTCCTGTGGACTGTGGTCAGAGCTGGCAGGAGCTTTCTGGGTGGGTAGGGGTGTGTGTGTGTGTGTGTGTGTGTGTGTGTGTGTGTATCTGTGTGTGTGTGTGTGCGTGTGTGTGCTCATGGAGGAGCTTTTGTATGAATTGCCTTGATTGGCAGGCATAGAGGGAAGACTGAGTCCAGTAGAATGGCGTTTGGATTTGACCATGCAGTGTTCTATTCTGCAAAGCCGCCGGGCCTCCTCGACACCTGGGTTTTCATCTGTAAGGTGGGCAGATAGTCCACATGATGAGAGGAAGCCATACTTGGAAAGTACCTGATTTCCTGCGTGGGGGCGGCTGAGTCCAGTTGTGGGTTCCCGCTCCTTTCTCAGTGGAGTGACCTTGGATCTGTCCCCTAACCACCAAGCACCATTTCCTCCTATTGAAGGACACTGCACTGGCTGTGTCACCTTGAAACAAGCTAGAGTCATTAGAGGAAGGAGCCTCAGCTGAGGAAACACCCCCATGAGATCCAGCTGTAGGGCATTTTCTGAATCAGTGATCGATGGGGGAGGGCCCAGCCCATGGTGGGTGGGGCCATCCCTGGGCTGTGGTCCTGGGTTCTAGAAGAAAGCAGTCAGAGCAAGCCATGGGGAGCAGGGCAGTGAGCAGCTCCCTCCATGGCCTCTGCGTCGGCTCCTGCTTCTGGGATTCTGCCCTGTCTGAGTTCCTGTCCTGACTTCCTCCAGCGATGATCAGTGACACTGAAGTGTACACCTAATAAATCCTTGCCTCCACACGATTTTCTTTGGTCATGGTGTCTTGTGGCAGCAATAGAAACCCTGACTAAGGAAAGCACCACCCAGGGCCACAGTGGTGGCTGCAAGAGATAACACATGGATCCATGAGCACACAGAGTGGAGTGTGGGCCCTGCAGAACACAGGCAGAGAACTTCCTTCAGCCCAAATCTCACTGCCCAAGCTTCCCGGGAAGTTGGCCCGACTGCGGACTGAGCCACTGCATGCCTCAGAAACCGGAAATGACAGCAGGCCCGCAAGCATCCTAACTCCCGTGCTGTCTGCTCGGGTATGAGCATCACAACCCTTTTCCATGATGGGGAAATGGAGTCTCAGAGAGGTGAAGGGTTTTGCCCAAGCACAGGCAGCCATCAAATGGTGATACAGTTTGAACGCAAAATGTTTCCTGGAGGTTTCAGTGTTCAAACGCCCGTGGTGCCGGTTCAGAAACACCAGAAGACGCATCCTCTGTGGGAGAAGCGTGACCGCTCAGTGAGGGTGGGTCCTGAGATTGTATAGTTCATCCCCATTTCCTGACAGTTCTCTGCTTCCTGTTCTGGCAGGTGGGAGGTGAGAAGCTCTAGCAGCACGCTCCGCCCACCACACTGCCCCCCACCATGAGTTGACTGGATCCTTTCAGACTGCCAGCCCAAACCAACCCTCCCCCTTAAGGTCTCTCTGGTTGGGTATCTCGTCAAAGTCATTGCAACCTAAGATTCAGGCTGCTGACCTAAAGGGTTTTCCAACGGTTCAGTAGAGTCCATCTTTTGATGTAGCTTCAAAAGCAATGGTGGACAGTGTGTGTTGGGCACAGCACAGAGCATGTGAAATTCATCCAGAAGCCCTGTGAAATAGGAGTACTCACCCACTTTTCAGATGGGGGACTGAGGTCATTTTGAGTAACTCACCCAAGAAGACATTCTGCGCTTGACCGTCCACTGGCATGTCAGACTCCGTGCTCTCTCCAGGTGCAGGCAGAGTCCTCCTCCTCCAGTGGGCTTTCAAGAGGCACCAGAGGACTATGGGTAGTTATTACATTTCCAGGGGGCCAGCAAGGAGGGTCTGTGAGATGCCTAAAATGCCACGCCCACGTGACTGAGCTCCCAATGGGGGGTCAAAAGCACATGGTGTAACCACAGGAGGAAGTCGCCCCCTGTGGGTCACCCGCCGAGTGAAGGTGGCTTGTCAGACTGCCAGGCCCCTTGAGCCCAGCCATGCCGCCTCCAACTCTCCATTCTAACCACTGCACCACATCTGTCCCCCTTTTCTTCATTATGGAACTCTCTTTGTCACAGTTTCAAATGATTGGCACCCTCAAACTAACTCCTCAGACATCTGAAGGTCAGCACAGACTTTGTTCCAGGAAAGCGTGTATGAGCATGCACGCAGCTGCACGCATGCACACATGGCACACACACACACAGTCACACACTGCTTTTCCCGGTCTCCCTAATCCTCCAGGCAGCTTCCCTCACAGAAGGAGGGGTGGACGGGGTCTGAGGGAGGAGCTAGAGTACACAGGTGGGAAAAAGCTAATGAATGAGTCCCATGCAGCCTGGCTGGGTTGGTGGTGTCCTCTATGCTGGGCGCAGACCTTCCAACGCCTTACGGTCACCCAGTGTCCTCCTTGTAGCCCCTCACTCGTGCCCTATGATTAACCTAACAAGCTGGCTCCCCAGGATGGACTTGGGAGGCTCCCAGGCTTGTGGCTGGGAACTCGGGAGGAGGTAAATCACCTTTATGTCTACCCAGGGGAAGAGTTTCCTCACCTGCCCTCTCAGTTTCTGGGCAACAGCCATGCCGGGGTCCCCTGTGCAACCATCAGCCCACAAGCGTGAGAATGTCAGAAACTATGAAAACAGATTCCTCCCCACCCCCCACCCTGTCCCCTGCACACCCAGCTGCCAGCCACACACCACACACCACACAGGCTGCCTCAGACGCTGGCCTTTCTGCACAGCTTGCATCCTGAAGGGCCTTTCATCTTCCAGGGAATGCGGTAGCCCTGCCATGGGAAGGCAGCTGACAAAAGCCTTTGTGCCTGTCCCTGCTGCTGGTGGGCTCACTGAACCAGCCGGGGCGACGCTCTCCCTTTTTTTGCAGACTGGGTTCGTGTCCTCGGTCCCCAGGGTTGCTTTAATTCACTCTCGGGACAAGCTCCCACACAGGCCAGCAGTTCCCAGCCGCCACACGAGTCAGAGTCACTTCAGGGCGGCTGTCACTCATCAGGAGAGTGAGGAAATTCTCTCTACTTCCTAGTTCCCCTCCTCCACAGGAGATGTGTTCCAGGACCACCAGGGGCGGCTGGAGGGGGGAAGACTTCCTGCTGTCTGTCTGTCTGTCTGTCTGTCTGTCTGTCTGTGTGATGATGTTTTGGTCACCTTTCTGGTGCAGTAAAAGACTGTAGACACCAGTGATGAGAGATACCAGTTAGTGCTATACGCTTTGAGAACGAGATGCCACTGGGGTCTCTCTCTGTTTCTAAGAATCTTTCTCCACCACAGAGAGGCGCCTTCCTGTGTCCGGAGAGCTCACACGATGTGTACTTGTTGAGGTAAACTGGGCATTGTCCAGTCACACAAGCAACCACCCAAGAGGTCAAGTTGCAAGGGATAAGATGTGTTCAGGAAGCCCAGATTCTTCCAAGCGTTCCTCAAATTCCAGCAGAAAGGATATCCGAACTTTCATTGCCCACCCCATAATAGGGATATGACTTACGGCTGTGGGCGTGCCAGGCTTCAGCAGCCTCCATAAATCTGGCTCTCAGATTGAGTTCAGATGCATTTCAGCAGAGCCAGGCCCTTGGAGAGGAGCAGGGGAGGAACAAGAACAAGGGTGGGGCTTTGGGGGTGAAGCACGGTCTGAATATTAACCATGCTCCATGCTGATTTCCTCGAGAACAGATTCAAAAGTCTCAGCATGCAGACCTGACTCAATCAGAACAGCAAGTGTCCAGAGCGTGGGCTCACAGAGTCCTGACTGCAGTGAGGCTCAGCCACAGGCCGAGATTCATCTCCCCTGAGAAAAATAATATTTCAGCCACTCCAGGGGGCCTGGAAACACGACAGGAGGTTCCCAGCTCGAGATGCAGTCGGGGCGAAGGAGCAAACCAGTGTTCGGTTTTTGACTTCCAAAACAGGGCTACAATTTGCAATGAATTTTTCTGGCCTTACAACTCTCTCTGTTTCCCTCCCTCCCTCCCTCCCTCCTCTCCCTCCCTCCCTCCCTCCCTCCCCCTCTCTCTCCGTGCTTTCTTTCATTTTTAAGGACAACATGCCAGCCTGGTTAGGGCAACGTTTTTCCAGGAAAGACATCATCCTGCCCTAGCACCCCTGCTGTCTTTCACAGAGCTGAGCCTGCCCTGGGATTCCTCCTGTAGCTTGATAGCTCTATGAAATCAGTTTAAGAAGCCTGTCTTTCTGCGGGCCTGGGGGGTGGACTCAGTGATAGAAAACACATTTTATGCATGCAAGACCCTGAGTTCAATCCCCTCCCCACCCCTGACAAACTCAGGCTCTAGATTCCCAGCCAGGGAGTTGATTCACTGAGCACAATGGGCCCACAAGATGTACATGGTTTTCTGCAGCTCCCTGAGTGATGTGGCTGACGGCTGACCTGGCCTTGAGTGACGCGGCTGACCTGGGCCTGAGTCCCAGCTTTGCTTGCTCTGACTACGAGGCCTCCCCGCCTGCCCTCTGTCTGTGACACTCAGTATCCTGCCTGGCTTTATGTCGTTGACTCAAGCAGGAGTCATCAGAGGAGGGAGCCTCAGTTGAGAAGATGCCCCATGAGATCAGGCTGTGGGCATTCTCTTAATTAGTGATGGATGGGGGAGGGCCAAGTCCATGGTGGGAGGGGCCATCCCTGGGCTGCTGGTCCTGGGTTCTATGAGAAAGCAGGCTGAGCAGGCCATGGGGAGCAAGCCAGTGAGCAGCTCCCTCCATGGCCTCTGCACCAGCTCCTGCCTCCAGGTTCCTGCCCTGCGTGAGTTCCTGCCCTGGCTTCCTTCAGTGATGGACTACAATGTGGAAGTGTGAGCCAAATAAATGCTTTCCTCTCTGAGTTGCTTTTTAGTCATGGTATTTCATCACAGCAGAAGTAACCCTAGCTAAGACAAGTTGGTACCAGGACAGTGGGGTATTGCTGTGACAAACCCGGCCATGTTGATTTGGGGGATTGCAGAGGGACTTTGGAACTTTGGGCCAGAAAAGCCACTGAGTGTTGTGAGTTCCAAGTTCCTGCCTGACCCCCTCAGCAATGACTGCTAACCTAGAAGTCTAAGCCAAAATTAATCTCTCCTGCCAAGTTGTCTTGGTCATGGTATTTCATCACAGCAATGGTGACCCTAACTAGGACAGGGATTCAACTGTCTGTTACAACGGGAACTGTCCTAGCTGGGTGTCCTTGCTCAGCCTAAGCCATGCCTGTGAACTGAAGGCAACACTGTTCCAACGCTGAGGCTGGTTTTCCAGCTGCGTTCATGAGCAAAATATGGTTGACTGATCTGGTGACTGGGTACTTGCTGTGTGTGCGCGTGTGTGTGCGTGTGTGTGTGTGTGTGTGTGTGTGTGCGCGCGTGTGTGCGCGTGTGTGTGTGTGTGCGTGTGTGTGTGTGTGTGTGTGTGCGTGTGTGTGTGTGCGTGTGTGCGCGCGTGTGTGCGTGTGTGTGTGCGTGTGTGTGTGTGTGCGCGCGCGTGTGTGCGCGTGTGTGTGTGTGCGCGTGTGTGTGTGTGTGTGTGTGTGTGTGTGTGTGTGTGTGTGCGTGCGTGCGTGAGAAGAGGGAACTGGAGGGTGAGATGTCTCAGTGGGCAAAGTGGCTTGTGGCCAAGCCCAATGACCTGAGGTCTCTGGAACCCACGTGGCAGAAAGAAGGAACTGAGTCCCCCAAGTTTTCCCCTGACCTCCACATGAGCTGCGCAGTGTGCATGTGCCTCTCTGTGTGTGTGTGTGTGCGTGTGTGTATGTGTGCGTGTGTGTGCGTGCGCGCGCGCGCGCGCGTGTGTGTGTGTGTGTATGTGTACACACACACACACACACACACACACCGAACACACAGAGATACACACACACACACACACACACACACACACACGAACACCAATAACATGAATAAACGTTTTCTTTTTAAATTTGAGAAAACTGGGATTCACAGAGGCTGGATGGCTCATCACAGCCGGGAAGTGGCAGAGCCTGTAGATACAGAGATTTGTCGGCACCAGAAACCAGGAGTCATCCGTGTTAATTCCATATGTATGGAATCCCAATGTTGTCTGCCCTCCCACCCCAGGAGAGCTTTCCTCTCTGAATTAACGAGCACTGTGTCTGTTAGCACTGTGATACTTTCCTCAGGTGGAGGTGACCATGGTCAAGGTGACACTAGGCAGGTACACAGGGCTTCTGAGGACTGACCAGACACACCCAGGGACTGTAGATGTGCAGCCCCTCCCATCACCTGTAACCATGCAGGCTGGCAGTAGGAGTTTAAAGCCACTGGGGCCTCAGAGACCTTCCTGTGTCCTCCCTCAGCAGCACTGGGGCTACAGCGCTGGGGCTGCACCTCCCCACCCCTCCACCCCCACCCCTTTCCCATCCCCACCCTCCCACCCCTCCCCCACCCCCACCCCACCCCCTCCCCACCCCCACTCCCTCCCCATCCCCACCCTCCCACCCCTCCCCCACCCCACCCCCTTCCTCCACCCCCCACCCCCTCCCCACCCCCACCCCCACACCCCTTCCCCACCCCCTCCCCCGAAGCTTCTTACATGGGATCTGAGGAGTTGAACTCAAATCCTTAGTCTTGTGCATCCAAGAGCTCTTACCTGCTGGGTCATCTCCCCAGCCCTGCCTGACACATGCTTTTAAAAAACAATCTCCAAGACTTCCTTTCATTTCAGATAAGTCTTTTTTGATTGTGCAAATATCCATTTTGTTCCCTCCACGGTGCCTTCTGATTATTACGAACAGTGATGGCCGCTGTCCAAGTTTCCGACATCCCCCTTTAGTAACACTTTGGTGTGGGTGCTTGAGGGCCTCTGCTGACTTAGAGACCACGGTGCGGGTCTCCCTTGCGTTTGCCTAAAAGCTTCCGTGTGTCCTTCACATGAAGATGTGTAATCTCTTGACTTTCATGGCTGGTGCGAGGCAGAGCTCAGCATGCCCCTACCCCCATCCCATGCCAGTCCACTGCAGCCAGCACCAGCCTGTCTTCCCCTCTGCCTGCCCTGACAGCCTTGTGAGATGTCTGGCAGCTGCATTTGTACCAGCCCCTTCCTGACCTTTGGAGCTGGCTCAGCAGGGTTCATGTGTGCCTATCTCTGGGGACGTGTGTTTGGAAGGGAGATCTGTAAGGGAGGAGAAATACTACGGGAATCTGCTGTGTCATGGATGTGGCCATGGTCACAGGAGGGCAGAGAGAGTCACCCAGGCCCCAGAAGCAGCTGCCCAGTGTCCTACCTTCCTAATTCGAGTTTGGATGTCTGGAACATCTATGGCGTGGGTCAGGGGGTCTCTCCTGGGACAGCCCAGTGTGGAGTGGGCACCGACTGCCCTTGCCCGTGCAGGCTAAATGTTAGTCCTGTGCTCCTTCTGCTGGGCTGAATGCAAAACATCAGATTCTGCATCTGCCTTCCCTGCAACCAACTGGCCCCCACCCCACACCAAGTAAGCAGTGAGACACAGGTCTCACTGTAGCATTCTCCTCCATGCTTGCTTGCTGCTGTTTAAAATATGAGGCACTGCATCACAGTGTGCGGGTTCAAAATTACCTCGGAGTAATCATTTCCTGGAGGGCTGGCAGTACACGTTCTGTCCCACTGCTATAGATTTTCACCTGTCTCCATCAATCAGCCCCCTGGGAGATATTAGGGGGGAATGAACGAGGCCTAGGGGGGTGGTATCCTTACGTTTACAGATGCCAGGCCACTGCAGGGGGAGGGGGGAAGGCATGCATGGTAGCCTGGGACAGACCGGCTCATGACAGGTGGGTTCCTTCTGGGCCAAGGATGGAGAGATCAGGGTTTGGGCCCTGGGTGGTCTATTGGGCTACCCTCGGCACCCAGGAGTCCTCTCTGCATCTCTGAGTCACTGGAGATACTGTTGATGAGTGGCCCTGTTTTGATGGGAGATGTTATTCTGTATATATGTTTCTCATACTGGTTAATTAATAAAGCCCTGTTGGCCAGTAGAAAACAAGATAGGTGGGCTAGGAGACCAGGAGGAGGAAAGAGGAAGTAGTTAGGAGGAGTCAAGATGTAGACTGGGGAGGAAGGAAGACGCCAGCCGCGGCTCCAGGATAAGATGAGCCACGTGGAAATAATTAGATAAGTAGAAATGAGTTAATAATTAAGACAGAGCTAGCCCATTAACAATAATGGTAACTGGCCAACAGGATTGTATCAAATACAGAGTCTCTGAGTGTTATTTGGGGCTCACGTGGTGGCGGGACCATGGCGGCAGGACCGGGAGGCCGGCGGGGAGGAAAAACCTGCTGTAACACTGTTTTTCATGCATCATCTCAGCAAACTTCAGTCTTCCCAGGTGTACCAGCCACTTCACGGCAGAGGAAATAGAGGGTGTCTGTGGCAGAGCCAGGCTTTTTGGGCCTGGCATGTCCTGCTTCCAGAGGTCAGGGGCTATCTCTCAGCATACAGCTCCTCTTGAAAGACAAAAAGTAAAGTCCAGTTAAGGAAACCCCCCCAATTGGAATACAGGGCAGTCTGACCCAAAAAGCTAACCCAGGCCACTATGACCCAGTTCCCTGGAATTTGCCCTCCCGTCAGTGTGTCTGACCGGTAATAGGGTCCTTAAGAAACAAAGAGTTAGCTGCAACTCCGGTTTGCCCAGACAAGATTAATTAGCACACCCTGAGGCCCTGAGGTCTGCTGACCTGAAACCATCCAGCCTTAAAAAGAGAACCCATGACTCTGGTCACGCACTCAACAGACAGAGGGTCACACCCCCACCCTAAGCTTCTGCTTTTGTCCTTTAAAAGTACCCGTGCCCGAAGAATGTTGCTTCTCTATAGCCTGCGTGCTGAGGGAGCCTGTTTGTGCAAACGTTTCCTGTTCATTAAAGCCTCTTGCGTGTTGCATCGACTGCAGTGGACATTGAGTCCTTGGGGGTACCGACCGAAACGGGGAGACCCCTCATCCTGAGGGTCTTACACTCTTATACACCCAGGTGTGTGCAGGCCCTCTGTCTCCCTTCGTCACTGAACACAGAAGACCGTCAGCCTGCATGGTACAGCAAAGGAGGGAGGCCCCAGGTGGGGCAGCTACCCAGTCAGGTCCAGCGAGTGGATGCTGGGCTAGTCCACATTCAGCTGTGTGAGAAACACCCTACAAAAGCAACCCAGGGTATATGCTTCCAGGTCAAAGTTCATCACTGAGGGGACTCAGGGTGGGAACTCAGGCTGGAGCTCGAGGCAGAAGCCATGGAGGACGCTGCCTGCTTGCTGGCTTGCTCACGGCTTCACACTCAGTCAGCTTTCTTAGACAGTTCGGGACACTTGCCTAGGGATGTTGCTGCCCATGGCTGGCTGTGCCTTCCATCGCAATTAACAGTCAGGACAGCCCCCACCAACCTGCAGGAGCAAATCCCTCAAGGGAGAGTGATGGGAGCTGTCATTCTGTAAATATGTTTCTCATACTGGTTAATGAATAATGCACTGTTGGCCAATAGGAACGCAAGATAGGCAGGGCTAGGAGACAAGGAGGAAGGAGGAAGGAGCAAGGAGGAGTCAGCATGGAGAGCCTAAAGAGAACAGCACGCCGACGGGCTGTCCGATAAGATGATCACGTGGAAGTACTTAGATCAGTAGAAATGGGTTAATCATTAAGCCAGAGCTAGCCAATAAGGAATTAGTAGCTGGCCAACAGCCTTATATCAAATACAGCGTCTCTGTGTATTATTATGTGGGGCTGGCGCAGCGGTGGGACCTGTGGCGGGAGTAACAGGAGACTTCCCTCTCAGATGACTCAAGGCTGTGTGTCAACAATAAAGCTAACTAGGACAGGTGGCATTCTGGGCTTTTACCCTCTGGTCCTGGCGGCATCTTGGGAAGGCCGATGGAGTGAGGTTGAGCTGCAGGTCGGATCTAACTGCCTGGGGGACTTAGACTAAAGACACTCCGGGTTAGATCTGGGCTGCTGCTGCTGCCATTGTCTCACTTGGGTCTGAGATCTGCTTGTTTGTGAGTGACAGACTGGTTGCTGTCTGTCAAAACAGCTCCAGTGATGGGAGATGTCATTCTGTAAATATGTTTCTCATACTGGTTAATGAATAAAGCCCTGTGGCCAATGGGAAAGCAAGATAGGCGGGGCTAGGAGACAAGGAGGAAAGAGGAAGTAATTAGGAGGAGTCAGCATGGAGAGCATGGAGAAAGCAAGATGCCGGCCCGACACTCTCCGGTGAGATGAGCCACGAGGAAATACTTAGAATAATAGAAATGGGTTAATCATTAAGACAGAGCTAGCCGATAAACAATAATAGTAACTGGCCAACAGCATTGTATCAAATACAGAGTCTCTGCGTGTTATTGGGGGTTGGCGTGACAGCAGGACCAGACTGGTGGCCGCAGCGCGGAGGGGAAAACGTGCTCGTAACACTCCAGTTACGTGAGGTCCGGAGCTCCTCATCTGTCTGAGGCTTTGCATCTGTAGTTGCTTCTGTAGGCTCGTCTGAATAAGGCTAGGCCCACTCAGGATAATTTTCCTGTTCATTAACTTAAGCCCTGCTGATGAGACCTTAACAACATCTACGGACGCCATGCAAGCCAAGAGTTTGCAGGAGCCTGAGAAAGCCATAGCATTCACAGGTGCCTCCCTCATTCAAGGTGACAGGTCCCTCCACAGAGAAAACAGCAGCCACAGAGGACTTCTCGGGAAGGCAGTTTAAGAAGCCTGTCTTTCTGAGGGCCTGGGAGTGTGGCTCCCTGAGAGCATACACTTTACATATGCAAGACCCTGAGTGCAATCCCCACCCCACCCCCGACAAACAAACAACTCAGGCTCTAGATTCCCAGCCAGGGAGTTGATTCACTGAGCACAATGGGCCCACAAGATGTACATTGTTTTCTGCAGCTCCCTGAGTGACGCAGCTGACCTGGGCTTGAGTGAAGCGGCTGACCTGGGCCTGAGTCCCAGCTTTGCTTGCTCTGACTACGAGGCCTCCCAGCCCTGCCCTCTGTCTGTGACACTCAGTATCCTGCCTGGTTTTATGTCGTTGACTCAAGCAGGAGTCATCAGAGGAGGGAGCCTCAGTTGAGAAGATGCCCCCATGAGATCAGGCTGTGGGCATTCTCTTAATTAGTGATGGATGGGGGAGGGCCAAGTCCACTGTGGAAGGGGCCATCCCTGGGCTGTGGTCCTGGGTTCTATGAGAAAGCAGGCTGAGCAAGCCAGTGAGCAGCTCCCTCCATGGCCTCTGCACCAGCTCCTGCCTCCAGGTCCCTGCCCTCTTGAGTTCCTGTCCTGACTTCCCTCAGTGATGAGCTGAATTAACACTTTCCTACCAGACACTCAGTTTCACCTTTATGGTGGTGGGCCCACCCAGCTCACAGGGCTGCAGAGAAAGGACCCAATACAGTGAGGTAGACGTCCAACCCTGGCCACTCACCGAGATCGCTGGGACCCTCCCCTGGCCTCTCCACCCACACCCAGGGAATCAGGATATTGGTGATGAAGTCTAGCTATTAAAACGTTATGAAAACTCCTCCCCTAAGTGACCCAGAGCCCCTTTGACACATTGGTCAGCTTCTGCCACCAAATGCTGTGGAACACAGAGCCCTTTCCAGTTTTAGCTACTTACAATACATCCTTCCCTCACCCCCATGTCTGCAGAGAGCTGGACCCTTGCCAGCTGGGCTTAGCTTCAAACAGAGCCTGCTTGTGTGTCTATTTGGGAGGGACAGGGGCTTTAGGGGGAACATCTTTAGCATGGAGATGGCATGGATGTAAAGGACTGGGAAAACAGAACACCTCATGAGGCTCAGCTGGAATTGTCTCCTTAACACTTCCTCCCACAGCTGCTGTGTACTGGGAGCCCAGAAGTCCAGCAAGGAAGCCAGGAGTTTAGGCTCCTCCCATGGCAAGCACTGCCAGAACATACGTGTTGTTCTTTAGTTACAGTTATAAGAACAGAAGCTGGAGAAGAATGGGGGTGAGTGGTCCCGGGTGAGTGGGTCCCAAGGTAAGGGACCACGTGGGAGAGCATAGCGGCTTCCACAGCAGGCAAAGGTGACCAAGGTGGAGGGAACGCCACACCAGGCAGATAGAGCTTAAATGAGGAGTTTATTTAGAAAGGGGAGTGAGGGGGAAGGGACGAGACATAGAGGCACCGGGAACAGAAGAGGAAAGAGGGGGAGAGAGAGGGAGAGAAGGAGAGGGAGAGGGAGAGGGAGAGGGAGAGGGAGAGGGAGAGGGAGAGGGAGAGGGAGAGGGAGAGGGAGAGGGAGAGGGAGAGGGAGAGGGAGAGGGAGAGAGGGAGAGGGAGAGAGAGAGAACATTCTGCCAGGTGACAGGGGCAGGCCGGCGTAATGCCTGAATCCTTACAGTATGGCCAAGAGCTGGTGGCATAGGATGCTGCTGAGGACCGGAAGCTGGGGACCCAGGAGCTAGTCTCTGAAGCTGTTGAGTACAGATACCAGGAGGGGCGTTATTAGCTCTGGCTCAGCACTGTGCTGTGGAACCCAGCATCTCAGCAGCTGTGGGGAGAGCACATGATTACTCCTTCCAGGAAGGCTGCAAGAGGCCACCCCTTTGCCTGGTGCATCAGCCCACAGGGAGAGAGGAGCTTGTCAAGTACTTTTAGTTCCCAGGGAAAAAGCGTTCCCAGCTGGGGACCTGTGAACTATTCCCCTGCATAAATACCCATTTGCCCACCCGGACTCTCAAGGAGCAGTCTTCCATCTCAAGCCCCTCTCTCCTCACACTCTCTGCAGGATGGGGGGGGGGTGAATTCATTAACGCAGATGGCGTGGGTAGCTTTGAGGGGGAAATCCACCTCTCCCTTTTTGCAGCGTGGCTCTGTCACTGTTTGATGAGCACTCGGCGAGTTCATTTTCCTTAAGGGTTTAATGAAAGTATAATTTAAAAAATTAAGACAGAAAGTGTCAAGAGGAGCCGTTTCTCCAGGAACAAGCCACAGAGACATTTTCCACACTCCAAAAGGGGCAGGGAGCCGAAGCCCTTCAGGAACACTGGGGGATTTTTTTTAAGGTTCCATAAAACCTCGGCCCTTGTTGCTACGGCCTGGGGATTCTTGCCTAGGAGATAGAAATTGGATTTGTGGGGAGAGTAACAGGGTGGTTACTCGCTGGCAGTTTAATTAATGCTGATATAGGAGCTTGCTTCCTCTTGGACTTGAGCTATGGATCACAGGAGGGAGGGAGTGCTGTTCTCAAAGCTGCCTGATATCCTGGTTGCTTTGGTGGGGAGAGGAGGGGGCCCTTGGGGGAGGTCGTTCTTGGAGGGCAGTTGGTGTAAGCGAGGTGTGTGCACTTGTGTGTGCTCTTACAGTGCTGCTGCTGCTGCTGCTGTGTGTGTGTGTGTGTGTGTGTGTGTGTGTGTGTGTATGGGGTGTGTGCATGTGTGTGCCTGCATATGTGAGTAGTGTGCACGTATAGTATACGTATGGCGTGTATGTGTGTGCACAGTGTGGGTGGGTGTGTGTGTGCACAGGCTAGAGGTTGGTGTTTATTTAATGAAGAAAGATTCCTCACTGAACCCAGAGCTTGCCCACTCCACTAATCTACCTGGCCAGCTCACTCTCTAGCTCACAAGTGCTGGGATTGCAGACAGACCACCATGCCCACCCAGCTTTTGGTGTGCTGGCGGACACAGACTGGGGTCCTCACAGGTGCCCAGCAAGTGTTCTACCCTCAGAACCATGCTCCCACCCTTGTGTTAGGAACGTCCTAACTCTCATTTGGCTGTTATGCGCTCTAGCCAGACTCCTGCCCCATGGCAGAGGGAACGTTGGTACCCATGTTCCCGTTACCCCCACATACACACCCTTCCTCTCTGTCTTTCCACCTCCCTACTTCCTGACTTGGCCCTGCCTCCTCTCCTCGGCAGCCAAGAAGTGTGCCACTCACATCTCTGAGTGTTTCTGTTGCTGTCTCTGGGAGGCTGCAGTTGCTACCTTGTCTCCATTTTGCAGATGAAGGGCATCAGAGTCCCCACTCACCTTAACAGAGATCTGCACTGAAATACACAGCCCTGCCCTGCCTACACAGTGTGATGCCGAGTGCCTTGCATTCCACGTTTCATCCTCTCCATGGGACCCGGAAGATGTAGTGTTGCTGTCTCCATGTTGCAGAGAAGGTGCCTAAGGCTCTGAGGGGTGGGGTGGCTTTCCCAAGATCATACAGCCGGTTAGCGGCTTGCCCTTTGCCCGTCTGCGGCTAATAGAACTGACTGCTAGCTTTTCCTCGATGTGCCCCATGATAATCAAGCGTGGCAAGGGGAGTAATTCCTAATCCCTCAGCCCTTTTGCCATTTCTCCCCTAGGTACGTTGGAATCTGTTTTTCTTTGAAGCTGGCCGCCTCTCATTTTATCTTTGTGGTGATATATTATTTATGATTTACTAAAGCTTGCCTGAGGATTCAGAAAGCAAAGTCAGCCACAAGCCGTAGAAGCCAGGCACACACTTTTCATTCCGGCAGCCAGAACTAGGAGGTAGTGATAAACATCTTTAATCCTAGGACTCAGGATTGAGAGGTAGATGGATCTCTCTGAGTTCAAGGCCACCCAGAGATACATGAGACTGAACCGGTCTAAAAGAATAACAGGTCACGTGCCTTAACCCCAGCTCTAGAGGAGTCTAAAATGTAGAAGCAGGGTCTGCAGTATTGAGTTGGAGGTATTCATTATCTTGCCACACTGAGGAGAGCTGTGGATCAGTCCTTTCAGCCTGAGGTAGTGGTAGGCACTACTGGCCAGCGACTTTGCTTTTCTGACCCTCAGCTTGAAGTTTGAACCCCAATACCAGTTGCTGTGTCTTTATTTGTGTGTGTGTGTGTGTGTGTTACAATCTGGACTCAGGAAAGAGTGAAAGAACAGGAAGTTCCCAGGCTGCCTCCTGTTCTCCTGTCTCCGTGGCCTGCTGGCCTATTGTGAGGAGGAGGCTAGAACATCCAGAGCTGGCAAGGCCAGCTACTGTGACGCCTCCTCTGTCTTCACAACTGTCGCTCTTGACATGAGTCTGAGGGGAGACAGACTCCTTCCTTTCTGATGGAGAAAACACTGGGTTTTTCTCCATATTCAACTCAAAATTTGTTGAAACGGTCTTTGTTGCTGGAGTTTTCTTGTCCTGCCTGGGCCCACAGCCCAAATGAACACAGGGACGCTATATTCATTATTAAACTGTTGGCTGACGGCTACGGCTTCCTACTGGCTAGCTCTGTCTTTAAATATTAACCCATTTCTATTAATCTAAGTATTTCCACATGGTCTTATCTTACTGGACAAGGGTCTGGACCTGTTACTCCTTCCTCCCTCCAACACAAGGCATCCGTTTGTGGTCTCTCTCTGCCTGCCTTTCCCAGAATTCTCCTTGTCTCCTAATGCCGCCTAGCTTCCTGTGTTTTATTCATTCCTATTAGCCTGTGTTTTATTCGTTAACCAGTAAGAGAAACATATATACAGAAGGACAGCCCCCATCAAGTTTTTTTTTTCTCTTCACTCTGCATACAGACACATTTAGACTGAAGGATGATCATGTCCAGAGTGGAGAGAATAATCTCCAAAATCCATACTCCTGTTGTTGAGTATTGCCAGTGTTGGCTACAGTATGTTAGGTTGCTTTCTACCTTGGCCGAAGAAAATGAATGAGCATTTTTAAAAATTAAAATGTTTGAATACTTTGAAAATTTCACACATAAATACTGTATTTACAAAGACCACACTCACACAGGGGAGCCGGAAACCCAGGAGGCTGGGCCCTAACTCTGGAGCACCCATCCTGCTCCAGCCTCCCAAGCTGCTGGGGATTGCAGGCATGAGCCATCACACCCAGCCTGAACACTGCATTTACGTCCTTTCCCCCAACTCTGTCCATATATCATTTACACATACCCTACTAAGACCATTTACTGTTGCTTGCCTGTACAAGTCTGGTGCTGGCCACTTGGGGCGGGATAACCTGTGAGGGGAGGGGCCTTGCTCCTGGAGAGCGCTGAGTATCCATCTCTCAGAAGCCGTTAATTACCTGCAGCTCTTTATGGGGGGGTGGCCTTGTGGGATGTTCCACGTGCACGTTGGCAAGCCAGCTGGCATCACCAGGCCTGTCTTGTTTGGGTTCTCACAGGTGCAGCCCCTCTGTCCTCTGTAGGGGACATTACCCACAATCCTTCTGTTGTTCCTCCATGACGCTCCGGAGCCTTGGGTGTGGCCAATGTAGCCCTGTCAACTGCGGAGGGGCACTGTCCAGGCGGTGCATCCAGTGGTGGCTTTAGGCCCCACTCACCTGTAGAGAGCAAAGGGGTGGGGTGGGGGGAGGGAGGGAGGGAGAAGGGGGAGGGAGGGGAGAGAGAAAAAGAGAGAGAGGGAGGAAGAGAGAGAGGGAGGGAGGAGGAGAGAAAGAGAGGGAGGGAAGGAAAGACAGAGGGAGGAGGAGGGAGGGAGGGATGGAGGGAGGGACAGAGAGAGAGGGGGAGGAGGAGGGAGGGAGGGAGGGAGGGAGGGAGAGAGGGAGGGAGGGATGGATGGAGGGAGGGAGGGAGCCTGGATGCATGTGCAGAGGTCACAGAGGTCAGAAGTAACTTGTAGGCTTGCAGGGGTCAATTCTCTGCACTGTGGGGCCTGGCTCAGCAGCGAGGGCCTTTGCCCACTGAGCCATCTTGCTGGCCTAGAAACTAAAATTTCAAAAATAATAGATAAATACAGAGATGGATACTAATTATCTTTCCCCTTTGTGTGCATTTTTGTTTTAAAACAAAAGCGGCATTAACGAGCAGCTGTTTGCACGCCAGAAGCCTCTTTAAAGTGATTAAGATAATTTTTAATGCATCCCTCCCGCTTTTCCCACAGGCTCTGGGAAGCCAGTGACTTCCTGTCTGCTTGGATAGACTTCCTGCTCCCAACTGCATTTCAATGCCTGTCAGCAAGGCCCCTCCCCACACTGTTTCTTTCACTCAGCAAGGGGCTCTCCAGGGGGACCGTGTGTCAGTCAGCACCTGTGGTCAGAACTTCAGTCCGCTCACAGCTGGAGGCTTCCCCAGGAACAATGTGTCTGTGGGTCACCTGATGGATGTTTGGGTTCTGTTGGACAGGATGGGCATCTGTCCATGGACATGGCTTGGTGTGACCATGATCTACTTATTTATTTATCTATTTATTTTAAAAAATCTAAGAGCAGCACAAGAGACCCTCTTGTTTAACATCTCGGGGAAACTGGAAAATTACTTTTCCCATCAGTAAGCCCACTTTGCATTTCTTCCAATAGCATGTGAGGGCTCCAGTACACTGACGTCCTCTCTGAGGTTTGCCCTTATCTGCCCTGTAAGGCGTGCTGCTCTAGAGAGTGAGACAGCACCATGGCTTTGACCTGCACGCCCCTGGCAATGGTTGGCGCTGAGCGTCTTCCCACCGGCTTGTTGGCCATTGTATGTCTTTTTTAGAGAGGCATCTATTCGGGACTCGTGGCACATTTGTTTTAATTAACAATTGTCTTTCGTTATTGAATCGTAAAACTCTTTGCATATTCTGGACCAAGTCTGTCTTTACAGCTCTTAATGTTTTTCTTCTGTTCTGTGGTTTATCTCCTCACTATCTTGGAGACATCGTGGGGGGGGGGGCGGTGTTTTTTAACTTGGTGAATAGCCAGCTTCCTTTTTCTCCACTCCTGCTGTGGGTGTCATAATCAAGCCATCAAGTCCAAGGCCATGAAGATCTCTGTTCCCTCTAAGAACGTTGCATCAGCCTTCTCTATCGGAACCGCGGTTCATGGCAGCAGGAAGGAGTCCACTTGGCTACTGTGAACATTTGGTCTGTCACACCGTTTGCATCTGTTAGGAATGTTGTTGATTTCTTCACTGACTATTCTTGATACACTAAGGTATTTCAGTGTGTGTGAGTGTGTGTGTGTGAGAGTGTGTGAGTGTGTGTGAGTGTGTGTGAGAGTGAGTGTGTGTCTGTGTGTATGTGTGTGTGAGAGTGTGTGTGTGTGTGTGAGTGTGTGTGTGAGTGAGTGTGTGTGAGTGTGTGAGTGTGTGTGAGAGTGAGTGAGTGTGTGTGTGTGTGTGTGTGTGTGTGTGTGTGTGTACAGAGGAGGCCAGAAGAGGCTTGATGTAGATCCCCCTGGAGCTGGAGTTACAGGCAGTTAGTTGTGAGCTGCCTATTATGGATGCTGGGAACTGAACTCGGGTCCTGTGCAAGAGCAATGTATGCTGGCAACTGCTGATCTCTCTCTAGTGTGGTAGACGACTTCTACCACAGTCGTCAAAACTCCCTGGGATCTGGGCACAGACTCTGCCTCAGTTTCCTTTCTGCTGCTGTCAGGAGACCCCCATTCAAGTGCGTAGTTCACACCACAGTCCGTCATTCCAGGGAAGGTCAGGGTCATGGGAGCTCCAAACAACAAGGCATGTACGCCGTCAGGAAGCAGGGCAATGAACAGGTGCATGCCCCCAGGCATCCTCTCTCTCCTCCTCCTTCAGCCCTGGGAGCAGTGCCACCTGCGGTCCAGCTGGGGCTTTCCACAGCAATGCACACGGCATCAGAGAAAATCCCTCACAGGCATGGCCACGGGCCGGCCTGATCTACACAGTTCTGCTCGAAGAGTCCCTTCTTGGGTGTTTCCGATGATAGTAAAAACTAACCAACCGCCACAGTATTGCATCTCGCCAATCCCAACACTTAGACTGCTGAGGCAGCAGCATCACCCTTCTGGAATACACAACATACTGCTACTAACTATAGTCACCCTGAGACCCGGGCCCAGAGGCACAAGGAAACTCGCTCATGACTGCGTGGCTCTAAGTGGCAGAGCTAAGACTTGAACCCATGTGTCTTTGACATTAACTGCAATATTGGGTGGTTTTCTATAGAAAGAGCGGTAGCCCTTTCGAAGCGAAGCCTGCCGAGCCACATCCCTGTGGGAATAACTGAGTGGCACAGAGGAGTAAGATGTACCCCATCTGGGCTCCATCCAGGCCAGGTCAGCCTCACTCAGTCTGCAGCATGGGTTGGGAAACACCTGGGAGACTCTAGCTTTTTTCCGCCTTGCAGGGAACAAGGGGAGTTACGGAGATTGGGGCAGCGGCTGTTTATCTCACGGCTAGATAGCGATGACGCATTTAGAGGGGACCGTGGCGGGGAGCTGGAGGAGCTCTTCATGCAGCTCATTCCTTCCAGGTGCTCAGATCAGGTGTAGTGCAGAGGACAGATGAGAAAATACTCCAGCGCCATCCCTGACCACACGGGTTACTCGGGAGACATTAAAGTGCTTTGTTCATAATCGTAAGCACTTCAGTGTTCATGAGAGCGTCCTAGGGCATCGTGACGGATGGAGCCCAGTAACATTGGTGGGGGCTGTGCTCTGTGTGTGTGTGTGTGTGTGTGTGTTTGCACTACATTGTATACATGCCTGTGTGTATACACGCATGTTTTGAGCGCATAAATATGTGTGCTTTTTATTTGTGTGCTGTGTGCATATGTGTAACTGCGTGCTATATGTGTACATGTATGCTACCTGTGTATTGTTGTGTGTCCTGTGTTTGTGTGTGTTACATGAGTGTGCTATATGTTATGCAGGAGAATGCATGTGTGCTACACATATGAGCTGTGTGTGCATGTGCTGTGTGTACCACACATGTGTGCATGCACTGCATGCATGTGCCTCGTGTGTACTACTTTGTGTGTGCTCAGTGTACATGTGTGTTCCTTGTGCTGTAGCCCCCCCCCCGTGGAAATCATCTCTTTGAGTCAGTGGGTCTCACAGTGACAAGGCTGGGTCTGCAGTGCACAGGGCAGGCTGCCCCCTGCTTCCTGGGTATGGTAATGCCCCCGGGTGTTCCTCTCTGTGGCTGGGCATCTGGGAAGCTGAGAGCCTGGTTCTGGGGAGGGAAAGCCAGGTAGAGATGAGAAGATGTGGCACCAAGAGTTTTGGGAACTATGTCTCTGAGTAGAGCCTAAGGGACAAGACACAGGATCCTTGGGCCTCTGTGCCTGGGCTCTGGACTTTTGTGTGGTCCTGTGTTTGCTGCTTCTAAAACTCATGTTGAAGTTTGATCTCCAAAGTCAGTGTTGGGAGGGGGCAGAATAGACAGAAAGTGTCAGCTCTCACAGGCAGGGTCAAGCCTCACAGCAGAGAATGCTTCTGGACTCCGCAGGGTTGGCGCTGTGACCACTGGTCAGGATGTCACACAGGAGTGAGCCTGCGTCTGGTCAGGATGTCACACACACACGTCTCTCGCACATTCAACCTCTGCTTCCTGCCAAGTGTTGAAGCAGC
Organism: Cricetiscus sungorus; assembly: GCA_030556225.1. Lineage (NCBI taxonomy): Eukaryota > Metazoa > Chordata > Mammalia > Rodentia > Cricetidae > Cricetiscus > Cricetiscus sungorus. The sequence continues at coordinate 34,764,705 of JANBXA010000044.1, read as the reverse complement.
ACAAGACTCTCAAATGCAACTGCCCGGCATGGACCTAACATTCACAGCCACAAACCTCTCTCCTTCATAACGTAATCAGTCTCAGGTATTCTGTTACAGCCTGGTTTTCCCTTTCCCATTTGCTGGTTTTTAAGATCCTTTTCTCTTACCAATATCTGTTTGTGGTTTAATCTGGGTTCCTGTATAAAAGGGACTCTGTGGTCAAGGGTGAATTCATGTCCAGCCCGAGAGCCAGTCTGCAGGCTTGTGAAAAGCAAAGGGTAGTGTGCAAGTCAACGATGCCAGCGGTGTGTGGGTCCTGGCACCTGCCCATTCTGAAAGAGCGACTTTGGGGAAGCCACCAATGGGGACAATGACGTGGGCTTAGTGGATTGAACTACAGAAGCTCAGTGAAACATCGTGAGTAAAAAGCTTTGCTGTGGCTGCACGCGCTCAGTCTTCAGTAAGTGCTGGCTGCCCTTGCCATGTGTAGTCACCATTGTCACCGTCGAAAGGGAGGGACTAAGTGTATCTGTGTCGGTTCTGGCAGGGACAGGAAAGCATCTGCCGCATCCATGGCAATGAAGGCTGTTTGCTGTGCCTAGAACTAGCCAGTGGTGTCTGGGCACGAGGTATTGGCTGGGATTCATTTTGGTTGGATCACAGATAATTGTGCCATCTCCAATTGATGGGTGGCAGCTCCTGCTAACAAACCAACCCGACTGTAGCCCTCCAGGCGCTGCCATGAACAGGGGTTTCAAATTGAGACTCCTACAGCCTCCCTGTGCAGATGTGATCCCTGGCCGTCCCTGCTGTCCTCCTTCAGGGCCTGAGTGATGACTGGGACATTGAATGTCTGGGTGCCTGAGGATGGGTGCACAACCCTGTAAGGCTCTGCTCCTCCCTCTGCATTCCTTCTCGAAATGAATTGAACTCCATGCCTGATGAGCCTCCGTCTTATGAAATGCAGTAACCACCAAGCCTGGAACTAGCCCATGGGTCTTGAAAGCAGTGTGAGGGTTGAGATTTAGATACCTGGACTGAGTTAATATTGACATTTACCATTATATTAATTATATGGTGTATTAAATAATAATAACAATAATAATAATAACTTGAGGCAACTTATATCATTTTACCCCTCAGCTTTCTCTTCTGTTAAATGGCTATAAAAACACACTCATGGAGTAGGAGACATTAAATAGGCTACATCGTCTCCATTGTCACGTAGAGTCAGAAGTGTATCCGTGGGAGCGTTTCTAGCCTAATGGCAATGCCTTCTCAGAACCCAAAGGGCGATATATAATACCAGTGAGACCCCCCCTGGCGGGGGTGGGGGGCCAGGATTTTCCATACTGTTCTCCTGACCACCCCGTGTCAGGAAGCAAACCCCCTGTTAGGGCTTAGCAGCATGCCAGACATCTGCCTCCCTCTGGCGTCCACCTAGGGGTACCCTTGCGGGATGTGTTTCAAGAGGCCGTGAAAAACGTAGCTCACCCTCTGATTTAGTGTTAGGCGAAGTGCCGCAAGTGCCTGTACTGCTCTGTGGTTAGAACAGAGCACGTGTGGTAGAGACCGGTGCGTTGGGTTTAGTTGAGACGCTATTCTGCAGACAGCGGGGAGCCATGGAAGGTTTTAGAGTGTTAGAACGCTTGCTGCTATGAGCGTGCCCATACCGGATTCTTATAGATGACTGTGATGATGGCAGGAACAGTGTCCCCTGCACACCCGAGCGATGCTGTCTGTCGCTAGCCTCACTAGATCACAGCACTTAACCCTGAGCTTAGACAATGGGGTGACTGCCTGTGCCCTAAAAGCATTAAAGGGAATGACGGCTAGTGTCTCTTAAGACTAGATATAGGCCTCAATTAAGAGACAATAGGGAAAACAGACTTGACATAGCTCCAAGCATCAACTCATATCCGTCAATTGTGCTGGCCAGCCAAATCCCCCTCAGCTTAGCAGATCACTCAGGTAAATCCATTTAATCCCTTGTGCCTGAGCAGCCGATGCTGGGATGGCTTGCACAGACAGAGCATCATTAGCTTTAAAAGACGGCATAGCCCTTTTGCAGCTAAGTCACAACGTCTGCAGCAGATAGAGGAAGTATCTGTGGCAAGGCTTTCACGCTGAGGATGGGGAAGCAGCTGTTATGGCCATTTTCTTCTCGCTGGGTCTTCAAGGTCCCTTTAGTGGCAGCGTCCTCTGGGTGTAATGAGAACTCTGGTTGACCATCAGCTGTTCCCGGCCCGTCCCACTTCATGTCACCTTCTCTCCTGTGATCCAGAAAGCGGCCTTGTGTTAGCGGCCCTCTCCACTGAGGCTCGCTGTGCTGTTCTGTAATGAAATACCGGAGATGGGCCTCTTGAGATCTCATCCATAGAGAGCTGCCAAGTGCCACGCCTTAAAGATGGTGCTGGCTTCCGCCTTCCACCTTCCCGATGGTGAGCGCTCTCCAGTGTAAACAAGTCCTTATTTGGTTAAGCCTGTTCAGCCTGTTTGCTTCCGCAGGGTCCACGTGGCTCACTGGGGTTTGTTGGCACAAGGGGATTTAAGCCTGTGCGGGTATTTCCCCGGGGTCAGAAGAAGATTGTTCAAGGATCCTGAATAAACTGCATGAAGAAGATCTTCCCAGAGTTGCGTCTTCCTTGCTGGTTGAGGTAGGTGCGCGACACTCACCCTGCGTGCAGGCTCAGAGGCATTGTGGCAGGCGCAGAGTGGCAAATGTGCATGGCAGGGCTCGTGTGGTGACATCTCAAGACAGGAAGCCCGGGAAACCAAAGTCACCGAGTCCTTTTCTTAGGACCTCCCCCTCAGTCACAGCTCTTAGTGTTGACATATAGGAGACCACGTTCCAAACACAGGAGCTCTTTCGACCAACCCGAGCGTCGCCCAAACCACAGCAGCTGTCAGTCACCAAGCCTGCCTACACAAGTTCCCCATGAGCCCTCCCGTCCCTTCTCTTCACTCCACCCCATGGCCACCATCTAAGTGGCACTTTTGTCACCAAGGGCTGGAGTAGCTTCCCAGAGGCCTCTCTTCTGCCCTACTGTTGCCTTCAGCCTTCTTCTCTCCTGCACTGGGCCCTTCCAGAGATCCAGTGTGACCTGCCACCCCCTCGGCTCAGCCCTGAAATCCACGGATTCAAGGCTTATCATAAGCTGGGTGTCCTCAGGTGCCCATCCTGGAAATGCCCCCCACCCCCGTGCTCCGTCCAGACCCTCGGAGAATCGGTCTCTCCAGCCTCAGGGCCCCAGCATGCACCCCTGTTTCTCCTCCCTCTGCTTACATGCTCCTGTGACACGTGGGGCTGGTACGTGAGGGTCGTGTTTCCCGGGGAGGCTCCTTCAGGCTGTAGACCTGAGAGATTGATGAACTTGCAAATGATGAGGCTTCCGGGGGTATTTATTGACATATAAATCAAAATCCCATTTCTGCGAAGGGAAATCCCGGCACAGTTATGAAGTAGTCTCTCACAGCATCTCCTGTGACACAAAGTGATTTTGTCTCCCACACAGGAAGGCTGGCTTAAAAAAAAAAAATCTTCAGCATTTACCCAGGGTAACTTGGCCCTCTGTTCACTCTGAGCACTTCCCACAGGCGTTCACTCCAGGGTGACATTGCCTGTCTCTGACTGCTGAGGCGTTGTGGGGAGACACGGAATCTGCACCGTACTCAATGGGTGTTAGGCACATTTTTACAGTGGCCTGTTGACCTCAGACATGGACCTCATGGAAGAAGGGTCAGCTTGAGGGCATTGAGTGCCTGTGTGTGTGTGTGTGTGTGTGTGTGTGTGTGTGTGTGTGTGTGTGGCCTGTGTGTGTGCCTGTGTGTGTGTGTGTGTTGTGCTTGTGTGTTTGTATGTGTGTGTGTGTGTGTGTGTGTTTAGTGTGTGGTTTGTGGTGTGTGTGCCTGTGGTATGTGTGTGCCTTGTGTGTGTGCCTCTGTGTGTATGTGTGTGTGTGTGTGTGTGCCTGTGTGTGTGGTGTGTGGTGTGTGTGTGTGTGTGCACGTGTGCATATGTGTGTGCCTCTGTGCGTGCGCGCCTTGTGTGTGTGTGTGTCTGTGTGTAGACCAGAGCGTGACACCCATCATCTTCCTCACTTGTTTTTGACCTTAATTTTCTGAGACAGGGTCTTGCATCAAGCCTGGAGCCTGCAGTTTGGCTGGACTTGTGAACCAGCAAGCTCCATAGCCCACTTGTCTCTGTCCCATCCCAAGCCCTGAGGTTAGAAATGTGCACTGCTGTGTCCGGCCTGTTTGTAGGTGTTGGGGATCCAAGCACAGGTGTAGTGGCATCTTGCCATGCCAGTGAACTTGTAGTAGTGGCCACACCCTCTGGGCATGGTTTCAGGTGTGGACATGACCCCTTTAAGGTAGAGGAGGAGCTGGCTCACTCTCTTGGGTCACAGAACATCAGAAGGGCAGGGGCTGCATCTTCTGGAGCAGGAAGACCTTGGCGGTTATTTACTCTTATCTGCGTAACTGCTTCCCCAATAAAACACCTCTTTATCATTTATATTGGGTCTGGTGGGCTCATTTAAACGCCGCCTTCACACAGGCCCTTAGCTTTGAGCAGAAAGCACATTATCCACAGAGCCTCCTCAGCCTGTTGATGGTGCACCAGAGACCCTAGTCTCAGCAGTATGGCTGTCTTCTGCCTTCCCACCCACTCCCTGGAGGCAGGTTATCTTTTCTGGCATAGCTAACGGCCACACCTGGTCTTTTAGAACATTCCCAGTGATTATCTCACCCTTTCTGTGGCTTGAAGTGTAGACAGTTAACCAGACCCTCTGCTCAGGGTCACCCAAGGTTGGCATCAAAGTGTTGGCTGTGGCTGTGATCTCATTTGGAACTTGGCTGGGACGGGATGTCTTTCAAGTTCACCGCCATTCTTACTGGAGTGGAGTGCATGCGGCAGGATCTCCGTTTCTTGCTTCCTATTGGTCAAAGACCCTCAGTTCCTCATCCCAGGGGTGGTCCAACACAGCCACAGGGCCCTCCAAAGTTCAGGAGAGAGGCTTTAAGCAAGATCGACACAACACTCCTGCCATCTACGACGTTTGGCAGAGGAGCCACCATTCACTCACGCTTTTTGGCCTATTTATTAGTTTGACCAATGTGCTTCCCCTGCCAAGAGGGAGAGTTGCCAGGAGGTGGGGTCGGGGCCACCTTAGAGCCTGCCGGTGTCCGAGAGATGAAGATGCTGAGGTCACAGAGCGGCTTGGCTGCGTAGTTGGGTTTGACTCTCAACCTTGTGCTTTGTGGTTGGCTGGCTGACTCCACAGAAACTAATGGTGTGGCCTGGATTGTTTGCACCCAATCAGTAAGACAGGACAGAGAAGGGAAGCCACTCTCCAGAAACCCAGAGGCCCTGAGCAGGGAGGGGACCCTGGTGTGTGTGGAATGCTCCCACTGGGAACAGGCCTTCACTGGCAGCACGCTCTAAGGAAGGCATCGCTGCCCCTGCCCCCACGCAGCCTCTGGGGAAATGTCACAAGGACTATGGGCCATTCTCCTTGAGGTCACCCTTCACATGGCTTATCAGCCCCACTGCCCTTTCTGCTTCTCACTGGCACTCAGCCACCGACCAGACACCCGGGACTCCTCCAGATGCTGAATTCTGAACAAAGCGTGTTGACTCCTACGTGGCTGTCATGTGCGGTTGTGTGGGTTGCATGCTGCATAATGGATGCCTAGCTTTGTTTAACGTTGTTCTGTTCTAGAACACCACCCCAAACTCCAATTTTCATCCCACACATCAGCCTGGGAGGGCTGTTTCAGGCTAGTACACACACACACACACACACACACACACACACACACGCACACACATGCACACACACAGACAGACACACACACACAGACACACACACACACAGACACACGCATACACACAGACACACACACATAGACACACACACAGACACACACACACAGACACACACACACAGACACACACACAGACACACGCACACACAGACACACACAGACACATGCACACACACACAGACACACAGACACACACACACAGACACACACACACAGACACACAGACACACACACACAGACACACGCACACACACAAACACACACACACAGGCCCTCCTAGGCTTGCAACGGCATTGGTGACTGTTTTCAAGAGGCAGTTTTGTTTCCATTGCACTGGGGCGTGGACAGGCCCACCGGTGATGACACTGAAAGCAAGAGGCTCACAGCTACCCTGCAGCTCTCCAAGCACAGAGGGAATTCTGCTTCCCACATGCTGTCTGCAAACCCCTGAGTCCATATGCAGAGCCGATCAGCTTTAGAGCCAGCCACTCCAACTGCCATGGGCCTTTAATTAAGCCTGCAAACCGACAGCCAGGATTGGATTGGATGCTGATTTTCCAAGGCTGTGCTGGAGGGATGAGGATTGAACAGGGGCAATCAAAATGTGCAGCCAATGTCATCTGTGGCCCAATTAAACCTAAGGGCCTGCAGGTGTTCATGGTGTATGCGTGTGTGTGCATGTGTGTGTCCGTGTGTGTGCGTGTGTGTCCGTGTGTGTGTGTGTGTGCGTGTGTGTGCGTGTGTGTCCCTGTGTGTGTCCCTGCGTGTGTGCGTGTGTGTCCCTGCGTGTGTGCATGTGTGTACGCACGTGTGTGTGCATGCATGCGTGTGTGTGCATGTGTCTGTGTGTGTGTGCACGTGTGTGTGCGTGTGTGTCCGTGTGTGTGCGTGTGTGTGTCCCCGCGTGTGTGCACATGTGTGCGTGTGTGTCCCTACGTGCGTGCATGTGTGTACGCACATGTGTGTGCGCATGCATGCGTGTGTGTGCATGTGTCTGTGTGTGTGCATGTGTGTGAGTGTGCGTGTGTTTGTGTGTGTGTTTGTGTGTGTAGTGTCTCTGAATTATGCAGTTTACTAAGCAACACAAGTGCTCAGGATAATGCCCCTATACTGCTCACCTAGGACCCAAGCCTCCCACAAAAGGGTAGATTTTGGGTTCCTCCCCACACTGGCTGGGTCCAAGTGTTTGTGCCAACTTCCTGCGGTGTCTTTGCTGCCCACGGCCATCACAGCCCACTGTCGTGAGACAAACTCTTTGAAGGGCTCCCCAAGCCCCCTTTCCTCTGACTCTCAATGGACAGTAAATTATTTAGCCACACCATCCAAGGTTTCTAACCCCTAACTCCAGGAGACACGCCCAGCAGAGGGAACCCACTCATCCCTCATGGTCTGTAGGCACAGTAAGGGTGTCACTTCACTCAATGTCCCGATGGCTTCAAAGGGCTTCGCTATAAACACTCAAATATATAACTATCAAAGCCGGGGGTGGGGGAGGATTTTAAGTGGTGCACACCTGGGCTCCAGATTTTACAACAGCTGAGTCAATCTAGGTGTACCTTGGTCATCATCAGAGAAAACCTAATAACAGACAAGCTGAGGTCACAGCCACCGATGTCAAGAAGTCTCAAGGGGTGGGTTCCAGTCCCATCACACGAGGCGTCACCGCCACATGGCCGTGAACTGGCCGCTGTAGCATCAAAGCTCCTCTCGCCACAGTACCGCTGCTTTCAAGAGATAGGAGGTGAAGTCTCAGGGAGCAAAGGTGAGCTCAGCAGCTCTACCGAGCCTCTCCCCGTGCTAGGAAGGGAGCGATAATCATCTCGGGGCCATCTTGCAGACTCCATTATATGTCTCAGTAGCAGAGGTGTGTCACATGACCCTCTAGCTGCAAGGCAGTCTGGGAGCATGAAGATCTATTTGAGAGTGGCTAAACAGATGCATGTCCTGGAACACATCCAAACATACCTGGGTTTCTCCAGTAACACAGAATGTGTCCACTGAGGATGGAGCAGGCCAGGTGAAACCCTAGTGTTTCTGATAAAGGGCCCAAGAGGATGGAGACGCTGGCTTAAATGTCCTGGATTCAGTCAGGATTCAGTCAGAGTGCCACCCTTCCACAAAGCCTCTGCTGGGGTTCCCACGTTAGAAGGGCTTTCTCTTTGCCATTTATCCACCACAGCTCATGATCCTCCTTCTCTATTGGATTCACTGCTTAAGGGACCACAGAGGTGGCTGGAGAGCTGGACCAGCGTTTAAGAGCACTGGCCGCTCTGGCAGAGAATAGGCTCCACTCCCAGATTCATGGCGGCTCACAACTGTGCATCTGCAGTCTCCGGGTCCAGTGCTCTTTTTCTGAGCCCTGCAGGCACCAGGCGTGCATGTGGCTTACAGGACTGTGTGTTGGCAAAACAGCCACACACACTTCTTTTTATTTATTTAATTTACACAGTTGTGAAAGGCATCAAGGTAAAAAGGCTAGGAATCTTTAGGGTTGGGATTGTTTATTCTTAGAAATATCCTCAAGGGATTTATATTGATAGCTAGACTTGAAGCCACCTTTCTAAAAATGTTCTTATTTCCCCATTTAAAAGGAAAGACACATTAGCTAGAAAGATGGCTCAGTGGCAGAAGAGCGTTCTTCCAGACAGCCCGTCCAGTTCCCAGCACGCCCGTCCAGTTCCCAGAACCCACGTCCAGTTCCCAGCACGCACATCCAGTTCTCAGCACCCACGTCCAGTTCTCAGCACGCACGTCCAGTTCCCAGCACCTACGTCCAGTGGCTCACAACCACCTCTAACTCCAGCTCCAGGCTTCGGATGCCCTCTTCTGGTCTCTGCAGGTACTACACACACTTGGCACACACACACACACACACACACACACACACACACACACACACACACACGGTAATTACTGAATTAGGCTATGCAGAAATAACAAATACGCAGAAACTCAGTGGAATCCCACTCAAACATTTCTTCCTTTTTAAAGAGATGTATTTGTTTGTTTGTTTGTTTGGTGTGTGTGTGGGGTATGGGTGTGTGTGTGTGTGTGTGTGTGTGTGTGTGTGTGTGTGTGTGTGTGTGTCCTGTCTGTGCACCGCATGCATGCAGGTGCCCCTGAAGGACAGAAGATAGCATTGAGTCCCTTAGAACGGGAATTCCAGGGGTTTGTGAGCCACTTGGTGAGAGCAGTAGGGGGGGAGAGGGAGGAAGAGGAGAGCGAGAGACAAGAAGGCAGAATGGAAGGAGAGGTGTGTCAGTAACATTTTGTTCCTGTGACAGTCATCTGAGGCAACTTAAAGCTGGAAGAAGTTGTTTCTGCTCACGGTCTTGGAGGCCTCTGTCCACAGAGGCTTCTCTGCATTTCTCTTGGGCCTCTGGTGACTTAGAAGCCTCCTGTTGGAAGAGCATGGCTGAGGGAAGCTGCTTCCCTTGTGTCAGCCAGGGAGCAGAGAAACAGAGGATGGGACAAGATGTGCACCACCTCCTGGGGATTTGCTTCCTCCAGGACAGCCCCGTGTCCCACAGGGTCCAGTGGCTCTCAACAGTCCAGTCACTGTGAGTCCACCAGCAGAGCAATCCATCAGGAAAGTCAGTGTCCTCATGGTCCAAACCCCTCCACCTCCGTACGTGACACTGGGGACCACACTTTTCCTATGGAGTCGTTCCTGGGCGGTGCTGGGAAAGAAGGAGGGAAAGAAGGAGGCTCCCATTCTCATCATCAGGGTAAACACAGAATCACAGCCGTGTGAGCTATAGGATTGCACATGTTCCTACAGCAGAAATACGTGGCAGCTGCAGGGCAGGGGTGGGTGAGTGGCCAGGAGAAGCTTCTAGGAGGCTCACAAAGTGGCTTGTTTACAGAGGAGCTTGTTAACCCCAGAGAAATTCG
>JANBXA010000044.1:34575000-34750000 GCA_030556225.1 Cricetiscus sungorus | reverse complement strand
TCTCTCTCTCTCTCTCTCTGTGTGTGTGTGTGTGTGTGTGTGTGTGTGTGTGTGTGTGTGCATACTAGCTGGTTTAAGGAGGATACCCCTTTCTCTACAGCAGCTCAGCTCCATTGTCAACCCCTAGAACCTGTCAATCTTAACTTCACAATCTGATTGATTGGTCTATCCAATCAGACCTTCCTGGGAGAAGAACCACAGGCTACTGATACTGCCTTGGGGCTTTGTAAGGGATGTCACTCACTGGCTGGCAAGTCTTGCTTTCTCTTTGTTGGTGGACAGGTCTCCAGGAAGTAGAGACATTCTGCCTATGGACACGATGGCATGAAGAGCAGGCAGCCTGCTGGCAATGAAGCATATGACAGTCATTTAAAAGCTGGGAGATCTGGGTCTGCAAGATGGCTGTGTGGGTAAAGAAGCTTGCTGTAAAGGTTAATGCCCCAATTTAGACCTCAAGGATTCACTCTGTGGAGAGAACCAACTTTCCCAAATTATTGTCTGGCCTCCACTCACAGTGCCATAGTTTGTGAATGCCCCTCCACCAATGAATAAATAGACATAAAATCATTTTAACTGGGAAATTGCATGTGAAGGTATCAGGTTCATTGGAATACTGGACCCCTGGGCCTTCAGGATACTTTCTTGCAGACTAAGTGGACAGTGCTTGGAACATCCTGGAATGGGGCACCTAGGTGCTGCCATTAACCAGGCCAGACTTCTGCCTCCATCCTAGGCCACCTCAGCAGGCCTGCTTCCATCTAGGTCACCTGCTCTGAAGATCTGGTGCCTTGTAGAATGCATCTAGGGCTGGCTGGGTGAGCGGTTGGGGAGACCTATGGGAGTAGGAGGGACCTGAGGACAGTGAGGGTGAACGCTCCTTGCCTGTAGGGCCGACACAGCAGAATCAGGAGTGGAGGGTGACAGCTGCAAGAAAGGAGATGCAGTCTGACTTGAGAATGCTTTCCCAAACAGATGCTCTTGTGCACACAGGACTGGGTGACATCACAAGGAGACACTCTCCCCAATTCTCAGAATGATGAAGGCTCGTTAATACTGTCTGTCCTGTGACTGTGAAAACAAATCGGTGACTGACCCAGGTCATTGGACAGTGAGTGGGCAGGTGCAACAGTGGGCCCCAGCAGGCAGCAGCAGGTCCGCAGACGGCCTTTGTAGACAGTGGTCCTTTGTGCCCACCCCCTTCTTACATTCTCTTCTATTCTCTTTCTTCCAGACCCCCTCCCCCTTTTATTTTAACCCTCACACCCCTTTCCCTGTCTGATTTGCATGCCTCTGGGCCAGTTTGAGTGTGTGCTTAAGATTTCCCGCCACAACGAGTGTTCAGCACCACGGACAGAGACATGCGTCCTCAGATGGTCCGTATCTGCACCTGACCCAAATGTGACCCAGGCCACACTCAGGCCACCAGTGAATAGATTTAAGCATAAATTGTACTGACCACCACTGGAGCATTTTGTCTCCTGTCACCCACACTCGTCAGCCTGTGAGTTCATCCTGTCCCACGGTTGCAGAGGATGGAGGACGATTACAAATTACAATTCCTTGATATTTCCATGGTCACAGCCCATGAGCCCCTCCCCTTCCCCACCTTTCCGTGCTGCAGTCAGTCTAAGAAGTTTTCTAGTCCCTGTACCCAGATCTTTCCACACAGAGAAATCCTTGGGGGATTGGGGAGATGGCTCAGCAGGTAAGAGCACTTGCTGCGCAAGCACAAGAAACTGAGTTCAAATATCCAGTGCCCACATAAAAAAAAACCAGGCACCATTGTGAACACACGGTGTGAACCCCAGCATTGCATGTGGGAGCAAAGACAGGGAGGGCATAGTGACTGCTGGCCTAGTTTCAGGTTCACTGAGAGGTCCTGTTTCAAAGGTGGTAGAACAGTTGTCTGACATCCTCCTCTGGCCTCCACGTGGGCACATGGACATGTGCACTCACATATGCACTTCTCTCTCACACACACACACATTTGCATGTGCATGCACACCACACCATACACACACACACACACACACACACACACACACACACACACACACACGATGGACCAAGAGAAATGAGCATCTTCGTATTAAGAACTTTCACCCTCACAGTGTGGTCTTTCTGTCTTCCACGGGGACTTGAACATGATGTGTTTGGGCTCATTGCATAGATGGGACAGAGCTTGGGTACAGCCCTCTGGGGGTCCACAGGCAGAAATGGGCTTCTCCTCCACCTCGAAGATGGAGGCAGCTGGGAAATGGAGGCCCAGCAGTGTGAATAGATTAGTCTGTTGCCTCCTTACTCAAGCGCTCGGTCTAATGAGCCACTCTCCCCAATTCTGCTAACACCACCAGCAAATGGAGCGTGTTGGGAGTGAATAATTCAGCGTTCTGCAGTGTTGTGCCTTGTACTGTGAGCACCACACTGCCAGAGACTTAACTGCTCCCCGGGAGCAGGACTTGGCTCAGCTTCGCATGAGCCAGAAAGCACTTGGGAAAACTGAAAAGAGAATAGAAAAAGAAAACATTTCTCCCACCCCCACTTTCCCAGCATGCAATAGTGTTGTGGCTTTTCTCTCCTCAAAGCTTCAGACTTCTTCAGGGGAGATTTAAAAAAAAAAATCTGAAAATGCAGTTCCAACATAAACAATGAATTTTAAATGGAAACCCCCAGTTCAGGATGAATGATCTGAGCCCAGAGAGGCCAGGCCACTTACAGCCCAACCTGTTCTCTCTGCCTGTGCAACCTTGGTCAAGTTGCTTCCGTTCTCTGGGCACACTTGTGAACTAAGAATAGGTTTAGAGGTCAGAACTTCCTTTTATTCTTAGTGGTGTGTATGTGAGAGCATGTGCACATGTGTGAGTGTGCATTTGTGTGTGAGAATGTGTGTACGTTAGTTGGTATCATCTGTAGTGTGTATGTGTTTGCATGTATGTACATGTGTGTGTGCCATGGATGTGAGTGTGTGTATGTGTGTTTGTGAGTGGGTGTGATATATAAAGTCTAAGTGAGCATGTGTGTGCATATGTATATGTCATGTGTGTTGTATTGGTGTGTGTGAGCATGTGTGCATGTGCTTTCATGTGTGTGTGTGCCTCTGTGTGTTTACATGTGTACATGTGTGTACACTGTGTGTTATGTGTGTATACATATGTGCACATAATGGCTGTAGAGGTAGCATCAGGCATCCCCCTCTATTGTACTCCACCTCGTTCTCTCAGGCCATTATCCCACTGACCCCAGAGCTCCCATAGATTCTCCTGTGTCCACCTCCATAGCACGGTTGACAGTGGCCCCCAGTCAGACTTGGGATCCAATCACAGGTCCTCATACTTATGCTGCAGACCTTGCTGAAAGAGCTGTCTGCCCAGCCCAGAACTTCTCTTTCTTTATTATTTTAACTGCAGCCTTCTGGAGTGCAGTGTCCATATCCATGGACATATTCAGCTTATAATGCCCGTGTCAGGGTAGTACATTTCCATCTCCTGGAACTTGGGACTTTGGTTGCCATGTGCTATTGTATGTGAATATGGGCTATGGCAGGACAGGTCAGTGCAGCTGTGCAGTACGTTCTGATCAGATCAGGGTGAAGCCTGTGACTCCTCTCTACTAGGGAAGTGCATTGCGTGTGTGTGCATGTGTTGTGTGTGCGTGCCAGTGCACACACATGTATGCATGCATGTGTACATTGCTCGTGTGCTCGTGTGCGTGTGCGTGTGCGTGTGCGTGTGTGTGTGTGTGTGTGTGTGTGTGTGTGTGTTCTTGTGAAGGATGCCAGGCCCATGTGCACAGATTGCTCTAGTCTTTGCAGCCTTTGGAAATCCTCACTACACACCCCATCAGTTTTCTAAAAGCGCTCACATCCCAGAAAGATCATGCAGCATTTTTCTCTTGTTGTCTGGGTTATTCCACTTAGCACAATGCTCTCCAGTTCCATTCACTTTGTTGCAAATGATAATGATCTGAACATTTTGGGTTTACGCTGGTGGGTAATGCATAGCACGTTTTAATCTGGTTGCTTGATGCCAGGCCCTGGGTGGATCCCATCTCTTAGCTGACAGGAGGGGCACAGCCATAGCATGGGTGCGGGTGTGGCTACCATTTGTTTTGGATGTAGTCACTGAGGACAGGGGTTGCTGAATCAATTGATGGATCTCTCTGTTTCTTGAGGAGCCTCCATCCTGTTCTCTGCACTGGCTTTACTAGTTTATCTGTTCTCACAGTGGGGTGGGGGTGGGGGACAACATCCTCTAAGGCATTTTGATATTTTGACTGTTTGTGGTAGCCCTAGTTCCACTAGAGTGAGGTGAGATCTCATGGAGGTTTCTAATGAAGTTGGGCATTCTTTAAATAGTAAGTTTGTTGGCTGTTCAAATTTTTTCTCTTTTAAAAGTGTCTATTTATATCCTTCTTCCATTTTTACTGGGTTTATCATGGATTTCTCAAGTTTCCCATACAGTCTGGATATCAACCCTTATTTCTGATGAGGAATTCATGACATATTTAAAATCCTGTAGGTGTTGATCTGTGTGTGGCCAGTCAAGTCCCTGGGTGGATACAATCATTATATGTTATAGACACATCCAGATACATTAAATACACTTCCTGATACATTATAGGCACATCTGGATATATTATAGACACTTCCTGACACATTATAGACACATCCTGATACATCACAGACACATCCCGATACATTGTAGACACATCTTAATAAATTACAGATACATCCTGATACACTGTAGACATTTGTGAAATTCCCAGGGATAAGAAAATGTGAATAAACTGCAAGTTAAAACTCAGAAAACAATAAACCAGCACAAACTCTGGAAAAGGCCCCGGGACCGCTTCAAGGAGGAATACTGCAGACCTGCAGCCGGTGCTCAAGGCAGAGTCGGGCAGGGAGTGTTTATCCTCTCGGAGGACCGTGCTCACTTGAATGTATAAGCCAGCATTGGAGGAGAAACTTAGCAGCACAGCGGATATGGCACAGAACAAACCACAACGAAGCCCGCATGCTCCATTGCTGATGCTTTTGATTCTCAGCCCGCAACGGGAGCCAACACTCTAAATAAAGCATGCAGGCAAATTCAAGGCACAACTGAGCAAGCTGGAGGCGGTTGCATCCACTTGCTCTCTGGTTCACAAGGGGATGGCTTTAAATAGCATTTCTGGGGTGTTTACAGACCTGCATGCACATGCTTGCTTGAGAGGCTGTGGGTGGGGAGAGAACCCTGAACACAAACCGTAGGATTTGCAACCAGCTGATAGCCATTGGGGGGTTCGTGGCCTGATTTAAAGCTGTTAACCAGAGAAATATACCTGTGCTGTGAAAAAAGGGGGATCTGGGCTCTTATCTGAGGAGCTGTGTGCATACAGTATGTAATAAACAACAGTCATCACCATTCCCTAACTTCAACACTAGCTGTCCATCTGACAGCTCAGTGCAGTTGGCACAGACCTCCCAGTACAGGACCCAATCAAACAGGACTATCCTCACTTCACTCAGCAACCACTTACCCCGGGTGGCTACTAGCCACCCACGCTTCCAGACAATTGCTAATTTGAGAATTACCATGCTCCCTGCAGCTCCCACCCACCGGAGGACACTGACAGCGTAGTGGTGGCCACTGATTCAGATACAAAATATCTAAATGGCAGAGATCAGGAGCAGCCACCAGTAAGAGATGCTTAGTCTGGTGGGGGCAGGGAAGGGGGCAGAGCTCCACTTCGTGTCCTAAGGAATTGGCACATCCCACCCTCCCTCCACTGAAGCCTTAGCAGAAACAAGTCATACATCCGGGCTTGTGCCCCTCTCCAAACTTCCTCCAGCTGTTGCAAGTGTGCTGATAAAGCGGGCCCCTGCTCACCTGGGTCCAGGTGACATTGTCTTGAAATGGTGGGAACAACCCTGCACAAGACTTTAGCTTTCAAAAGAGAAGTTCCCACCATCATCTTCATTTCATTGCCACAGGTGCTGTGATTGACACCTGGGGGAAATCAGGTGGAAATCCTTTCTCAGGAAAGCTGGGGGTTCTTCAAATTTTGGTGGGTTTTTTTTCGGGGGTGGGGCTAATTTTTTTTATTTGTTTGTTTTCAAGACCTGATTTCTCCATGTAGCCCTTGCTGTCCCAGAACTCATTCTGTAGACCAGGCTGGCCTCAAACTCACAGAGAGCCAACTGTCTTTTCCTCTGAGTGTTGGGATTAAAGGAGTGTGCCACCACAGCCTGACAGTTTTTCAGACTTTGGACACACACTGTGAGATACCCTGCACCCAGCTTGCAACACAAAATTCATGTCTGTGGCATAAGCAAATTATGCATGGGGCCTGAAGAAAATTTTATGCAATATTGAAATGATTTTGTGCGTGAAACCCAGTTTTATGGCGTAGGGTTTGACAGTGATGGCATTGCGTCCCTGTCCCAGAAAATTGAGATTGTGGGGCATTTGAGATGTTTTCTTGTGTGTTATTCAGTCTGTTTTAAAAAGATATAAACAAGCATTAAAAAGAATAGACAACTACACACACACACACACACACACACACACACACACACACACAGGTGCTAAAACCATCTGACCTTGAAAGGAAGTCTCTGAGGGGTGCTGGGCTTTGAATGTCAGTCATCAGATGTCAAGTGGACAATGATCTGTGTCCCAAAGGCACAGTACTCTTGTGCCAATGCCACCACTCCTGTGCATCACATTTTAAAACTTTAAAACTGGTAAAACAAAGTGACTGGGTGACAGGTTCTTGTTCCCCATACAGGACTTTCCTGCACATCTCGTTTCCTCTGAACTGTGCCCACTACCCATTGTCTAGTATATTTACTTTTCTTTTTCTTTAAAAAAAATATGTAAAAGCATAGTTATATGGGGTCTCCTTGTCATCCTGGCTAGCCTAGAGCTCACTGTGTAGTTCAAGCCAGTCTTGAACTCACAGAGATCCACTTGCCTCTTCCTTACAAGGACTGGGATTAAAGGTGTGTGCCATCACACCTGGCCAATTTTTCTTATATTTATTTATTGTGTGTGTGCACGTGTGCGCGCCACAGTGCATTTCTGGAAGTCAGAGGACAGCCTTTGGGAGTTGGTTCTCTCCTTTTATCGTATGGGTTTGGGGTCTTGAACTCGGGTTCTTAGGGTTAGTGGCAAAGGTCTTTACCTACGGAGGCATCTTGCTGACCCATATTTCCATACGAATCACCTCAAAGACATCTTTAAACAGACATTTTAAAATAGATGGCACGCTTGTAGCATCTGTACTTTGAGTTCTGCCTTCCTTAATTTTGACATCAGAATCTCAAGGGGCCTTGGTGTCTTTGTTGTTTTGAACTGCGGGTCATTATGGAGGCCAGCAGGACAGCACAGGGCATGCGTGAGTGCATGGGTTCATAGGTGCCTGTGATGGGATGGGGGGAGAAAATGAGCCACAAATCTGAAAACAAGCAGCAATTAATGCAGCCGCCCAGAGCTGAGGTCAGGGTGCGGCTGTGAGTGCATGGCCCAAAGTCATCATAAAGTTCCCTGAGACAGTTTTTCTACAAATGCGGAAACTGTACCAGGGCCGTTGAGCAGCCGGGTCCAGTGAGATGCGGCATCCTCACCAATAAGCTATCCTTACTAAAAGTCACCAAACAAAGGCTCTGGGTGCCTGCTCATTCTCCATCAGGACTGCTACTCTCGCCCTCCCCGCTGCAACACAGTGGAGCCCAGGAGACTTAGTTACCAGCCAGCAGGAGGCTGGGTACCCTGGCTGTCCTCGCTACCCTAAGCTTACATTGCCGACACCACGGTTCTCACTTGTGTCTTTGCAGTGCAGTGGTGAGGGAAAGCTTTGAAACCGCACTGTCTCCTTGGTCCTAGTCCCAGAGATGTCAGTTTGTCCAGTGAAGTCTGGAGAACTCTCTGGGACTCCAGTGTGAGGGAAGCCAGGGTGTGATCCCCAGCACTGAAAACACAACAGAACCAAACACCCAAAAGAAACTAAATAACTTTCAAAGTCTTTGAGGCTGGAGTGATGACTAGACAGTTGAGAGCTCACACTGCTCTTCAGTGGAGCTGAGTTCTGTTCCCAGCGCCCACGGGTGGTGGCTTACAACTGCCTGAACTCCAGCTCTGGGGAAGTAGATGTCACCACTGGCTTCTGAGGACAACTGTGCACATAGGGCCTCTCCTGCCCTCCCTCCCTTCCTTCATCTCTGTCTCTGTCTCTCTTTCTTGCTCACATACACACACTCAAACATACACATACACACACACACCACATACACATACCACACACACATACACCACATATACACACACCATACACACACACACACACACACACACACACACACACCGCACACAGACACACCATACACACAAGCACACACACTATCACAACTTTAAGAAAATAAATAAGGTGAAAAGTGACCAAAGAAGACATTGACCTCTGACCTTCATATGTGCGTGCTCAAGTGCACATACATGTACATACCACACAGAGAGAGAAAAAGGAAGGAAGGATAAAAGGAGGGAGGGAGGGAGGGAGGAAAAGAGAGAGAGGGAGAGAGACCTGCACAAGATCTGCTTTAAGGAGAACAGACATACGGATTTAGGGAGTGCTCTAGTCTGGGGTACGCCTGGCCTGTTTGAGGCATTGCCTACTGGGAACCACCTTTGCTGCGGTCAATCAGAGAGAGACTCATGAAACCCACGCCCTGTGTGCAGCTCTGCCAGCGTCCTGAGCCCAGGACATCGTGGAGAGCGCAGTTGCTCCAGTATTACACAGAGCACGCCCCCCTAGAGACCTCCACCAACACAGAAAGCCTCGGCCAGGAGAGGACAGAGCTCAACAAAAACCAGGCCGATGCATAATGCAAGGGCCAGCTTGCCCCAGACTTAATTCTATTTTGTTAAGTAATGATGGAATATAAATCCGGGATGGGAGAAGAGGGATCTGCAGCTATATTTGATCAAATGCCTATTGCTGTTGCTTCCAGCTAAGCGGTTGGCTTCATAAACAGATACATAAATCAAATGTCCAAATGGCAAATGAGAAGTCAGGACCCGGAATGAGAGATGGCAGGCTGACCCTGGTTGGGACGTTCATGGGGGGCATCTCTGGGGAGGAGCCATGCCCGGAAGTGCTGTGGAGGGGACCAGTCCTTGAGCAAGACCCTGCTAGGGCCAGCGCCAGCGCCGGCCCCATAACCGCTTTACAAAGAAAATCACTGGAGGCCCCCACCAGGGCTCCCTGGCGGAGGGAGAAGAATTTATAGGGAACCATTAACCTAATGATATTGGCTCTCTGTAAACTCCTTAGTGCATCCCAGAGAAATCGGTTTCATAAATCTTGGTAGGGAATTCTGGCTGACCCACAGCATGCCTGTCAGCAGGGTGGGGCTGTGTCACCAGACACCAGAGCTGCCTCCAGTTGAGTGAAGGGCCTTGTGTGTCACCCCTCTGTGTTCCTCTATCTGTCAGACTGGAGAGTCACACATACCAAAGACAGAAGGACCCAGGGCTGGGGGGCGGGGAGGGGGCGGGGCAGGGGCGGGGCAGGGGCGGGCTTCCCTGGTTTACTTGAGGGCAGGGTCCACAGGTGAGAGAAGACAGTCCCTCACACACAGCTGTGGGAGTGGCAGGGGAACCCTGCTCCCTCCTACAGGCTCAAACCATCTCCAGCTGATTTCTCTCCACGACAATAGAAACACTGAATCAATGACTCTCGTACCCATGTTGTAGAGAGTGGCGGCTAAAAACGCTGTCTGTGCTCGGCACAGACACTTTTCTCTGGAATATGTCCCCTCTTCAACCGGTAGACTGCAGCTGCAGAGCTGGTGGGCGT
The DNA here is from genome assembly GCA_030556225.1 of Cricetiscus sungorus. Classification (NCBI taxonomy): domain Eukaryota; kingdom Metazoa; phylum Chordata; class Mammalia; order Rodentia; family Cricetidae; genus Cricetiscus; species Cricetiscus sungorus. The sequence goes on along the minus strand of JANBXA010000044.1, from coordinate 34,740,163 downwards.
GGGAGGCCGGCTATGGGGAGTGGGAAAGGCGCGCTGGTTCTCACTGTGGTCCTGTATGTGACCTGTTCTGTCTGGGCTTCAGAGAGCAGAGTCTGGAAAACAACCCACTGAAGGCTTTAGACAAGTCATCCACCCCGTGGCAGGCTGGGAACTGTGCCACCTTGAGAGGTGGAGGTTGGGGCAGGGAGGGACTCTGTCTTGGTGACTTAAAAGGCCAATCAGGTAAGCCTGGAGAGAAAGGCTTTTAGTAGGTGAAGCAAATCAAGTTCAAAAGCCCCTGGAGGGGTGGGGGGTCTGAGCAGATTCCTTGACAGGTGGGAGTACCTGTTGCACAATCGTGAGGACCTGAGTTTGAATCCCCAGGACCCACATAAAAAGCCAGGCATGCTGGGAGGAGGATTAGACACAGGGGTTGCAGTTCCCAGTCCAGCTCCAGGTCCAGTGAGAGACAGGGTCCCGGGGGATAAATCAGTACACCCATCTCTTCCTCTAGCCTCTGCACACGCACGGGCATGTGTACCCACACACATGCACCTATACCACACATATACTGCATACACTGACATGCTCCCTCGGGGTAGAGTGGGCATTGCTGTGAGTGGGACGGTGAGTATATGTGTCCCTGTCTGAGACACAGAGGTCAGGTGAGTAATTCCCACCATGTCCCCAGAGAGGTGCATGCTGAGATTGTCAGGGAGGACTACAGGACGCCAGTCTGTGCACAGGGCCACTGGGCTAGAGGTCAGCAGAATCTGGGTTAAAGGTCAAGCCGCTAATGTCCTTACCCCTCCCTGCTGTTCTGATCAAAATACCTTTCAGAGGATCTGTGGCCACTATGGGTCTGTGTTGGTGTAGGATGCGGGCTCACCACTGAAGGGCAGGGGGAGGCAAACCCCACAGGGCATGGGAATGGGGAACGTGCTGAGGAGGAAAGAATTCTTTCATTCCGGTCCCTGTCCTTCCCTGGCCTTCGGCTTCCCCAGGGCCACATTCCAAGCGTCTGCTCCCTCTCTGAGGAGTCAGACCTCGCACAATTTCCTGGTTCTAGCCTGTAGCTAGAATGGAGATCAATCATGTCCCTCTGACACTTGCCTCAGGAGGGAGGCTCTCCACCATTTTGTCTCTATTCAGAATCAATTTATCAAGGTATCGATATTCTCCGATGGAGGGTCGTGAGCAAAACAGATGGACTCAGCCGGCTCCAGGGCGGGAGGGCTTCATTTCAGGCAGCTGCTGGAAAGTGTCATCGGGTGGTTCCTTTCTGTCTGTGGAAGGTCTGGGTGTGGAGTCGGAGGCCGGTGCAGGGTCTCTCCCTGGACTCAATGCCATTTTTCCTGTGTTTAATGCATCCCGTGCCAGCCACAGCTGTGCACATCTGACCGCATGTGGCTAATCACAGTCTCCTGATCACACTGTCTCCTGATCACGGCTCTGGGCCAATGCTGGGTTCCTGAACCAAGATGGCAACCCAAGCCTTCCCTGTACTCTCTCTCCTTGAGCCCAAGGGAGGGATGGTTTTGCTGCTGAGGCCTTGTGATGGCCAGTTTTGACTGTCAATAAGACGGGATCACTGTGGGAATAAACCTCCAGGCGTTTCTTTTATAAACTAGGTTAGTAGAAAAGGAAGCATTGGATATAGCAGCTCTGTCCCAAGAGCTAGGGCCCTGGACTAGATTAAAAAGAAGAGTGACCCCCAACATTCATCTCTCCCTGCTTCCTGACTGCAGATGCCGCGTGGCCAGCCGCCTCCCACTCCTGCCACCATGACTTTCCACCACCATGTACTGTGATGTCATGCTGTGAGCTATGTTTTCTGTCAGCTTTATCTACTAACACAAGAAGACAAGTAACTAATGTAGATGGCTTCCAGAATTGTATGTGTCCAGAGCTGCTGGTGGCCGCGACAGAACAAAGAGATGACAAAGGTCCTTCCCAGCTTCTAGCCAGACCTGGACCCTGCTCTACCCGGGCAATAGGGAATGGTAGTGAGTGCAGTAAACTAGAGGGCCCGTGTGCGTCGAAAAGGGGCGATACTTCTCCACTACCCATGTGCCCACCAGGGGGAGACTCGGGCAGCGTGACTGTGCAATTGCAGATGCCAGAAATGGAGGCTGTGTATAAATCCTTATTGAAATCAGCCCATGGCTGTAGATTGACAAGTCTCTGGGGGTGGGGGTGTCTGCTACCCATTACTGGCTGGAGCCTTAGAGCTAGCGACTTGGCCCCGGGGCAGACAGGAGAAGGCAGCCAGCCCCGGGCCTTGGCAGGAAGTCAGCGTTGGAGAGAGAAAGGCTGGCCTGAAGCTGCTGAGCTTTGAAACTGTGCCCTTGACTCACCATGCAGTTAGTTCTCCTGTTTCACAGAACAGCCCTCCTGCTCCTGGACGCTGAAGGCCCAAGATGAGGAATTCACTTTGAAATGCTAATCACGGGAAGGAGTGATCTCGATGTTGAAGCTAATTAAACACTGGCCTGATTCAAGCTCTGGAGGTCTCCTGCTTGTCTATGGCCACGGCGGGCGGGGGCCACGGAGCATGTAAGTTTTATTAAACTGATGAGATGAGTCAAACAGCCAAAGTGGCTGAGGAAGGCAGACGCTGGGACCACAGATCCGAACTCATTTGTAGAGCTGGCAGGGGATCTGGGCCCGTCAGGAATTGAGAGCCAGCGCCATCCCCTTTCCAGGGTCATGGCCAGAGGGTGGTGTGACAGAGCCTGGCTTTATTAGAACGATGGCAGCACAAGGAGACCGATTAGAGTGGTCAGCTGTGATTGTCGGGGCCACCCACACTCCTCTGCAGGGCCTCTGCCAGGCCTGAGCTACGCTCGAAGGCCATCCAAAATTAGTAGCGGCCAGTAGTACACCTGGCATCATTGGCCTCTGAAGGCCATCGGCCTGGCAAGCAGGAAAACGGGGGTTCCAGGCACTTCCTTGCTGCGGCCTGCAGCACCTGCCTGGCCTCTGGGTCCTTAAGGAGGGGATGCAGATGGTATACATCGTTCTCATCTCACAGAAGAGGGGATGAAGCCTTCGAGCAAGCCAAGGCAGGCTTCAGACTCAGATAACCTGACTCCAGCATTCACGGCCAAGATGCTACAGATCTTCTCTCGTGGCTCGGTCTCTCTCAGGCTTGCTACCCTGCAGCAAAGACTTCTGGACTTTTACCTGTCGGATCCCATGGGGACAAGCCCAAGGTCAGATTGAAGGGACTCTGACGGCTGGGTGGGTATGGGTCAATAGAGGCAGGGGAAAGTGAGCTAATCATCAACTCAAAGATAGAGGGCGCAAGGCAACACGGTGAAGCAAGAACCCGGGGCTCCGCCCTGTTGCTGGGTTTGTAGGCAACACTGAGGGGCTATAAGCCTCCGAGAACGGGACAAAAGGGGCAGAAGGGACCCTTGGAGGCCTTCTGCACCGTGCCCATCCTGCAGACATGGTTTAGAATAAAAGCCCAAACAATTAAGTACAGGCAAAACAACGGTCTGGAAAACAGTGACCCAACACCCCAAGTCATCCAGGCAAGAAGCGGGCCAGATCAGGCCTTGTAATGCTATTTCATACTTCACGCTAGTCCACTTATTTTTCAGCTGCTGTGAAGAGACACCATGACCAAGACAACTTATGAAAGAAAGCATTTAATCTGGGGACTCATGGATCCAGAGGTCGTAGAACAGAGTCCATGACTGCCATGGCTGGGAGCATGGCGGTAGGCAGACAGGCACGGGGCTGGATCAGTAGCTGAGAGCTGGCTTGGAGAGACAACTGAGAGGGGGGAGGGAGGGAGGAAGGAGGGAGGGAGGGAGGGAGAGAGGGAGGGAGGGAGAGAGAGAGAGAGAGAGAGAGAGGGGGAGAGAGAGAGGGAGAGAGAGAGAGAGAGGGAGAGAGAGACAGGAAAGAGAGAAATGAGAGAGGGGGAGGGGAGGATTTTAAAACCACAAAGCCCATCCCTAGTGACATTCTTACTTCAACAAGGTCAAGCTTCCTAATCCTCCCCAAAAGCCTCACCAACTGGGGGTCAAGCTTCCGAATAAATATATCATCCTATGGGGGCCATTCATTTAAACCATCACGGTGACTTCCTTCCTCTGAGGCACCTGCTCTTTGCTCTGTGAAGCCTGCGGTAACAACTGTGTCTGGGCATCATGTGTCAGCCTGAGAGCACAGGCTAGACCAAGCTTCTACAACCCCCCATCACTCCCTGTCCCTGCCCCCCTCTATGTCTCTCCCTCCCTCCCTCCACCCCTCCCCCCTTCCTCTGTTTGTCCCTCCCTCCCCTCATCTTGCTATGTCTTCCAGGCTGGCCTCGGATTGGCTATCTTCCTGTCTCTACCTCCAGTGTACTGGAACTACAAGCCTACACCATCACTGTCAGCTTTCAGCATCCACTTTGATCCAAGCATCTTCTGACAGAAACCCCTCCCTAAACACCTCTCTCCACAGTCCTGGCAGCTTGTAGAGCCAAGGACACTGAGTCACAGGCAGTCAGGTCCCCCACTGGCTCATTCATCTCATTTTCAAATAGTTGAACCTTCAGATGCGAAGCAGGTCCCCTGTGCCCCAGTCACCCATGCCCCCCCTCCAGTTTGCTGCATCCTAGGCCACAATGTCCATCATTTTTGAGTCTGCTGAGATAAAAACACTCGCACAGCAGCTGCATAAGAGAGCGAACTACCTGCAGATAGACAGCAAGGAACAGCTGAAGCCTAGGGTCAATGATGGGACATGTCCCCCATTTCAAGAAAGCCATCCCAGAGGCATGGATCTTGTCTGTGTCTGCCTCTGCGAGCGTCCCCTTGGGCTTCATGCTCCCGGTGTGAGGTAACTTTCTGTACTAAGGTGCCCAGTGCCATCCCATTCTGGGAGAGATCACACTGAGCCTGAGCATTTCCAACCAGTTTCGTCTTGTCTCAGGACAGTGCCTCCCAGAACATTATACAGGGGTGGTCAACAAGCCACACACACACACACACACACACACACACACACACACACACACACACACACACACACGAGGTGTCACTGCCTGGTGTTAATGATACAGAATGAGGAAGGTTGCCTTACATAGTTTGCATTTCCTCACATGGAGTCTTAGTTCCCACAAAGTTGATAACAATGAAGTCATTCATTCATTTGTCAAGCAATCCACACATCATTGTGTCCATCCACTTATCCATAAAGGCATCCGTCCATCCATCCGTCCGACCATCTGTCCATCTGTCTGTCTGTCCGTCCATCCATCTGTCTCTATGTAACCACTCGCTGATCTAGCATTCACCTATTAATGCATTCAAACATTTAAAAAGCCCTACGCATCAAGAATTATACGACACAGTTATGGTTGCTCTTCAAGAAGTCCAAAATGTGATGGAAAAGAAGTTAAAGCTCCGATTGCCACCAAGCAGACACACCCCGCAATCGCTGTAGGACATAAGGGTCTACAACCCCAGGCAGGATAGCTCGGCTGCATAATAGGAGTTGTCCCCTTGCTCTGCACTCCCATGGCTTAAAAGCCAGCCTACAATGCACTCATCCGTGGGCAGGACCCTGCTGCCACCTCCTTCTCTCCAGTGTTGTTTGTGATAGTGGAATCCAGGTGGGACACTCATCACGCACAGATGAGTAAGAGTCATTGCTCATTCGCAGAAAGATCTGTAACAGCCGTGTGCGATCTTCTCACTTATACTCAGGAAAGAAAAACCTGTGTGTAGGTGGCTTTGTGGTCAGAGCCCACCGATAGTCCCTCAGCCTCCCTGTGGCCTGGGGGTGGGGTGGCAGAGAGGTATAGCGTGCTGAGAACTGTGACCATCTGGGGAAAGTGATTCACTAGTGTGACAGTTCATCTCCGTGGTCAACGCAACTGGATTAGGAACTATGGAGGAGGCATTTCCAGAAAAGTTTAACAGGAGGGAAGCTCTGCTGTTACGGCAGGTTTTTCCCGCCAGCGCCAGCCTGCCGCCGGTCTGGGCCCACAGCCGCACCAGCCCCAAATAACACTCGGAGACTCTGTATTTGATACAATCCTGTTGACCAGTTACCATTATTGATTATGGGCTAGCTCTGTCTTAATTATTAACCCATTTCTACTTATCTAAGTATTTCCACGTGGCTCATCTTATCCGGGAACCGAGGCTGGCATCTTCTTCCTCCATGCCCTACTTCTTGACTCCTCCCTTCTACTTCCTCTTTCCTCCTTGTCTCCTAGCCCCACCTATCTTGCTATCTCATTGGCCCAATAGTGCTATATTAATTAACAAGTATGAGAAACATATTTACAGGATAACATCTCCCATCACTCTGCCTTGGAAGGTCCCAGGCTGAATGAAGACAGTGGGTTGAGTGCCAAGTTCATCTGTCCCGGATGCGGCTGCCCCATGGCTCCCCAGCGTGATGGACAGAACCTCTCTAACTGAGCCAATGAACCCTTCCCTAGCAGGGTAGCCCATGCCACTTCCTGCAGCCGCATCCTGCTGGCTCACATACACTTCTGAGGACTTCCTACTTTCCCTGTAACTCCGGGCAGTTACAGACACAGATCTGGAAAACCTTCGATCCAACACACACAGTGAAGCACAGGTTGTGGGTTCTCCCCAGGTTCAAATCCTGGCTTGGGCACCTGCAGGTTGTCTAGAAGGCCAAGCCTCTTGCCTCAGTCCATCTCATAAATGGTAAGAAGGGGACCTTGCCCCGTGGCCTATCGAGTTCCACAATGCAGACATGAGCCACAAGCACAGCTCACTGGTGCTCTGTTTTTGACTGCATCCTGCGGCGTGGCCGGGTTTCACCCAAGTCCATGCTTCTGGGGAGACTCTTGTGCCAGCAGCTAACCACATGGCTTCCTTTTGTGCAATTGCTGCCTCTGAGATGAGGACACAAACTGCTCTCTGTCCAGCTCTGGCTGGCCAGCACCACCCTGGGATCTGAGTGATGGACGGACAGAGCCTCGTGGAGCGTGGGAGGACAGGAGGCAATGGCTGCTGAGGTGCGGTCCACAGCTGAGATCCAGACTGTATGGGAAGCTATTCTGACAAGATGAGAGTTTGCAGTGGAGGAATGGGATGATGGAGGTTTACAATTCTTCCCTCTGCAGTGACTCCCTCCCACCTCTGCCTCTTGAAAAGACCCAGACTTTAATATTGGAGCCAAACTTGGCACATAAATACTTTCTCAGCTCTTGCTGTTGCCATCTTAAAGCAATACAATTATTTATTTTACATAATAATACATATCTTTGTTCTCTGGTGTCTCCTAGACCCCGAAGAAGAGAAAAGAAATGCCCTAATGCAATTTTGTATATTGCTTCTTTGAAGCTGGGAAGCAGCAATATTAGGAATGGGAGAATGATGGCAGTCTGGGACATTTTAACGACTCGTCGCCTGATATTTCTTTTCTTGTGACACATATATGATTACCAAATGTCGTCTGCTCACTAATTAACTTTGTTTATTTCCTAATTAGGTTTAGGATCAGCTGTCTTGTGGTTATAGAAATAATTGTTTGATTAATGTGCGGGGATTTACATTTTCATTGAACGTCTACAGAACCTCCATGTCAATTAGCTGCGACGCCCCACGCCGATCTGGGGCATGGGAATCGCAATTTTCACCCGCCAAGTGATAAATCTCATATTGACTGGTGATAATAGGGCGTGGGTAGTAAATACACGTTAGCATACTTTAAGTTATGTAACAACTGGTTTCTCTGATCATCTTTGTGAGCAACAACATTCTGGAGATGGGCACTCGGGACTTGGGTAGATCCCTGGGCTAGCCTGGGCTCCTTTTAATTAGTAACCAGGGGTTTCCAGGAGAGCTTCAGAAGTCAGGAGCAGTTGGACCATAGCACCTGAGTGAGTGCCTCCTTGATTGGTGTAAAAAAAAGGAACGAAGGATATTGCTGGACTAATAGATACCACTGAGCCTCTGCAATCAGGGCCCAGGAGGGTGAGCAGCATCTGAAAGCCTCTCTAAGGAAGATGTTGCCCACAAGACACTGCCAGAAAATGCCTAAGCCACGGCGAGAAGCCTAGGACCAAAGCACCAACACTCAGCATCTGGCTCCTCCATGCATCCTGCAACACAAACACCAGCGCACGGCTATGAAGAGACCGCACCACCAAGAGAAACGCGGAAGAGGAGGTGGGTGCAGAATATGCTAAACTTTGGACCAAGAGATTAAGGAAGCCAAAGAAAAATGCCAGGAGCAGATTATCTATCAAGACACGTGGGCTGTTCTCACTGAGAGCATGTCTTTAATCTCAGTGCTCATGGGCCAGAGGCAGGCAGATCCCTGAGTTTGAAGCCAGCCGGCCTGGTCCACAGGAATTCCGGGTCAGCCAGAGCTATACAGAGAAACCCTGTCTCAAATAACCAAACCAAAGAAAGAGGAGTAACGCGTAAATGATCAGACCCTGGGAGAAACTCAGTCTCTGGGGCTAGAGAGAGGCTCAGAGGGCAGGGTGCTTGTGGTGGGTTGAATGAGAACGGCCCCCATAGGCTCCGATGCCTGAACACTTCGTCCCCAGCTGGTGGAACTGTTTGGGAAAGATTAGGAAGTGGGGCCTTGTTGCAGGAGGTGTGTCCCTGGCAACAGGCTCTGAGCTTTCAAAAGACTTGAGTCATTTCAAATGAGCCTTCTGCCTTCTGCTTGTGGTTGAGGTGTGAGCTCTCGGCTGTTCCTGCCGCCCTACCTTTGATCTGCATCATGGGCCCCAACCCTTTGGAACCTTAAACCCAAACAAACACTTTCTCTTATAAGTTGCCTTGGCCATGGTGGCTTAATCACATCAACAAGAAAGTGACAGAGATACAAGCACGAGAACCCAAGTTCAAATCCCAGAACGCACTTAGAGTCAGAGGGGCGGTATCCATATGTAATCCCTGCACTCATATGATGGGATGGGAGGCAGAGACAGGGGTCCCTGGATGCTCCTGGGTGAGCTGGCCTGCCATACACTGGTGAACAAGAGAGATCCTGCCTAAGGCGAGATTGAGGATGGGCTCCCAAGGTTGTTCTCTGACCTCCACATACCCATCATGGCATGTGTATTCCAGCACTCACATGCATGAGCAGGCCTGTGTGTATACATGTACATGCACACACACACACACACACACACACACACACACACCTCATGAATTCTCCATTGATGTTACTATTATACATCATAAATCCAGCTTTTCCATCAGCACCATAAATAGGAAACCAGCATCTTTCTGATATTCATTAAAATAAAATCACAACATAAACCGATGTGCCCCATCTAAGACCACGTCCCACCCAGGCCCTTCTGGAAGCCCTGCCCTGGCCCTCCTTTGGAATCCAGCAACCTCAGGTTCGGTTGCCTTTAGATCAAGTGTTCCTCCTTGACAAGTCATTTGTGCCTGGGGTTATGGGAGGAGAGGGAGAACTCATGCGACACAGCACAAGGCTGTATGGGTCGGAGCTTCTGTCTCAGAGCAACTGGACTGGGCAGGCTGTGCCGGGAAGCAGACCATGGTTTAAGGGTGCCAGGAAGCAGTCCGTGGTTTAAGACACAGACTTTGGATACATGGTCAACTCCACAAGGAGAGTGTGTCTACCTCTTAAAATCCAACAGAGCCAGCTGTGGATGTTCACATCTGTAATCCCAGTGCTCTGAGGTTGAGGCAGGAGGGTGGACACCAAGTTACTAAGTCAAGACATGGTCAGGCTGTACAGGGAGACCCCCACCTAAAGGAGACGAATGCTCTGTGGAGCCAAATAACTCCCCGAGGGTCTAAGGTCCTCATTTGAGGACCCCAGGAGATGCTTCCTTGGGGACCCCCAGCTGGACATCTTTACCTTGGCCTTGAGACAAGGTCAGCCCCTGTGGTCTCTGACATGGATGTACAGTGAACACAGGCTAACAGTAGCCTGCCAGGAAGCCCTTTGCCCAACCAAAGAAAGGCATCTATGGAGGCAAACGCTGGGTAGTCATAGTGCCCTTGGCTCCCTTCTCATCTTAGGACCAGCATGCCTGCAGGAGGGCAGCCCACCCAGGGATGCCGGAACCCTGCCCAGGGGAGGCAGAGAGGTGACCCAGACTGCAGAACTGCAGGGTTTCCTACACCAGCTGGGCCCCAGCTTTGCCCTGCATTTTATCACCCTTGAGGTAGTTACTCTGGGGATGCTGCCTAGATGCCCCTCCCCTTCCCTCCTCCCTCTTTGCCTTCTTCCTTTCTCCTTCTCTTCCTTCTAGTTCCCTTCCTCCCTCCTAGCCCACATACCTCCTTTCTGCATCTCTAATGGCACTGCCTGTATTTAAAAAGAAAATGTGGGCTGGGGTATATTAGTTTAGTTCAGTGGTAGGTGATTTGTCCTCACTGAGAAAGGGCATAAGGAGATGGGAGAAGCAAGGAGAGAGGGGGGGGGTCAAGAAGAGAAGGGAGAGAGAAAAGGGAGCTAAAGAGATGGCTGAGAGCACTACCATGCCTTTAAGGTATCAGAGTTTTGTTTCTGGCACCCAGGTTGGGCAGGTCACAAGATGCCTTCACTCCCTACAGGGGATCTGATGGCCTCTTCTTGTCTCCATGGACACCTATGGGAGTGCATGTTTACACACACACACACATACACACACACACACACACACACACACACACACACACACACCGACTAAATAAGTCAATAAATAAAAGAAAAAAGGAGGGGAGGAGGGGAGAGGAGGGGGTGGCACATGACAGAGGGCGTCTAGAAGTCCCTCTCTCCAGGTTTATCCTCCGGAGGGAAGCTCCATGTTCTGCCCATGTCCCCTCTGACACGCCTGGCAGTGATGCCTCCTTTGCTAGGATTTGTGAATGGCTGGCTGAGGCCTTGTTGGTAAAGATGTGACCAAAATAGAAAGAGTTGAGATGTGACAGAGAGCCACCCAACTCTCTCCCCTGATGGCTTCAAAAACACGAGCTTCCCCTGAAGGAACCAAATTCATTTTTAGCTCAGGCAGGAATCCTGTCTCGAAGGCTCAGCCAAGAAGCATCTTGTGCCTTGTCATATTCCAAGAGGAAGGCTCGCTCTCTTCCCCCAGTCTCTCTCTCTCCCCCACGGAGCCACAGTGTGGAGCTCAGGTGGGCAGCTGACTCTCCAAGTAGGGCTACCGAGTGGCTGTCACTCACTGGCTGTGCAGCCCAGACTATGGAATGTAGACTTCACGAGCCTCACTTTTTCCAGCTGAGAAATAGCAGCTGTAGTTACAACCGCCTTGAGGAATATTACCAGGAATAAAGGAGAAAATGAAAGAGAAATGTTTCACCAGTACTTGTCTTAGTGTTTGTGCTTTGGCTTGCTTTCTGTTTCTGTGACAAAGGCCCCTGCCAAAAGCAGCTTATGAAAGAGAAGGGTTTGTTCGGCTTACATTCCAGGTCACAATTCCTCATTTTGGGGAAGTCAAGGCAGCTATTGCCATCCCATGCACAGTCAAGAGCAGAGAGAACAGACGCTCTCTGTTGAAGCTCTTCATGATGAACTCCCACTTTTCCTCTGGGGCCTCTGTGGGTTTGCGGATTTCGTGTACCCCCCCCCTCAGGCCAGCTCATCCCCCTGCATTCCAGACTTCACTGTAAGGAACAGTAGGGACGTGGGGCAGCCACTCCACGAGTCTCCTGGTGCCATCGAGAGACACAGCTGCACGAGATAGATGAGGCTCTGCTGGGGTGACACAGCCGTTTTACAGCGACCTGTTTTCTACAGATGCAGTGCACTCAAAAGCAGCGATAAGAGGTGCAGTGCAGGGCATGGAGCAGAGCGTGTGAGGCGAAGTGCAGGATACTGTCCATGCATGTCCGAGGGGGTCACAGCCACGTCTGTTGGTCTGTTCACATTGGGGACAAGTAGCCCACTGTTGACTGGAATGTCACCAGTAGCACGTGGATTTATTGCAAGATCACTGGTTTAGGTTGGGGAGGGTGTTGAGCCATAGCATGATGCTGGTGAATATGAGGTATGAAGAGCATGGGGACAGCATCTGACTTCTCAGAAACACAGTCTTCTAGAAGACGGGGTACAAGATGCCGGCTTCGGTCGGTTCCCCCATGTAAGACTGGATGCCCATCCACCTCCCTCAGTGTTTAACAGTCTTTTGGGTAGAAGGCTCCTCACAAAGGACCAAGACCCTCTAGTCCCTTCATGGAAGTGAATCTGGCTTGTGTCTCCTGCACACAAAACCCTCCCTGACAGGTTGCAGCTGGCTGGGGCTGAGTTCCTCTTTCTGCCCTCCTTCCCAATTCTGATTATGTTGGCTCTCCAACTCACCCACCTATTGTCAGGATGGAATAAGCTAGGGAACAGAGTGTGGTCCTGAGAACATGCAAAGTGTTGCCTGCTGCCATCCATCTGTCCATCCTTCCACCCATCCATCCATCCACCCACCCATCCACCCATCCATCCACCCATCCATCCATCCACCCACCCATCCATCCATCCACCCACCCATCCATCCACTCATCCATCTATTCATCTGCCCATCAGTCCATCCACCCATACATTCATTCATCAGTCCATCCATCCATATATCTATTTATCCATCCATCATCCATCTGTCCATCCATCCATCCATCATCCATCTGTCCATCCATCCATCATTCACATATCTATCCATCCATCCATCCGTCATCCATCTGTCCAACCATTCTTGGGGTGCATCATCAACAAACAGTCCTCTCATATCCAGGGTAGAGAGGCCTCAGACAGCCTGTGTTAACAGCCCCTTTGCTAACTGAGATATTTTTTCTTTTTCCCTTTAGTAGTACCTAACTCTAGGAGGGAATCTGGGTGGAGGGGTAAGAAAAGTCCCTGGATTCTCTCTAACCCCCATAGGAATCCACTTGCGAAGGGGCTGGCTCCCCATGTGGCTATGATCACCCACCTGGTACCCGCATGGTGAAGGCCTCACAAGTTAGGGATCGCAGAGGCAGCCACTTGAGACAGCAGGATGCTGAGTGGCAGGAGAACCTTTTCAGATGCTGAAATTAACAGGCTTCTTGGGTTGAAAGTTTTAATTAAAAAATACTAGAGAGTTATTTCCGTAATTCCAACGCTTCTCGGTAATCATTTTCCCCTGTGCTGTCTCCAGCTCTCTCAGGGATGGTTCCATATCTGCAAACCCTGCAGGATCACCGTGGATGTTCTCTGGACCCTACCCTGGGGTCCCACGGCAAGGGCTGTGCACTCTGGGGACCCTTGTCCTGCAGTCTTTTAGAGTCTATTAGCTACCACCCTTTGGCTCCTGCAGGGACCCCCAGGCCACACCCCTCCTGCCCTCTGCCACTGGCAGCAGTGAGTCTGAGCCTACACTCCTCTTCCATTCTTCAGCCCCATACAGGAAGGGGCTGGGCCTGGATCCTGAAGAGAGAATGCTAAGACAGCCTAGATTCCTGGGCCGCACACTGTGTCCTGAACACACTATCACCCATTCCTCTTCATGGCATGACAAACCCTAATCAGCAAACTCACCTTTTGTGGCTTCAAGGTCTCTCTTGCACACTTAAGCGTTTCTGGGGGGGCTCAGACGTGCTAGAAAGTTAACAGCCACGCCTCAGGAGAAGCCCTAACAGGAGCAGGGGTTCCCTGGCTGCTCATTGAAGGGTTACCTGGTGGTAATACCTTACACTGTCCCAGGATCCCCATCACATTCTTGTCAGAATGGAAACTCACCAGGTGACATCAAGGGCTATCTCTTCTTCCTGACTTCCTTATTCCTCCATCCTTTCACAGATAAAATTCTCCTCTTGAGTCCTGACCTCAGGGACTACATACAGCTGGGGCCTGGATCAAGGCAGCTGCTCTCTCCTTCCAAGCTCCTCACTCGGAATCCCTCACTTTCTTCCTGTTTGTCCTTCCTCACAAGCCACCAGCTACTGTGCTCTGTACCACAGCTCCAAATCTCAGGTTACCTCCAAGACTTCTGCCTTCCCTTGAAATCGACCTCGGTGCAGGAAACGCTGGCAGTTCTCCATGACTCCCGGACAGATGACTTCTCTGAAGCCACTCCAGGTCCTCTACTCTACTCCACACCCTTCCCATGATGTCTCAAACCCAGAATCCTCAGCTTCCCTCGGCCGCCTGGATGGCCACCCCATGGTTTACCCTGATGGCAGGATTGAAAGGCGCCTGGAAAATAGGTTGGTGAAAACCCTCCTGGGCGCCTGTGTGAGTGTTTCCAGAAATGAGTGGCATGTGGAGAAGCCATCACCACCAACAAGCCAGGGGCTGGAGAAGGAGGAGGTGTGCAACCCCTGCCTCAGCCTTTCTGGAGCAGGTGTCTGTGCTGCCATTACCCATGGGGGCTTCCAGGTCATCAGCCCCGGCTGAGTGGTCGACCCAATGTCGTTCTGAGGATCCCAGCTTCTGTGTCTTCAGCTCTCCAGCCTGCACATGGTCATTGAGAGACTGCTGAGTCTCCAGAGAGGACAGCAGCTCTAATATAATTACACACACACACACAACACACACACACACACACACAACACACAACACACAACACACAACACACAACACACACCACACACACACACCATACACACACAACACACACACAACACACACACATAACACACACACACACCATAACACACACACAACACAAACAACACACACAACACACAACACACACACACAACACACTTACACACACACACACCACCACCACCACCACACACCACACCATACACACACACACACACACACACACACACACACACACACACACACACGCCCCACACAGGTTCTACCCCCCAGAGAACACCAGCAGATATGGACGCTTTCTCTGGCACGCCCTGTTTCATTGCCATTGAGCTTTTCCCCTTTACCTGCAGGTGGCGTCTGGGACGGTTGATGTCAGTTGACAACTTGGCAGGGCCTGGAATTCTCTCTAGAAAGGGGGTCTGGAAGACATGTTGTCTGGGTCACATTGGCCCGTGGGCATGGCTCTGAGGAGTTGTCTTACTTGGGTTACTCAAGTGAGTGGGGCTATTTCAGGGTCTGGGCCCTGAACTGAGTGAAAAGGAGACAGTGAGCTTTGCTCTGGGTCGTGACTGTGACAGCCGATGCCACTACCTCGAGCTCCTGCCATGATGGGCTGCAATCTGAACTGTGAGCCAAAATACCCCTCCCCCCAAGCTGCTCCTGTGAGGTATGCTGTCAGGGCAACAGGGAAGAGTCAGCACCCTCACCTGTCACCACTCGCGACCTGTCACCTGTGCGGTGTCCTTGGCCCCTCTTTTTATGAGAACACAGGTTCATGGAGCTTGGGACAACCCATGTGACCTCATTTGCCTTGATTATGTCTCAAAGCATCTTTTCTGCACTCTGGTGTCAAGACAGACCACACAGGGAACCGGAGGGACGGTGAACACACTTCACCCGTCGCCACAATTCTCCTGTTTTCACAGAGCGCAATCAACACTTTCCTCTCTACCTCACTCCATTAGGACATTGTGGATGCCTCTCCCTCCCAGCTAGACTCTGTCAGGGAGGGGTAAGAATGTACACTCCTGTGCCAAGAACACTGCCTGGCGCCCGGTGTGCACCCACCGAGCATTGGCAGCGTGAGTCCTTAAACATCATCCGGGGGCAGAGACAAAGACCCTAAGGCTCAGTTTGAGGCCGGCCAGGGGCTGAGGGCAGGTAGGATGGTGGTATAGGACATGCCACGCCTACTCTCTTCTCCATTTGGCTGTGGACCCACGGTTTCCCCTGTCAGTCAGCCATCCTGTTCTCGCCATTCTATACCAATGTGGACACACAGCCCCCAGCCATATTTGTCACCAACAAATGGGGGGGCTCCTCCTATCTAGGGTGGGTCACCTGTTTTAAAGGTCTGAGGGGGTGATGGCCGTCGTCCTACTGAGCCGTGTCTGACTGTTGCAAACCAAGCCAGATTTTCCTAGTGCTTTGTTGTGAGAGTCTTTGAGATGAGGAGTTTTTCCCGTATTGATCCTCCTGCCAGCTGCCATCGGCCCTAATTACAAGTCTCTGCCTCCCCCGCCTCTCTGTCAGATAGATAATGATGAGCTGTGAACACGCATGCAAGGGATTGGGCACCTCTTGGCAGGATGTATGTGGAGAAGGGAGTGCGGACCAGGCAGGACTGGGTGGTCGCGGACCTTAATGTGCCCCCAGCAGTGGTCTACCACTGTTGTCCCTCAAACCGCTTCCATGTTGCAGCCATCAGGGTCTGCGTTGCCCAGTATGGCAGCCAGCAGCCAGCCCTGGCTACCCAGAGCCTGAGATACAGCTGGTGTGTCCAAAAAATCCTGGATTTTTATTATTTCCATTTTAATTAATGCATATTGAAATAGCTACAGGCGCCTCTCTTGGGTGGTGCAACTTAGAAACTGTATTTCCCCCTCTATAAGATGGAGGTGATATTATAGTGAGACTATACCAGCTGTGTGTGTGTCTATGTGTGTACATGTATTTGTTGTGTGCATGTGTATGTACATGTGTACACATGTACTTTGGAGGAATATATGCATGTGGGCTATATTGTGTGTGCATGCATTAATACATGTGTTTGAATATGTGTGCAAGTGTGTGTACAGGTATGTTTGTACATGCATATATGAATGTGTGCGTGAGTATGCATTTGTGCATGTGTGTGGTGTGTGTGCATATGTGTGTGGTCATGCACATGTGTGCATGTGGAGACCAGAGGTCAACATCTGTTGTTCCCTTATTTTTGAGGCGGGGTCTCCCACTGAGCCTGGAGCTCACAGACTCTGCTAGAACTTGTTGGCCAGGGAGGTTTAGGGGTCCCCTTTCTCCACCTCCCTAGCAGCAGGATGACACACACTGCCTTTATGTGGGTCCCAGGATCTGAAGTCGAGTGCCGAACTTGGGGCTCCCCAGCCACACCCACTGCAGTAATGAGCAGCTCTGTTTCTTGTCTTTCACTTAGCAATCTAGGTCACATCCCCTCCAAACATTCACACTTAGAAACTCTGCTGATGCCAACCATTGTCACTCTGATGTCCCCAACGAGTCAGTAGGAAGGAGGAACAGCGGGACTCTAAGGATGGGGATTTTTTTTTCCTCCCCTTTAGGCAATTAAGGCAGAAATTGTCAGAGCATTTCTATTTTCCGCTTCTTTGGAAGAAATTGCTCACATTATCACACATAATAGCCAGGGAGGCCAAGAAGCTGGAGCTGCCTGGCAGCTTGGGGTTTTGCTCTTGTGGTTGAGGGAAGACCATGTTTTGGGGGCAGGTAGCTGGCTCTGTCACCCTTAGTTTGGAGGGCTGAGCTGAGTGTTGAGTGACGTGCTGTGTGTGACACATGGTAATGCAACAGTAGCTGGTGCAGGAGAAGTGACCCAGCATCCAGCACCGGGAGCGGTGGCGTGGAAGGCGGTTAGCACTACCAGTTAGTGCTTCTCATGTGCAGGGCCACGGGTGACCAGTGGATCTGGGATATCTCTTATTTCTGTTTGCCTCCCCCACCACCACCACCACCATAATTTCCTTCCTTTTGGCTGGTTGGGGCCTGGGTCCTGAGGTCCTAGGGGAACCTACAGAAGGCCACTGGACCCAGGATGTGCAGTGTCCTGCCAAGGCCCCTGTCAAAAGCTGGCTTTGCTGGAAGATGATAGAACCTTTAAAAGATGCAGCCTTCGGGCCAGGGAGATGGCTCAGCAGTAAAGAGGGCTCACTGCTCTTGTTGAAGACCCAGGTTTGGTTGGCAGCACTCATATCCGGCAGCTCGCGCCTCCCATATCTCTAGCTCCAGGGCCTTCTCTGGCCTCCAATGTACTCATGCACAGATACACACATACATGTGATATTTTTTTTAAGAGAGAGGGGGCCTAGTGGAAGCAAGCTAGGCCACTGGTGGCATGCTCTTAAAGGGGATGTTGGGGCCCAGTCCCCTCCTGTCTCTCTCCCTTTACTTCCTGGCTTCCCCACTGCATCCTCCACCCTCAAGGTACCTACTTCACGGATCCCTTCATCATGGGCAGTGTGCGGTCTGATGGACTGAAGCCTCCTAAGCCATGTTCCCAAACAAACATTCCTTCCTGATAACTTGATCTACCTCGGGTATTTTGTTACAGCTGTTACAGCTGAGCAGAACAAGAAGGAACTGGCACCCAACCCTTTGCATGCATCTTACTGATCTGAAGGTGGTGTGACATCAGGACTCAGGGACAGGAGAGCAGACCCTACCTCCTCAAAGAAAAGAATAAAAAAGTCCCATTAGCACATGGTCCCCTGGGGGAGGAATAACTACAGCCCTCTCTGTAAACAGTCTACTATAACCTGGTGTATTTTACTCCATAAATAATGCCTAGTGTGTGTCAATCCACAAAGAAAAATGCATTTTTTTTAATATTGTCTATTTGTTCATTCAAAAATCTGTTCAGCATTTTCTATGTTTGGCATTACAGCAAAGGTAGTGGGTGGGCCTTCGAGTGCTAGGCATTGAATTCTACCACACACAAAAAAGCCTAAGGTTTTATGGCAACACGTAGGTTTACTAAAGGCAGCAGCCATGACAGGATTTGATGGGTAAGATGAGAAGGGAGCTGGAAGGAGCCTGTCTGTTGGTGACATCACAGATGTCCCATCATTCTAAGAGGCTTTTTGTGGCACCGCTGTGCACACACCTGCACGTGCCTGTGTCGAACAGCAGTTATCCATGGCACCCACAGTGCTTAGCAGCAATTTAGGATGACTCCGGCCGCACGTCAAAACAATTCATAAACAGTCTCCACGGGAAGCTGCAGGCATCTGCCATACCTCGTCGTGTTTGTTAGTTCTTAATTACACCAAGAAACCACATCAAACAATTGATCCGCACGGACCACCTAGGTTCATGTAAGAACAGGCTGGGATGTTCCAATCAGAACCACCTGGCACGTGCAGCCTAAGACACCCCATCCTCCTGAGATGAGTGATGGTAGGCACTGCTATTGTCATTCATATTCCAGTGTGTCCAGTGTGCTGAGTACACAGCTGGGGCACAATAAATGCTGATTGATTGACAGGTGACCCTTCCAGGTCAGGCAACCCACCACACTTTAGCCATAGATCCCCTGCTATAAGGGAGGACCTGGCAGGCTTCCATTCCCACATCAGCAGATGCAACCTCTACTCTGCCGGGAACAAGACTCTGGGGAACCAGAGCTGAAAAGTGAGTGCTTGCGAACCAATAAAATCATCAGGCGGGAAGCTCCCAGGGAAGCTCCCTGATTTAGCGGGTCTAACCACTGTTTAGGTCTCTCCTTGGAACCATGGACCAGCTGAGGAATCGAGCAATCGATCAGTTGTCTAAGTCAGAATCGACGCAGGGAGGGGAGGTGTCCACCCGCCTCCACCAGCAGAGACAAATTCATTATGTCTGCAGAGCCACCTAGCAGGCCTGCCATAAATCAGGATAGTAATCAATGGCTTGGGGAGGGGGAGGACATCATGAGACAGGGTGGAAAGGTCTGGATCCCAGTGAGGCTTACATCAAATAGGGTCAGCCTGCCCCAGCCAGCTGGGTTCTTTCTAGCTGAGTGACACGGGGTGAGTAGCTCGCTCTGTGGGGACTACTTCATCCT
Source organism: Cricetiscus sungorus (assembly GCA_030556225.1). Lineage (NCBI taxonomy): Eukaryota > Metazoa > Chordata > Mammalia > Rodentia > Cricetidae > Cricetiscus > Cricetiscus sungorus. The sequence continues at coordinate 34,720,614 of JANBXA010000044.1, read as the reverse complement.
TTGCAGAATGGGGTTGCTGGAGTCTGAGTTTAATTACGATGAGTTTATGTCCCTCTGCCCTGCCCATAACAGCAGCTATGTGGCCATTGGGCACTCTGGACACAGCAGATTAAATTGAGATGTGTCCTAAGTGGGGAAACTTCACTCCTAGACATGACACAACCAGCCGAATAGTCTACAATCTTTTATCTTGATTTTATTATTAAATAATACCCTGAGTTAAAAATGCATTATTGAGCCAGATACAGCTGTTTCTTTTGGTTTTTAAAGCATAGCTATAAGAAAATCTAAAATAATATACTGTGGTTTTCTTTATATTTCTACTGAACAATGCTTGTGCCTTCTCATCCTCTCAGGTGTGTGTGTGAGTGTGTGTGTGTGTGTGTGTGTGTGTGTGTGTGTGTGTGTGTGTACGGGAGGTCAATGTCAGGTATCTTCTGCTACCCCTGACCACCTTAGCTTTTGAGACACGGTCTCTCACTGAATCTGGAGCTCACTGATTGGACCAGAATGGCTGCGGCTGTACCCAGGATCCCCCTGTGTCTCAGCTACCTTTAAATTGCTGTGCTGCTACACTGTGACAAATGCAGTAACAGAAGAGTGTATTGGGACTTACTGTTTCAGAGGGTGAGCCCACGACCACCATGGCAAGGAGCATGGCAGGAAGCAGGTAGGTGTGAGTGTGGGCTGGAGCAGGGGAGGGCGTATGTCTGACCCACAAGTACAGGCAGGCACAGGTAACTGGGAATGGCATAGTCCTTTGAAATTTCAAAGCCCACCCCCAGTAACAAGCTTCCTCCAACAAGGCCACACCTCCTAATCCTTCCCAGACAGTTCCACCGACTGGAGAACCAGAAGTCAAACACCAAAAGTCAAACACGTGAGCCAATGGGGACTACTCTCAATCCAACTGCCACATTCCACTCCCTGACCCCCCTGAACTTGTAGCAATGCTTAGTGCAAAATGCACCCAGCTTCAGGAGTCCCCCTAGTCTCTCACAGACTCAACACTGTTTAAAATTCCAAAGTCTCTTCTGAAGCTCAAGGCACTCTCTTAATTGTAACTCCCTGTAAAATCAAAATGCAAATTATATATGTCCAACATAAAATGGCACGGGGAATATACACTACCATTCCAAAGGAAGGACAGAGGGCACAGCGAGGAAATACTGGAGCAAGGCAAGACAGGAACACAGCAGGGCAAACTCCAAACTCTGCATCTCCGTGTCTGATGTCACAGTGCTCAACAGATCTCCCACTAGCAGCTTTGTTCTCTATGACACATTTCTCCCTCTCAGAGGGTTCCAAACCTGGGTTGCTGCTCTCCTCAGCAGGTGTCCCACGGCTCTGGCATCTCCAGCAGCTTGTGGTCTCCAAGGCAACCCAGGCTTCGCCTTCACAGCTTCATGAAATGGCCTCTCTGGCCACCATATCTGGCTAAACATGGGTTGTAGGGGACAGAATTCAGGTCCTTGTGCTGTATAACAAGCACATGCCCCAAGCCCCTCACATGGTGGTGTTTATTTCTGCATAGAGCGCTGGAGACCTCAGCCAGGGGCTTGCACATATAGCTGAGCACTCTGCCTTGGGACTGCACGCCACCCTTTCTTGTGTGTTTTGTCTTGTGAGCATGAGGAACTGCTGTGCAGTGCTACACACTTAATCCCTCCTCCCAGAGGCTCAGCTTCTTCCACAGCCAGAGCTACAGAATAACTAACGAACACGGTGGAGATCTCAATGGTTGGCGCCTTTCTGTATACATGTGTGTTAGTCCAAGTCTCCTTAGACCCAGGAGGTAAACAGTAGCTTCCGTTGTCGATGTGACACACCAGGGAAGAGGAAACCTTGACTGAGGGACTGCCACCATCAGATTCATCAGTGACTGTTCCCATTGGGGCATTTTCTTGTCTGCTAATTAATGGTAGAGGGTGCAGCCCTCTGTGGACAGTTCAATTCCTGGGCAGGTGTCCTGGGCTACATAAAAATGCAAGCTGAACCAGGGAGCACCCTGTAAGGAGCACTCCTGTGTGGTCTCCACTTCAGGTCCTGCCTCTGGGGTCCTGCTTGGCTTCACTTGATGACAGACTACAACTGTCATTTTAAAAACCCTCTCCTCTCCAACTTGCTTGCTGGCCATCATTTTCAGCACAGCAACAGAGAAGAAAACAATAGTCCCATTCTCAACCCAGAATGCAAATGTTACAGCCCTCACCCCACTGTGAGCCTTACTTCAAAGCCCACACACATATTACTTCTCTGCATCGCTCCTTCTGCACTGGCCCCAAATGGGCCAGGACTCTGAGCCTTTCCACGCTGGAGTGAAGATCAGGACTCAGCCAGCGTTCTATTGCTCATGACTGTGACCATGTGACTTAGGGGAAAGGGCTATGTTTTGCCTCATGGTTTCAGAAGGGAACCGGCCCCACAGGTGTGAAAGCAAGGGATTGTGAGGCCAATGTAACATTGTAACATAGTCAGGAAAGGAGGGGACATGCAACATTGTAACACCGTCAGAAGGGAGGGGACATGCAACATTGTAACACAGTCAGAAGGGAGGGGATATGCAACATTGTAACACCGTCAGAAGGAGGGGGCATGCAACATTGTAACACAGTCAGAAGGGAGGGGACATGCAACATTGTAACACAGTCAGAAGGGAGGGGATATGCAACAGTGTAACACAGTAAGAAGGGAGGGGACATGCAACATTGTAACACAGTCAGAAGGGAGGGGATATACAACAGTGTAACACAGTCAGAAGGGAGGGGATATACAACAGTGTAACACAGTCAGAAGGGAGGGGATATGCAACAGTGTAACACAGTAAGAAGGGAGGGGATATGCAACATTGTAACACCGTCAGAAGGAGGGGACATGCAACATTGTAACACAGTCAGAAGGGAGGGGACATGCAACATTGTAACACAGTCAGAAGGGAGGGGACATGCAACATTGTAACACAGTAAGAAGGGAGGGGACATGCAACATTGTAACACAGTAAGAAGGGAGGGGACATGCAACATTGTAACACAGTCAGAAGGGAGGGGACATGCAACATTGTAACACAGTCAGAAGGGAGGGGATATGCAACAGTGTAACACAGTCAGAAGGGAGGGGATATGCAACATTGTAACACCGTCAGAAGGAGGGGACATGCAACATTGTAACACAGTCAGAAGGGAGGGGACATGCAACAGTGTAACACAGTCAGAAGGGAGGGGATATGCAACAGTGTAACACAGTCAGAAGGGAGGGGATATACAACAGTGTAACACAGTCAGAAGGGAGGGGATATGCAACAGTGTAACACCGTCAGAAGGGAGGGGATATATAACAGTGTAACACAGTCAGAAAGGAGGGGATATATAACAGTGTAACACAGTCAGGAACCCTGGGGACACCAATGCTGGTGCCCAGCTCTCTTTCTGTTTTAGGGCCCCATGGGATGGAGTCACCACATCCAGGCCCTCACTCCTCAGTTAAATCTCTCATGAAACATCGCCATAGACATGCCCAGGTGTGTCGCCTAGGTAATTCCAAAACTGGTCTTTAAAAATGCCATTGCATTCATTAATTAATGAGTCTGAGCAGGTGTGGAGCCACTCTGGGGAGTCGGCTTGCTCCGTCTATCATGTGGGTCCTGGGGATTGAACTCAGGTCATCAGGCTTGATAGTAAGTGCCTTTGCCTCCTGAGTCCTCTAGCTGGCTCTAAACCCAGCCTTGATAATGAAGATTGTTTATCACAACAAAAGTTTCATGTGCTGGAGGATGGTGTCTTCCATGGGCTGGACAATGGCCTTCAGGTAATACAACTTCTCCAAAGCAGCCACTGAGAAAGTTATCACGTGGCCCATGCCAGCAGCTGACACATAGGCTTGGGAGTTGTGTTTTCTTGTTGAGAAGATGGCTTGGAAGTCCCTGGATGATGCGTGTGGAGCCATCTTGAAATTTGTGTGGAAAGAAGGTGAGGGTTGGACACTCAAGGTGTGGGCTGTAATGGGATCTCTCTCTCTCTCTCCCCCAGCTCCCTCTCCCTTCCCCCTTCCCAAGTTACCCTCCCCTGGCTTTTCAGTTACAGGGGCTCTGTGGGTTTCTTCTTTTCCTTTAATTCCTTGAAAGAATCCCAGGCAGAGCTGGCAGCCAGCCCAGAAGGGGGGCTCAACTCAGCATCTCCAATTTTCAGGGCAGGGGTGGGGTGAGGGGAGAATCTCCACATAGCTCAGCAGGGGCCCGGGAATTCAGAGTGCCCTTCCTCCACAGCCCCACCCATTCCTGGGATTTACCACACAGGCCTAGCTTCTCCATTTCAGGGTCATTTTTAAAAGTAGAAGTGGGCTGGGGAGATAGGGATGTGGATAAGAGTGTTGAGAAAGCCCAGGGCCTGAGCCCACCCTCCCAGGTGTGGCCCGGTACAGCATGGGGGTGGGGGATGGGAGGAGCAGAGGCAGGAGGACTGCAGGAGTTTGTCAGCAGCCTAGGTCCAGATTCACACACAGACACACTCACATACACACACACTCACACACAGACACACACACACACACACTCACACACACAGACACACACACACACAGACACACACACACACAGACACACATACACACACACACACTCACACACACATACACACACACACACACACAGACACACTCACATACACACACTCACACATACAGACACACACACACTCACACTCACATACACACACACTCACACATACAGACACACACACACTCACACACAGACACACACTCACACACACATACACACACACACACACACACACACACACACACACACACACGGTAGGTTTAGTGCAGACAGCTCCCTGTGACTCTCACAAATGGGGCCTGAGCCCCCCCAGGTTCTCGGTGGCCTGATGAGGGGTTCTCTAAAGTCCCCCACCTGCTGCTCCTCACTCCCCCCCCCCCACTCTTCCTCTGGACCTCTCCTGCCCTGCCTCTCCTCTCCCTTCCATCTCCACTTTCATCAGCACCACCCCAGGGGGAAGATGCTAGACTCTGCTGACCAGGACCAGGTTGGCCCTCTGGTTAAAGCCCTCATCCGGAGCTGTCTCCTCCCTGCTCCCACCAGCCAGGCGCCTGATGGCTGGCCCAGTACTGCCTTAGCCACCCAGTTGTTTTCAGAGGCACACAGGTCAGCACTGTGGCCCTAACCACATCATCTAAGAACAGCTTCTCCAGAAGCTTGGATCTGTGTGCCCTCCCAGGCACCTGCAAAGAACACCTCTGTCACCACAGGATGACCCAGAGGGAACAAGATCAGAAAGAGGGGCTCCCGTTTGCCTGAGCCCTGACTTCTGGGTGCCTAATCCTGACCAGACTTTCACTGTCTCATTCTGGCCTATGGAGGACCTGGGAGTTGGGCCACCTAGGAGCCTGTCTCTTCCTGGCTGTGAACATTAATGTTTGCAAATCCTACCCCAGCCCGGCTTCAGATGGGAGCTGGCGCTTTACCTTCACTCTGAGCCCCACGCAGGCTGGCCTGCATCCACTAGACTCACTTTGGGGTCATTTTTTACCCTCTAATATGCTTAGTGACAATGTGAGTCTGGCAGTCTGCTCCCTACACCGCAGACAGACTCACATTCGTCAGCTTCTTTGTCCCCAGGGCTGTCCTGGCTTTAATTAGAATTAAATTAATTTTCATTTTCCCTAACAGAGTGGGTAGTGAACTCAGGGGCCGGGGCCGGGAACTTCGGGGCTCCCTGGCCATCAGATGGATCGGCCAGCAGGAGAGGAGCAAGTCCTGTCTGCACGGCCCCTCCGTTTCTACCTAAACTGGGCCTGTCTCACTGTTATAACTGGTGGGAGCCCAGCAGGAGCCTCCTTTGAAGAGGACAGACAAATGCAGGCTCACACACTGTGGCTTCAGCAATCCCGTGAATTCACAGACACGCGGGGTGGAGTCCAAATGCAGGGATCCAAAGGGAGAGGTGGGGGGGGCAGGTGCCCCATCTCACTAGGGGCCAGCAGCCCAGGTGCACAATGGTTAGAGATGCACTTGCTGCAGGCAGAGGTGAGGTCCAGGGCAGGGGTGGAAGCAGAGGTGAGGTCCAGGGCTGGGGAGGAGGCAGAGGTGAGGTCCAGAGCAGGGGAGAAGCCTCATGTAGCAAACTGCTTGCTGCCCAAGTATGAGAAACCAAGTTCCTCCCCCCCACACCCCTGCACCCATGTAAAAGTCAGGCATGTCAGCACATGTTTGCAAACCCAGCTCACTGGCCAGCTGGTCTTGGCCAGATCCAGTGAGAAACCCTGTCAAGACATAAAACAAGATGTGCGGTCAATCTCTGGACCTCAATGCACGCTCCCATACGCCACACAACATATAAATGCCCCCCACAAAGAACAAAGAATGAAGTGTTCATCTTAATAAAGGCCGTTTAATATTTAACGCGGGCTGTTTTACCTCTCCAACTGCCTTTGACCCGGGGCATCCAGATACCACGCTGGTTCGTGGTCATCGTGGAAATGCTTATGGAAGCTCTCAGAAAATGCCTTCCAAATCAGGTTTGAGATTTCCTGCTCACAGATCCATACTCTGGTGACAGTAGAGCAGCTGGGCTGTGTGTGTGTGTGTGTGTGTGTGTGTGTGTGTGTGTGTGTGTGACAGCAGGGTGGCTGGGCCAGAGGCTTGTGTGTGCCTGGAATCTGGAACCCACTTTGTTAATGGCATCATCTAAGGGGTGTGCCAGCCACCCTTGTCTGGCTTCCTCCTAGGGAGTGGTGATTCTAGACCTTCTAGGCCACTGCAAAGGTTAGGGGAGGTGACACTGGATTCTGAGAACCCCATGGAGTGAAGGTGCCAGCCTTCAGGTGATTAATCAGAGGGCAAATTCTGAACTTTCCCATGGGGCAGGGTGATTTAAGCTGGGACATATGTCCATATAGGTGCTGAGTTCCACTGTTCAATCACAGGACAAGACTTAACATCAGCTGCTTGGGGCCCACACTGCCACCCAAGTACACATTCTAGAACCAGCTGACCTGGTTCAAATCTTGTATCGTCCACTTACCTGCTGTGTGACTTCAGGTAGGTGTCTCCCCCTCTCTGAACTTTAGTATCCTTACCTGTAAGACGAAGGCAAGGTATTTCACAGGACTCTCATAAAAATTTAGTGAGTTTATATAGACAGTGCATGCGGAGGGGATGTGCATATGTGCAAAAATGTATGCGTGTGAGTGTTGTGTATGTTTGTGTGTGCACATGTGTGTGTGCATGTGTGTATGGTGTCCCTGTGTGTGTTGCAGTCAGCTGCAGATAAACCGGTAGTCACTTCATTACTTTTATTAATGACATTGTTAATGCTTCCTCCTCCAGGTCCATTGAATCTGCCAAATGCCACACCCTCAGCAGAACCACAGGTCAGCTGTCCTTGTCCCCCTCCCCAGAGGGGACCACAGGTCTGCTCTGTCACATTGAACCTCGCTGCTTGTCTGCGAACCTCCCACAAGGGTCCGTGTGCAAAGCAGTGGCTGATTAACTTTTTCGCCGCTGAATAACATTCTGTAACATGGCTACGTCTGTCCATCCTCTTGCCTGAAGACATTTGGATGGTTTCCCCTACAAGCCTTTTTGTCTGCATGTGGTTTCATTTCTCTTGGGCAAGCACTTCATAGACTTGCTGGGTGGATAGTCAGAATAGCTGTGCTTTGTTAGAAGCTGGAGAGCAGATCCCTCAAATGTCTGTGCCATTATGCCTGTGTCTTCAAGCCTCTTTTGTTTTGCTAAGTAAAGACAATTCACAGTCACAGAGGCCCCTGAGCACAGCTAGGAGGAGATAATGCTGGGAGCAGTGGCTCAGCCCTGATTGTTGTCCCCTTGCTCCCTAGGCCGGCCCTTGGATGGGCTCCAGGTGTCTAACAGCAAACCTAAGTCTCTTGTGAAAGGGCCTGATGATTGCACACAGCTGTGCATACCCTGTCTTCTTCCGGCAGCTTCTGGGCTGTCTTTAACACATAACTTGCAGCAGCAGCTACATGAAGAGTGCATGGGCTTCGGTTTGCATCTTTTTAAAAAATTATTATTATTATTATTATTATTATTATTATTATTATTATTATTATTTTATTGGTCTCTTCCCTAAAGACTTTGAACTTGTGTCGGGTTGAATCTGAGGACTCAGAACCTATGAAGGAAGCCCATCATGCTTCCTCTCCTGAGAGATTTGGGCCAGAGGGGGATGCGGCTGGTGAGGGGGAGGGTTCAGTCCCAAGGCGCCCACAGGGACCATCCACTGGAGTTGACCTCCTCACAGGCTCCTGGGGCCTCTTCCTCCCTGCTCTGAGAGGCCATTCAAGTAACCATCACTCTTGTTCACCCTAAGACCAGAAAGGCTGAAGATCAAGGCCCCTGCAAGCACCCACCCCCATTCCTGCGTTTCAGTCCCAGGCTGGCTCATCCCCCGCCCTACCCAGACCGACTTGGCAGGGGCCGATGCTCTAAATGGATTCTGCGCCTGATCCTGATCCTGCTGATGCTGCGATCTTCAGGATGCTGTAATTAAGATTCGGTCCACAGCCCAGATGGAAGCAACCGATTCCTGGAGACTGGGCTGCGGCTGTGTGCGGCAAGGCTCAGCTTTGGAGCCCCGTGTGTGAGTTCTCAAGTCCCAAAGCCTGTGGAGGAAGCTATGTGGGATTTGCTACCAGAACTTCCCCTCCCACTCTCTTCACAGAAGACCCTGCTTCTACTTCCTGCTCCGTCTGAGTGACCTTTCACATGTCACAACCCCCCCTGAACTTCAGTTTTCTCATCTTAAAAGCGGGGTGGTTATACATGTTTGTGACATGATGACAGAGCCCACAGTTAACCCCCTCCCATGATTCCTAGACTTCCATTTCCCACCCTGACCTTGAATTAGACCATAGGCATTGCAGTAAAGACACTTCCCAGCCCTCCCCGATGCTGAAGATAGTTGTGTGATGGCACATGGCCAGAGGAGGGTCAGACATGTCCCCAGCAAATGCCTCTGTTCCCATCACACCTGCCCTGGCTTCCAAAACAGCAATCGAGGTATGGTGGCCTTTAAGAGGCAGGACCTTAGCTGAGGTCCTTCGGTCATGGCTCAGGAAGGATACTGTTTGGTGATACCTGTTGTCTCTCACAGGCTCCCACGGTGATGTGGCACCATCCACCCTCAGCCACACTACTCACAAGGCCAAACCCATGTGCTCATCCTTATCTGACCTCAAACTTTGAACTTAGAGAACCGTGGGGTAATTAAACCTCTTCTTAACATAAGCCAAGCTGCCTCGGGCATTTTGTTACAGTGGTGAAAACCTGACAGACCATAAACAGAAAGGGTGACTCTGCAGTCCCTTCCGCCCCTCCTGCTGCCAGGAATATAGCTACAGTGCAGGGCTCCAGCAGCTCTAAGGGACTGTGAGGAGAAAGCCACAGGCTGTGGATGGTGGTGACTCCTGGTCTCCAAAGCTCCTGACACATTGTCCTTGTTCCTCATGCTCAATGCTAACTGCTGTTGGGAGGATCGGGTCTATTCCAGTGATGACTGGAGTGGTCTGCTCAGCACACCTCTCCCTGCAGGCATCAGTTATGTTAGAGGCGAGAGAGAAGGAGATGCTGAGCTGGGGCTGTCTGTCTGTCCCCCTCCGTCTGGTCTCCTTAATGGCAGGACAGAAGGGAATCCTGAAAAGCCTGGCAGAGCTTTGAGGCGTCCCCCAGAGGCTCTGGGCTCAGGGGTCCGTCCTCTGAGAGGTGTCCCCCAGAGGCTCTGGGCTCAGGGGTCCATCCCCTGAGAGGTGTCCCCCAGAGGCTCTGGGCTCAGGGATCCGTCCCCTGAGAGGCGTCCCCCAGAGGCTCTGGGCTCAGGGGTCTGTCCCCTGAGAGGCGTCCCCATGTCCTGTGGGGCTGCTCCCCCCACCTTCCATTCCCTCGTTCGGAGCCACAGTCTGAATGCCTTGGGCTCTACTTTGTCACCTGTACAGAGCGCACATGCCAACGACCTGTCCAGATGGCCCTTTCTGCCTTCTTTTATCCAGGAATTAAGGGGCAGCTGGCCCAGTGCCAGGCTGGGGCAGCTGGAGGACCGGGAGCCTGCTGGCCAGCTCTGGCTCCTTCGGAAGAAGAGAATTGCTTTCTGTGCCCTGAGGTGCCACCAGCACAGGTGACGATGACAACAGTCTCACCACGGACTGGCTCTGCCTGGTCCTTCCAGGCAGCACTCATTGGATCCTGGTGCGAGGGTCCATGTCAAGGTGTGTAAACAGTCTGAGTCTGTGCAAAGGTCATACCTCACTCAGGGCCACCGGCAGCTCGGGCTCTGGGGAGCCCCTGCTCACAGACATCTATCTATCTGCATCCCCGCCTTCCCCCCTGGAGCCCCAGGCTGTGCACAGCACTTGGAGTGGGTGCTAATGCCTGCACCATCATTGCCCTAGGAAGCGAGCTCCTCTGCCGCTGGCTCAGAAGCCCTGACTTCTTATTCCTCAACCAGCGTTTTCCCCCTGAAGAGAACAGACCCACTGTTCCCTCCGGGTCTGCAAGTACCCCTCATTGTTCTAGAATGCAGCACACAGTCTCAGAAAACAAGCCTCCACCTCTCCACGAGTGTGCAAAGGCCCACCCCTTGGGCCGGCCCTGCTGAGGATGCTGCAGACACAGTGGGCTGACATTCCAGCTGCAGCAGCACTCGGGGAGCTCCCTGCTCACGCCTGTCTGGGTCTTTTCACTGTGCTTCCTGTGTGCAAAGTCACATTACCCACCCCTTCCAGGGGCAGACCCCAGGGTTTGGTGTGTCCGAAGCAAACAGCGTAGGGTTGGGACAACCCAAGTTAGGACTCTCCGGGGACAGGTCCCATGACAAACACTGCCCTTGCCTGCCTAGCAGCAGCGTGGTGCTTGAGGGAAAGAGACAGAAAAGATGCAGAAGGCCTGGGCGGTGCCTGGCTGCAGGAGTGCCTACATGTCCCAGTCCTTCCTCCAAGGCCCCCTTCGTCCTCAGGCTTAACCAAACCTGGCCTGAGGTGTCTCAGAGTTTGGATCTGGGGTGCTGAAGCTTGGGGCACCCTTGCTCCTTGCCTGTGACTTCTTCAGATGGTAATCTGCCAGCATCCCCTATATGTCACTCATTCCTTCCCTCATTCAGGCATTCCTGTTGATACTCCATCTTGCTCCCCACTCCCAAGCTACTGGGACCTACAGATTCGTTCACTCTTAGAAAATGACTCGCGCAGTAAGTGTGTTTTTCACCCCCAAGCTGGGCCGGGGGGGGGGGCTTCACTTGGCCCATCTGTCACCCACTGTGACTTGGCCTGCAGGCTGCCTGCTCATGGCCAGGACTACTGCTTAGTCTCCCTGCCCCGTCTCCCCTGAACTTTAAGCATCTTTGTGTCTGGGGACAGACACCCAGAGGGCCTCAGCCTGTCGCAGCACAGAAAGCATGACAGTGGGCCGCAGACAGGGGGACTGTTCCTGGAGTGGATAACCACAGGACACATCATCTTGGCTCTGCACTGTGGCCGCCCCAGGCTGTCCCAGGCTGCCTTCCCATCCATGCCCTGAAATCATACAAAAGTTTACCCACATCTCCTGACCCACCCAGACTGTGTCAGTGTGCACACCCCAGACCCTCTAGAGGTTCAACAGTTAGGCAGACTGATGTCCCAACCACAGAAGTACTATGCTGGCTCAGAGCCTCGTTGTCCTTATGATACAATGTGGGGGTTCAGGGGTGAGAGAGTCTAAGTGCTCAGGTTCGAATACCAGATCTACCCTGCAGTTCTGTCATCAGAAACGAACCCCTGCTTTCTCATCTCTATGGTGAGTCCCAGAACCGAGGTCATGCATGTCACAGGAAATTAAGGAGACCATGACTGCACCCATCAGCACCTCGCTGCCAATACAGGCCAGTTTTCTTACTAATGTGTCTGTGACTATCGATGGTGCTTCCCACAGCAACAGCCCAACACTAACAACTGCCGATATCTGTTCATCACAGAGCCCACAATCCTGGTGGTGGCATGGTTGGTCAGCTGGCTGGCTGACTGTTGGATTGATTGCTTCTAATTTTGCTCCTGCTTTTTGGCGTCCCATGCTTAGCAGAGATTAATATATCAGGGTTCATAAAAAGGGATCAGAATCCCTGTATCTCCTTTAAGGGCATGGCCCCAATGACCTCACTGACTCCTACCAGTCTCTGCCTCCTTATGAGTCACACCTCCCAGGGGCAACCACATCTGGGTACCAAACCTTTCAACATCACCTGGGTACCAAACCTTTCAACATCATCTGGGTACCAAACCTTTCAACAACATCTGGGTACCAAACCTTTCAACATCATCTGGGTACCAAACCTTTCAACAACATCTGGGTACCAAACCTTTCAACATCATCTGGGTACCAAACCTTTCAACTTCATCTGGGTACCAAACCTTTCAACATCATCTGGGTACCAAACCTTTCAACGCAGCAGGCTTTGGAGGCCTACTAAGTTCCAAAGCATTGCAGGAAAAGACAGCCATCACATTCTTCTTCTAATCTAAACAGCCACGTGTGGAAAGGGACCCTACTGCACATGCTAACGTTCTTTGGTCCAACTATGGAGTCTATGCAAGCCAGACATTCATTTAAACTCAAGTGAAGAAAGAACTTTATGGTCCTGTGTGTTATGTTAAACTATCTGAAACTGTCATTGTATCAAGTACCATTGGCAACATTTGTTTCAGCTTTGTAACTGACAAGTCTAAGGATCTAGCTTCAGGCTAGATGGATCCAGGTGTTCAGGTAATGTTGGAAACCTGTTTCTCCGCATACTTCCAACTCTCTGTTAGTATGTGGGGTCTCTGCCTCAGATACTGTCTTTGTACAGGCTGGGGTGAGGATGACCTCTGTCTGCTCCTAAGCATTTCAGCTTACGGCAAGAAAGAAGATGTTCTCCCAACCATCCCAGTGGACGAGCTGAGGAGGGCTGTTCATCATTCGTTCATTTTTAGACAGGGTCTTACCATGGATCGACCTGGAGCTTTCCGTGTAGCCTGGGATGACACTCCTAGATGTCTGATCCTACACTAGCAAAGGCTTTATTGTCTGGGATCAGTTGTGTACCATCCTGTGAAACAAACATGGCTTAACACTCTGATTGGCAATTTCCACATTGCATGCCACACGCCCAAGCTCAGCCAAGAGACTAGAGCAACCCACCCCTCCCCCACACAACCAGAGGAGTTGGGTAGAAACTAAGGGATTCCCCAGACCCCCAGAGCAAAACTTCTAAGCCCCCCTTCTCTTGCTGTGGGCAACAGAGAGGTCCCCTCTTGAGATTTCAAGGAGCTACTGTTTCTTGCCTTTATTCTGTTTTTATTTTTGCCTTTCTACATTCTCTAAATTTCTAGAATAAACACGAATTGCTGGCAATGTTTTTAAATTATTAAGAGGAAACCCAAGGGTACTGAGGATAGGATTTGGACACAGATGTGGCCTGGCTTTAATCCAGGCTGCTAATGGCTTTCTGTGTCAACCCTTCCAGGTGCAGTTTGCTCTTTAGCCACAATCAAAATGCTGGCTGCAGCTCCGAGAGTTTGTGATGATGGATTCGGGGTACTGAGCCATCATCCCTCGAGGTCCGGGCCTGTTGTTTGCCTCCTCAGGGCACTTGCTGTGAAATCGGACTCCCATGAGCTTCTCTCTGGATTAAATCAACAGCCTCTAAAAGTGCACCTGAAGGCCAGGCTCTCACCTGGGAGATGGGGGCCCCATCTGTCTCCTTCAGAACTACAAGCGGTGTTCACAAGACCTTGCAGATGTAAGCTCAGTCCTTAAAAGACCACACCGAAGCTTTCCCACAGGGTTTCTGCATTAGTCACCTTTCTATTGCTGTGGAGAGATGCTCAAGCATCCCACAGCACTATCCTGAGAGGAGCGGACCTCTCAGATCCACAGCAGGAGGGTAACTGCAGCGTGCACGCACTGGTCCCAGGAGGGAGGTTTCCTGCACACGTTAAACCTTTGCATTGCACACGCTCTGGTCACGTTACCTTCCGGGGATTCATTCTGAGGGAAAAGTTAATCAAATATTTCACAACACAACGCTCAGCCCAAGGTCACTTGTAAAGGTTAAAACTCGAAAATAACCTAAATGTGTAACCAAGGAGACGATGGCGCAAACTTCGCGACAGCCCCCAGAGAGTTGTGCATCTATTCAAATGAGCAGGAAATTCCTTTGTAGTCAGAAAGATGGGGGGGAGGGGGTCCTGATTTGACAAGAGGAGCCGGGGCCTGATGGGAGACTTCTCGGTTTATCCAGGTCCCACCCTTTGCCTTCAGGGTGTTTCTTCCTGCTCAGGTTCCAGAATTCCCTGCGGCTCAGAGCCCAAGTGGAAACCCACGTCCTGTGCTTGAACTCTTTCCTGGTGCCTGGTGGTAAAGCCAGCCCTGCCTGAGGCTGGCAGCCCTCCCTGGGCTTCTGGCTTTCCTGAGGACTCAATCTGTCTGATCTGCTTGAGTGAGTAGGGGGATGATGGGTGCCTACTGGCCCCTCTAAGAGAGGGTTTTCCTCCAGGCACCACAGCCTGTTTCCACACAACATGGATTCTCTTCAACTCACATCTTTGGCTGGAGGCAACTGTCACCCCCGGAGTGATTTCCAGTCCTGGGAGCAGGGGGAGAGGTGTCCAGGCTCTCTGCTCCAGTAAAACTCCTACATCCAGACTGGGGAGTCTCCGCCCAGGCCACGCCTTGGCTCCCAACAGCCCACCATGCACCAGGGAACACACACTCCAAAAGACCTCAAGGACCCAAGGGTGCCGTGGTGGTGTTGCCGATGGCCTTGTCTGAACTGGGTGTGTCCAGGTTCTTCATGCTTCAATCAAAGAATTGGAAGCAAAACGGCAAAGAGCCTCTACTGCTTTAAGGGTACGGTAAAGGGGGCTGGCGAGATGACTCCACCATTCAGAGCACTGACTCTGGATGCACAGGACTCGGGTTTGGCTCCCAACACCCACACCAGGCAGCTCCCAAACACTTGTAAATACAGCTCCAGAGGATATGATGCCCTCTTTCATACTCCAAAAGTAATGCGTGCACACCACACACACACACACACACACACACACACACACACACACACACGGAAGAAGAGAGAGAGGGAGGGAGGCACAGAGAAAGAGAGAGAAACACAAGAGATGGTATACCCAAGAGCAGCAGCTACTACAGGGGGCTTCCTTTAATGAGGTCCAGGAGAGGGAATTAATGCTACCTTGAGCAGTGTAGGGCAGTCCCTGTTATGGCTGACAGGCACAGGGTGCATAAGTTTTTCTTTATTATGAGTGACCTTTCCCCTGGTGCTTATGATCTAATCACAGCCATACCCAATTAAGTATAGGCATAAAGTCGGTAATAAGATATTTCCCCTCAAAGTTCACTCAGAGGATACAGTCTACCTTACCCAAAACTAGTCCAAGCTAGTTTGCCCATTGCCTGTAGTTCCCAGATATCTTCCAGGACGTGCCTAAGGGAAGAGTGGCTTTCTGTTTTGTTAGAAGTAGTCTGGGTGTTCCCGGAGGAAAGTGGAGGGTCTCTGGCTGATACACTGCCCTACACTTGCCTGCCTCGTTGGGAACAGGAGAGGGTCTGTCTGTGGGCCAACATCTTGCACACCTTTTGGAACACTCAGCAATCTCTGTGTTCGTGATCTCATCACCCCTGTCTTGTGGGCAGTGAAACAGGTCCAGAGATGCTGTTTGTCTGAGCTTACCCAGCATGCAAAGATGAAGTCTAAAGTTGGAGCTGGTTGTTCACTAACCACGTTCCAAAGGAAGGAGTGCACAGAACCCTGGGAAGGAAGCTGGGCAGGCAGCTGGCGAAGCTCTCCACTAGGTGGCTGGTGACTGAGGCTGGGCATGCAGGCTCAGGGTGATGCAGGAATTGGACCTTCAAGAAACTGGATGGATCTGGAGAGTTGGGGGACCCATCTGACACTTCCAGGTCCAGCCTGGAGACAAGGCCCCGATCTACAGTTGCGCACAGTATTTATAAGCTGAATTGCACCATTTTAAAAATATTTTTTCTGGTTTCTGGTTGTATGGGGGTTTGAATTCCAGCCTGTGACTGAGGTCCAGGAGTGACATGTTTACAGAGGCAGTAACAATGAGGATTACAGAAGTAAAACACAGCACAAATCACTCTTAGCTGCAAGGGCAGTGAGAACTTTTAACTCATTCTAAACCTCTGTATCCAGGGGCCTTGGAGAAGAGAGGTGGATGATGGCCTTAAGGAGAATGGCCCAGGACTGGAGAAGGCTGGCAGAGACAGCAACAAGAAACTCTAGGGGCCATGGGGACAGTAGAAGGGTCCCCCAGGAAGCCTGGCAAGCACGGGGGCCCTCAGTAAAACCACATGTTTCTGCCAGCCCTCTCTTTTGAGCTGAGGATGTATCTTAGGGGATAGAGTGCTTGTCCAGAATGCACCAGGATAGGGGTTCCATCACCAGTGCTGCGAAAGGGGGTAGGGGTCAGCTCCCTTCTTGCTGTATTGAAAGAGACAAAACATTGTTATCAGTTAGAATCACCTAGCTGAACAATAGGTGGCAGGCATCTAAGTAACAGGTATTGCCCTTTGCTGCAATATGTATATATATGTGTGTGTGTGCATATATGTATATATGTGTGTGTAAATATGTGTGTATGTATATATGTGCATATACACTATGTGTATATGACTGTGTGTATGTGTGTGCATATATGTGCATGTGTATGTTTTTATATATGCATATGTATTTACATCCACCATATGCACAGACACTATATGTATATGACTATGTGTGCATATGTGTGTGCATATATGTATGTATGTGTGCATGTATATGTATATATGTGCATATGTGTGTGTATATATGTATGTATGTGTGCATGTATATATATATGTGCATATGTATTTACATAATCAAATGTACACACACATACGTACATGCACACATGTGGCTTTTCTCAATGACTAAGGAAAAAAAAAAAAACCTGTATTCTGACTTTCCTTGTATCCTAG
Source organism: Cricetiscus sungorus (assembly GCA_030556225.1). Classification (NCBI taxonomy): domain Eukaryota; kingdom Metazoa; phylum Chordata; class Mammalia; order Rodentia; family Cricetidae; genus Cricetiscus; species Cricetiscus sungorus. Next base: position 34,703,594 of record JANBXA010000044.1, on the reverse strand, counting down.
GTAGAAACCCACAGAAGAGATTCCAGGTTTGCTCTAGAATGTAAAAACCCTACAGACTGGTGGCAAGGCCAGTGCCAACCAGCTTCCGTCCTCTCTCACCCCTAGACTGCTAGCCTGAGGCCAAGGCTGAGCCGGAGATCCTAAGGCCATGGCTTCCAGGGCTTCTCACATCAGGACCACTGAAGACGATGCTCCCTAGGAGTAAGAGATGAAGTCTGGGGTCCTAGCTAAATGCCAGCCTGGGTGTCTGAGCCAAGGCAGAACCATCCTCCCCCCTCCCCCTCCCTCCCTCTCTTCCTCCCTCCCTCCCTCCCTCCCCCTCCCTCCCTCCCTCCCCCTCCCTCCCCCTCCCTCCCTCTCTTCCTCCCTCCCTCCCTCCCTCCCCCTCCCTCCCCCTCCCTCCCTCCCTCCCTCCCTCCTCTTCCTCCCTCCCTCCCTCCCTCCCTCCCTCTCTTCCTCCCTCCCTCCCTCCCTCTCTTCCTCCTTCCCTCCCTCCCTCCCCCTCCCTCCCTCCCCCTCTTCCTCCCTCTCTCCCCCTCCCTCCCTCCCCCTCCCTCCCTCTCTCCTTCCCTCCCTCCCTCTCTTCCTCCCTCCCTCCCTCCCCCTCCCTCCCTCTCTCCTTCCCTCCCTCCCTCCCTCCCTCCCTCTCTCCCTCCCTCCCTCCCTCCCTCCCTCCCTCCCTCCCTCCCTCCCTCTCTCCCTCCCTCCCTCTCTTCCTACCTCCCTTCCTCCCCTCCTCTCTCATCTGCTTCTCTCGTTCAGCCCCTTTGCCAGCTTGCAGTGCTAGTCTCTCAGCCACCACGTATAGATGTTGTGCTGGCCTGGGTCACAGGTTCTCCCCTTGAGTGTCCTGTTCTCTCCACCAGGCAATGTGGCTGGGAGCTGTAAGCCAGGCATAGCCGGACCTCACGGTACCAGGCTGCCCGAGCCTTGGTTCTCAGTGACTCCCTTCCATAGCTTCGCACCTTCCAGACTGGCTTCTACCAGCCGCTTCTACCCTTGCTCCTCCAGTGGGGGCAGAACGTGGCACTAAGCTGCTCACTTGCATAGCTGGCCCCTATTTCTGAACATTAAGCGGTTGTTAGAATCTTGGCTTTGTATGTAAAGGTTTCAATTAGCTTTTGAGTCCATTTCTAGCCAGCTCAGATGAGAGCATGTGGCAGAGGTGTGGCAGTGGAGTAAGGATTTCTCCAATCGTCATCCTGTCCCTTTTCCTCCATGATATAGCTGCTGACAATAGGAATGTTGCCTCATGAAGGAAGCCTGGACATGCCTACCCCACTGTGCTAGACAGTTTAATGTCATCTTGACACAAGTGAGAGTCATCAGAGAGGAGGGAGCCTCAACTGAGAAAAACACCTCCATGAGATCAGGCTGTGGGCAGGCCTGTAGGGTATTTTCTTAATTAGTGATTGGTGGGGAGGAGCCAGCCCAGGGTGGGTGGGGCCATCCCTGGGCTGTAGTCCTGGGTTCTATAAGAAAGCAGGCTGAGCAAGCCATGGGGAGCAAGCCAGTGAGCAGCTCCCTGCATGGCCTCTGCACCAGCTCCTGCCTCCAGGTTCCTGCCCTGCTTGAGCTCCTGTCCTGACTTCCTTCAATGATGAACAGTGACAAGGAAGTGTAAGCCATATAAGCCCTTTTCTCCACAACTCGCTTTGTGACCATGGGGTTTCATTGTAGCGACAGGAACCCTAACTAGGACGTCACCCCCTTGTCCCGGGCCCCTGTGCTGACTTAGAACTCCCACCAAAGCACCGTCTGGGCCACTTGGCTATGGCCTTCTCTGGGCTCATTTGCCTCTGGGTCCTCAAGGCCTGGCCCAGCAGAGCCTGGGGATGTTCAGAAGGAGGGGTGGAGGGAGGCTAAGGCCGAGGGTTGCCTCTTACCCTAGCCACCCACATTAGCAGAACCTGGGGAGGCTTCTGATCGCTGGCGATGGAACGCATTTACACCACATTATTTATCAGCCTGAACTTTACAAATTATAACACACATACCCCAGGATTTGGCCACAAGCAGCAGCTCTGGCTGAGGCCATCCTGGTTCCAAATAAATATGCAGAGGAACAAAAAGCCTCATGAATCTTTTATAGGGATCATCCGAGTCTGGGAAAACGCTGGCTCTGGGAGAACTTCTGGCAGATCAGTGGCCGTCAGCTGTTACCGTCGCAAAGCTCTGTTGGTTCATTTGCCATCCAGGATGAACCCAGACTCCCCTCACCCAGATTATCTCGACAACACCCACTTGTGGGCGCTTCCTCTGCAGTTCTCACTACAGTGGAGGAAGTATGGCACCCAGCCCCAGCCATGGTTGAAGCCTGAAGCTCTGGGTGACGTCCTCTGGCTGCACATATCCAGGGTGACATGGGAGATGCTGGGGTCATAACTCAGAGGTGCATTTGGCCCCTAGAAAGAATCTGCTCTGTGATCCATCCCTAGGCTTATGTGGTCTGAGAGTTAGGCACCTTGCAAGGACTTGCAGAGAAATCCTGCATGCTGCAGGCTAATAGATGGCCAAGGATTTTCATTTTGAGTTTTCCTTCCCACCACCCAGGCACTCCGCAGTGCCACAGCCATGCCAAGGCTAGCTTAATGCTTCATGTCATTTTATTGTCCCCATGAACCTGTAAAATGCAGGTGTTGTTGCAGCCATTGGCACCAGAGGCTGGACCTGGGAGAAAAGGACTCTGTACAAAGTCACACCTCTCTGGTAGACATGGGCTTTGTGTTCTGTGTCTCTGAACCCAGAGCCCCGCTTTGCTATGCGTGTGTCAAGTCAAGAAGGCCCCTCCCACACCTGCTCCAGAATCCTCTAAGCAAAGAGTCCCAGAATTTTCATAACTACATTAAAGTGGTAAAACCCTGGATTGGATCACTGAACCATTCATCCATCTCTGACTCCTCCAGACAGAGGTCAGCAAGAAGCCATGATCCAGATCCGTCAGGCTATAAATAAAGCTTTATTGGAACACGGTTAGCCACACTCACTGTTTATGTATCACGTGTGCTGCCTGCAAGGCAAAGACCCTCACTTGGTTACAAGCGCCCTGGGACTCACACGTTCAGAAAGTGAAGGTGCATCCCATGACCTTGCAAAGCCAGGTGTCAGCCTAGAATTGCAGGCATGCTGACTGAGCAGTTTAAGCACCTGAAGGGGCCCCTCCTCCACTCCTCGGGCTGACACAGCGCTCTCCACTCTGTAAAGAGAACAGTTTCCACACAGATCATCTGCCCCATGTCCATCTGCCTGCTGGGCTGGAAGTAATACAAAACGAACAAGGCACAGTCTCCAGGACTGGGAACGTAAGGGCTTACGGGAAAGTCGGAAAGTGAGACAGGCGGTTATAGGAAACAAAGAACTTGGCACACACGGGTAATCCCAGCTTGGGTGGTTTAGGCAGGAGGATTACCTTGAGTTTGAACCTAACTGGGGCTACAAAGAAAGACCCCATCTCTATAAGAGAAAGGAAGAGAGAGAAAAGGTGGGGAAAAGGGAAAGAGGGAGGGGGGGAGAAGGAAAAGGCGGGGGATGAGAAAAGGAAAGGGACATAGAAGAGAGGGGAGCAGAAAAAGAAAGGGGGGAGGAACAGAGCTGGGGGGGGAGGTCCAGGCTGCTGAAGATCTCAAGAGCAAGAGGCTCCAATGAGCCTCTGCCAAGGGGCCCGGCCCAGAAGCAGAGCGGCAATCTCCAGAAAAGAGCTCCGATTCCTCCATCACTCTCGCTGGGTGGGGACCCACTATGGGGGCAGGGTGAGCTCTGGAAACAATTCACAGCCCAGCCCTGCAGCTGGTTGGCTATGGAGGACCCACCCTAGGCTGCCTTCATGCCCCAAAGGTTTGCCCGTCATCCGAGCCCCCTGCCTTACAGATAGGGAAACTGAGGCCTCCGTGCTGTGGCATGTCTCCAGCCACAGAGGGTCTCAGTGGTGGGGAAGTTGCCGTGGCCAGTGGAGTCTGCACAGACAGCCCCTAGCACCAGGCCAATGGAGGCTGAGGCAGCCACACACACCCTTTCTCGGCACAGCTCCAAGGAGAAAGAAATTAACCGCACACCCTCCATGTTGGTGGTGCCTTAACTCAGTGCGCTGTGCCGGGCACTGCCCCTTTCCGTAGGCTTGGGCTGACATTCCTGTCTGCCCCTCTGCCTAAACACACTTGACAGTTTGCTCTGAGCATCTGCCATCATTAAAAATGGGGGCTCTAGGGTTCATCTCCAACCAAGAGCATCCTTTATCACACCAGCTCCAGGCACTAACCAGAGATTTAAGTCGCCCTAATCCAAGGGAGCCGGCCGCCTGAACCCTGCCCAACACTTTCCAAGAGTTAGAATCATGTCAATTTTCCCCAGCTCCACCGTGGTTTGCGGCTGCCTTGGATCACTAAAGTTGGTGGAGTTGAGCCCCGGAGAAGGAACGGAAGGAGAAGCACCCCTCACCAGATGCTGAGCATCTTCAGCCAGTGGCCCAGGGCCCCCACTGTCCTAGATTCAAAGTTGAAAACAGCAGAGGTGCCGCTGGCAGGACATTCCACGCACCTCCCTCGGTGCAGATCGTCTCCAAGTCCACATGGTGTCCCATCAGCCACTGCCCTGGGGATGACTGGCTTAGAAATGCTGCTTTCCTTGCCAATGACTGGCTGAGAGTGAGCATGTGACCCAGGTCAGTAAGGAAGCCACCTCAGCTCTTCAGAGAGACAAGGTCCACGGGGCTGGTCGGTACAAAAGTCCTCACACAGGGCTGGAGAGAAGGCTCTTGCCAGTATGTTCTTGCAGTGTGGACCAGATACACATCCCAGCACTCACATGGGGAAGCCCACAGCTGCCAGTGACTCCAACACACACTCACACACACTTACATACACACTCACACACACACACACAAACACACATACACACACTTGTTGCGGTAGGTTTCCCCGCCGGCTGCCGCTGGTTCTGCCGCCATTGTCCTGCAACCACGTGTGCCCCAAATAACACTCAGAGACTCTGTATTTGATACAATCCTGTTGGCCAGTTACCATTATTGTTAATGGGCTAGCTCTGCCTTAATCATTAACCCATTTCTACTTATCTAAGTATTTCCACGTGGTCGTCTTAACGGGGAGCCGCGCGGCAGGCGTCCTGCTCCTTCCCGGGGCTACATCTTGACTCCACCTACTACTTCCTCTTCCTCCTCCTAGTCTCCTAGCCCCACCTATCTAGTTTTCTATTGGCCACAGGGCTTTATTAACAGTATGAGAAACATATATACAGAATCACACACTCACACACAAACACACTCACACACAAACACACTCACACACAAACACACTCACACACACATACACACTCACACACACACACACAAACACACATACACACACTCACACACAAACACACTCACACACATACACACACTCACACACACTCACATACACACTCACACACATACACACTCACACACACACTTACACACACACTCACATACACACACTCACACACACTCACATACACATACGCAAACACACATACACACACACTCACACACATACACACTCACACACATACACACACTCACATACACACTCACACACACACATACACACTCACACACACTCACATACACACACACATGATTTGAAACCTAAGAAGGAGAGACAGGCCCCTGGCTGCTTGAAGCTACAAGTGGATAGGGCTCCCATTGTGGGAGTCATGTGACCAGAAGATGTGAGTGGAGGGGGCAGGCAGCTTTGAACAGGTTCCTGTTACTAAAAGGAGGACAGGGAGAAGGGAGAGGGGGAAGAGGAGGAGCCGTGGAGGAGAGGGGAGCAGGGGGCCAGAGAAGAGGAGGACAAAGGGAGAGAAACGGGAAGGTGGAGGTAGGAGAAGGGAGGGAGTGGGGTGGGGAGAAAAGAAGGGGAAGGAGAGGAAAAGGACGATGGGTAAGAAGAAGAGGGGGCAGGGGAAGAGGAAGGGGAAGGGAAAACCCCGGAAAGGCTTTCGTTTATTCCCAGGCCGAGGGCATTATCAGGGCCCCATCCCTGGTCCCTGAAGCAGGCTGAGACCTTCCCACCAGACTGGAGCAGATGCTTCACTCTGACCCTGGCCAGCAGGGGGCGCTGTAACCCCTTCCATTCTGATGAGGGGGGGGCGCACTAGCATTTATTTCATTTAATTCCCACTTCCCTAACACTGTAGAGAATTCGAGCATCTTTCCTTTGTTTATTTATTGACCACATGGATTTCATCCATAAATTCCAATCTTCCCATTTCCTTTTTCTTTTCTTTCTTTTTTTCCCCCCATTTTTCACTTTGTGCATGTGTGAGGTCTCTAACAGAGTGGGTATTATCCTAATGTGGCAATGTAGTATGGGTTCTTTTTCTTTTTAATTGAGACAGCGTCTCACTATGTAGTCCAGGCTGGCCTTGAACTTACAGAAATCCTCCTGCCTCAGCCTCCAAGAGTGCTAGGATTTCAGTTATGAGCTGCTGTGCTCTGTTACAGTGTGGGTATATTTTCAATCCTTGACCAGCTTTCGCTCTTTTTTTAATCTCATGACAAGGGCAGGGACTGCACTGTGCTGAGAGGATTAAAGGGATTAATGTGGAATTCCTGGTGTGTCATCGGAGAGTTCCTTCTGTTACTGACGAGCTTTGAGTATGGGATGTGGTCCTCTGGTTATCTGAGTACGTGTGCATCATTGGCATTAGTTACAACCGTAAGAGCAGGTGAAGTGGTCTATAAGAATTCCCGGTGAAGAGGCACTCAGAGCTCCGCCGTCTTGTGTCCTGTGAGGTGGGCAGCACCCCTGGGTGATCGACGCTGGGCTCTGCACCACGGTCGAGGCCAGTGGGGATCTCACTGGGTGAGAGTAACATGTGGTACCCATGAGTCCTCTCTACTGGACAGTCCTGCCAGGAACGCCCCTTCCGGCAGAACCAGATCCCACTAAATGTGAGCCAGCATCAGTGTCTGGATGCCGGAATACACCGGAGTGAGCCTGTACCAAGTTGTCTGTTGATCTGAGGGACATCAGATGTAAGCAGTGAGTGACTGTGTGACTAACCAGCCACCCCTCTTTGCTGGTCTCCGGTGACTTTTCTTAAGCCTCTGGACTCAGCCAGTCAGCTGTGGGCTCTTCTCCACCCACCTGTCATCCTTGAGCAAACAGCCTGGGCATGGTCTCGTGGTATCCCCGAGGATGTTTCCAGAGATAAGGGAAGAAAGGGCCACCCTAAATGTGGGTGTTACCATTTCCAGCTCTCGGGTCTCCGGCTAAATTACAACATGATAAACTGAGTGCTGGCAGCCTTCACTTCCTGTTTCCTGGCTGCAGATGTGCCACAACCACCAACTCCAGCTGCTGCCCTCACGATCTCCCCACCATGGCAGACGGTACCCTCAGACTGTGAGCCCAGATCAACCTTCCCCTCCTGAAGATGCTTGTCAGGAGGGTAACTAGTACTCGGGGAGGGGAGTTGGGGAGGGTATAGTCCCAAAGCCAAGGACAAGGGCCATAAACAGAATAGGTACTGGGTTTCTGCTACCACAATCCAGCACCCAGCCGTGTGGCAAGGGGCGACAGCAGCAGGCCTGGATGGCCCAACCTCTTGCTGCTGTTGCTGGGGTTTCTTTCTCAGCCTGGTCCGCCACCCTTTTGCCCCAAATAAACACACAAAGACATATTAATTATAAAACTGTTGGCTGATGGCTAGGGTTTCTTACTGGCTGGCTCTGTCTTAATTATTAGCCCATTTCTATTAGTCTATGTATTTCCACCTGGTCCTGGCTTACCTGAGAAGGGCCCAGATGTGTTATTCCTTTGTGGTCTATGTGGCGTCTCCCTCTGCCCACCTTTCCCAGAATTCTCCTCACCTCCTAGCCCTGACTATCTGCCTGTCTCTATTAGCCAAACAGTGTTTTATTCACCAACCAATAAGAGAAACAGAAGAACATCCCCATCATGCTACTGAGGGAGGTTTTGTTTTGATGTTTATTTATTTATGAGTGTTCTGTGTGCGTGTATACCTTCCTACCTGCCAGAAGAGGGCGCCAGATCTCATTATAGGTGACTGTGAGCCACCATGTGGGTGCTGGGAATCAAACTCGGGTCCTCTGTAAGAGCAGCCAGTGCTCTCAACTGCTGAGCCATCTCTCCAGTCCTGCTGCTGAGTTTTCATGTGGGACTTCTGCCCTGCCCTGAGCTCCACCACCCCCCCAGCCCCAGGACACACCACAGCCACCCTGCTTTCTCTCAGCTCCTTGCCAAGGACCAGAAATCTCTGCAGTGCTGCCCTCTGGCTGCTAGTGACCTCTCTGCCTCCCTCAAGGAGACCCCACTAGCTTCTCCCAATGATGCGCTTAGTGGCTGAAGCCTTAGCCACACAGATGATGGTGACACCGCTCTGCAATCCCTCCCGGGGCACTCCATGGCCAGTGTGGTCCTCTGGGCCCTGCTATGTCCAAGATTGCTGTTCTCACTGTGAGCCCCAGCACAGTGTGGGGCTCCTATGCCAAGGCAGATGGTGACGGGCTCACCAGCGTCCAGAAGAAAAACAAGGAAGCTGCTGCCCAAGGGTTCTTCCTAAAGGTCCGAGGGCTCAGCGTTCAACATGGGATCCCAGCTCTCTGTGCTTGGATGGATTATCCTTGCCTGGTGCTGATGCAAGGTGACAACAGAGAGAGGGCGATGCCCAAGGAAGGAGTGGCTGACTTAGAGGTCCCAGGGCCTGTGGGTGCAGTATGGAGAGTCTGTGGAGTGTTGTCACCTGTGCAGGACAGCCTTGCCCAGAGACAGCAGGACACATGCTGATTGACCATCAGCTTCTTTGGCATCTGCCCTTCAGAAATGAAGAAATGAAGTTAGTACCTTGGATAGGAACTCCCCAGCTCTAAGTCATTAGGCAAGTGACTGCAGCTCTCTGAGCCTTGATCACAGCTCATGGGTAACACAGATTCGGTGGCCAACACTGCTCATCAACATGACTGGATTGGAAACGCCCGGGAGTTCAGTAAACCCAGGCGAGACCATGAGCTGTTTCTAGAGACGTAAGATTGACAGTCAGACCCAGCTGGTGGACCAATGACTGCACAGAACCATAGGCTGGCATGAGAGGGGGCGGGACTGCAGTCCTGCTCTTGGGAGCATTTTATCTCTGTCCTCTTCTTACAGAGCCCCCTCCTACCCACCAAGGACTGGGGCACAGGCTCTCCCAGTTCCGGATGCCATATTCTGCCCAAGCGCCCGGGGCAAGCGACAGGAACCCCTCTGCAACCGGAAGGCACGAGCTGAAACAGCCCTTTCCCCTTTTCCTTCTTTGTGTAAGCTGTCCCGTCACAGCCACAAAGACAAACTAACTAACGCAGTGGCCCTGTGGCCCGGCTGTGGGAAGAGCTGTGCCCTCACACACAGGAAGCGGAGCGGCGCCCCACCCCCACCCCTCAGAGGCACAGAGCGGGGCACTTTGGAGGGAAACGGTAGCCTTGCTGGGTGACAGCCAGGTTCCCACATCCAGGACTGGCAGATGAGGGTCTGGACCACAGTGCTGAAGTCTGCGTTGCTGTCCCGGAGGTAACAAGAAAGGTTTCCTCTGCTGAGGCTGAGGTAAGTGGGGGCAGGCAGCTGTGGGAAGAAGATGCTGGGAGATGCTGAGCTGCCCGCCGTGGGAACTTTCCCTCACGCCCCCGAGTCCCATGACCCCAGAGTCATGAGTGACAGATGCCTTCCGCCCCTCCCCACACATGTCCTCTCCCATCACGGCCCTGCATCTCCTCCCACTAACATCAAACAGAGCCCATTTCTCTAGAATCCTCGGCTCTAGCCTTGCCACTCTATTTTTGACCGGCGGAAGATGGTGAGAGCAACGCTGCCAGTCCCTAGCTCCGGCAGCAAGGGCACGGGAGCACCACTGCCTTGTCCTCCTCAGCTGGCCAGCACAGAGGACTAGCCCAGGCTAGCCCGCTAAGCGAGTCCAGCCAAGGCTGTCCGAGGTCAGCTGGCACACGCTCTATCCCAAAATCAAGAGGGAAGAGCCACCTCTGACACAGAAGGGGGTTCCACCAGGACTGGAAGAGTCGCCAGTCAACCCACAGACAGTGACTGAGGTGGTTGAGGCTGCAAGTGTGGGGGAGGTTGTCACGCAGCAGTAGCTAACTGATACCCTGTGTGTAACAGAAAGCTGGCCCAACTACTTCATTACAGAGACTGAGGACTCCGTATCTCGTCACCCGCTCGGCCCTCACCAAGACCTACAGAAGACACAGACGCTCCGCCAAGCTTACGGCGATCGTGCCCTGTGAGATGTATTCAGTGTAGAAGCCAGGTGGGCACTCAGACCTACCTACCCGATGCCACAGCTGCTTCCTGAGTCTGATTTACAGAGACCCGTTCTCAGAGTGCGGCCACCCTTCCAACCTGGCCTACTTTTGTCCCAGGCCATTCTTCTGTCTTAGTTGACTCTAACCTCCTCCTTTATCCAGAGCCCCAAGTGACGAAACGACTCTGCAGACTCCCGGGAGATTAGTGGTGAGGACTGTTTGTTACGCAGCGCTGCTGTACCCATTGCTGACTGAGACATACTCCCTTCCTGACTGTGCAGTTCTCTCCGGAATGTCCATCTCGGCAGTAATCTGGAAGGAGGTCCTACTAAGCGCTCTGCTCAGGTGAGTTCTTGGTCCATCGTTACATCGGTACACACTGAAGGTGGGAACCAGGGACTCCTTACCACTGAGTGCCCAGTGCCTGTGGCGGTGGCAACAATGAGTTTCTGGGTGTTTCAGAATCCGGTGGCTTTCTTTTCCTTTCTCGCTCATTTTTCAGTGTACAAAGTAATGGCTGCCTTATGAGATTCACACACACACACACACACACACACACACACACACACACGCACGCACGCTTTAGCCTGGTCCACAGTCACTCTCCTGCGTGACTCTATGTTAGCGGTCATTTCATAAGGACATCTTTAAAGTTATTTTATTTATTATGTGTGCATGCACACCTGCACCACAGTTTGCATGTGGAGATCAGAAGACAACTTCGTGAAGTTTATTTTTTTTTTCCTTCCATTTTTTACACGCAACCCAAAGAACTCAGCTGGTCTGCGGTGGCCGCGAGCACCTTTACCTGCTGAGCCATCTTGCCTGCCTAAGACATCGTTTACTCGGTTGCCTCCTTCCAAGTACAGTGTCCTGAGTTGAGAGTAAAACTCAAACAGAAGGCCTGGCCTCAGGGTGTGGTAGCTACGAGGGAGGAGCAGCCAACAAGTAAAGCACGCAAGCACGTAGCGTACGTACGCAGTTTACTGGGCAGTGAGCATGTGGAGAACAGGATGAATGGGGAAGGGGAGTGGCATTTGCTAGTGGCAATGCCAGTGGAGGGGGCAGCTTTGGAACCCAGCTAGGAACCCAGAGCACAAGGCTCCCTGTCTCTCCCACCAAGGCGGGCTAGCAGGGAGAGTTCAGAGCGGCTGCAACCTCAGTGGGCGTGGAGGCGGCGTGGTTATTCTTAGCAGTGTTAGACCAAGAAAAGGTCCTCTGGCTGCCAGGGCTCCTGACAGCTCCCACAGACAGGGTCCAGACCACAGGGCCCCCTGCTGCCAAGTCTGACTGGAAATTCTTTCCGCCTGAGGTGGTGGGGAATGTGGGGAATGTGGGGTGCGTCCTAGGGGCCCCTTCACTGGAGTTCCTTCTTGCCAGGGTGGTGGTCAGGAGTCATGGGGGCCACATGGGACCCCCAGGACTCTCAGATCCGATCCCTCAAGCTGGCACCCTGAGGCCTGCTTCCCGTTCTCTCCCCACAGGAATGCTTGACTCCCTCCAGCTCCGGCCCAGGGTGCGAATGGCTCAAGAGGTCCTCCCTACCCAGCCTTGTTAGAAGATTCTAGAAGAACTAGACATAATTAACACTCGGCCTTTGCATCGCAATTTCATTGTCAGGGAGGCAAACAGACTAACAGTTCAGGCTCGGGGTCCTGCTTGGGTGTGCCTCTAACGAGTGGGTAGAGGTTAAGTCAGTTTCCCAGCTGACCGTAAGCCACACACAGTGAGATCTCTGTGGGGTTGACTGAATAAATCCATTTCCTAGGACAGACAGACAGTGTAACCATGAAACTTGCACGGTAAGGCTCCCGGGAGCCCAGGGAACCAGGTGACATCTTTCCATGGGCCAGGTCGTTGAGGACATTATGGTGAAGCTGGGAGGCACCTACTTTATATCTCCAATCTATTCCTTATTACCCACCTGGCCAAGAACTCTGGCCTCTCATCTGTGGGACGGGAGCCACACATCACTGCATACAGCTACGCCTTGAAACAAGTGTGAATGGTTGGGCTTGGTGCCTGGCATGGGACACACAGCTTTATGGCTGACTTTCTCGGCCATCAGCCTTCTGCTGTCCCTCAGGGCTGGGCTCTCAGGGTGCTGCTTGCCTCAAAGGAATGTCTCTAAGTATCGGCAAAGAGGCCTTTGTTCCCAGAAGGAGAAAAGAAAGCTGAAATAGCCAGCCCCACTGCAGCTCCAGGGCCCAGGGCACCCGTGCAGAGGAGGGGAGCGTCCACCTCTCTGCCTGTTGGGAGGCTGAAATGGACGGGGTGGGACACAGACTCTGTTCACTGCTGCATCTGGCTGTGGAGGGAGTGTTTCCAGCCCCACAGACGCAGACAGAACTTTGTTGTTTGGAAACAATAGAAACTGGCAGATATACCCAAGGCGGGGGGGTCTCACGCCTGGGAGCTCCACACTTGGGAGGCCAGGGTGGGGAGATTGCTGTGAATTAGGGGCTAGCCTGAGCTATGTGGTATGTGCTTCAAGCTAACATGAGCTACAGAGTGAGAACTTGTCTCAAAAATAATTTGTATAATGGGGCTGGAGGTGGTTCAGAGGTTAAGAGCATGTGTTACTTCCATAGGACACAAGTTAGATTCTCAGCACACACATGTGACTCATAACCACTACACATCTATCCAGAGGATTTCATGCCCTCCTCTGGCCTCTGTGGGCACTCTGTGCACATAGATTCATGCAGGCAAAACACATAACATTAACACACACACACACACACACACAACGGCACACACAGGCACACACACTCTCACACACTCACACACATGCACATGCATGCACGCACGCACATACACTCACACACTCACACACTCATACACGCACTGTGCTAAGAAGACCAGACTCCCAGCTTCTGCACCTGCTTCAGCTGATCTAAACACACACACCTTTGCATACACCTTTCTCATGAGGCTGGGGGTTGTGGAACGAGACACTGAACTGTCATGGAAGGAAAAAAAAATAAGGAAAATAATTTGAAGGATTATTGAGTGCCAGAACCCAGAAGGATTGAACAGGATGTCTGAGAGGGTTTCAAGCAGAAAGGTCAAAATCTGCAATTTAAATGTGGAGACAGGGTGCCTTTTCCTGGTTATGGTTCAGGCTCCAATTAGCTGACACATGATGTGAGACAAGGTATGTGTCTGTGTGTGTTTACCTGTGCCTATGTGTGTGTGTTTGTGAGTGTGTCTGTGTGTGTGTGTGTGTGTGTGTGTGTGTGTGTGTGTGAGTGTAGGTTGTGTGTGTGTGAGTGTAGGCTGGCCCTCAGGTTCTATCACCATTTTTGTTTCTGAGAGAGGGTCTCCCATGGGACCTGTGGCTACAAGTTAGGCAGACTGGTGGCTGCCATTGAGCCCTAGGGATTCTCCTGTCTCCTGCTCCCCAGCCCTGGAATTACAAACCAACATCTTGCTGTGGATTCTGGAGGCTCTCCTGTGAGCCATCTCCTCAGCCTGTATTTTGTTTTATTTTATCATAGTCTTGAGACAGGGTCTCACCATGTAGTGATGGCTGGCCTGAGTCACACTACATAAACCAGGCTAGCCCTAAATCCATAGAGATTCACCTGCCTCAGCATCCCAAGTGCTGGGGCTAACGGTGTGCACCACACCCGGCTTCCAACTCTAATTTTTTTTTTAAGATGCAGGAAGGCGATCTTCTTACAGAAAACCTCAAAAGTGTGTTGTTATAACTCAGTGTGTGTGTGTATGTGCGTGTGTGTGCATGTATATGGTGTATATGTGTTTGTGCATGCAAACACATGCACATGTGCACATATAATATGTACATATATAGGGCCTGGGTTCTACATGGGCTTTAACTACATGACTTTAAAGTGATTTCCATGAGGGCCAAGTTTCCCCTGGAAAAAGCGAGAACCAGTAAAGATGTTCTGAAGTTTTAAAGTCATGTGCATGTGCGCTTTCTCTGCCAGTTTTCTTTTCTTTTCTTTTTTTAGGTATTGTTGGTATTAAAAGTGTGTAAGTTAAAGTGTGCACACCCGGGCTAGAGGCGAGGCTCAGCAGGTCCCAGTGCTCGCCACTCCCTCAGAGGGCTGGCGCTCGGAGCCCACAATGCCTGCAAGTCCACCTCCTCCGTTTCTGTGTGTGGGCCCAGGGTTCCATCTCTAGCTAAGAGGGTGACACTAGATAATCTCAGCTCCCAGGCCAGCCAGAGCAGTGAGCAGGTGGCTCAATGGCAGTCTGGCCTAACACAAGGACTGGGGAGATGGCTTGTCACACAGATGCAGCAAGGATGCGAACTCAGATCCCCAACAGCTACATTAAAATAAATAAATGAAGCCAGTACACACCTATAATCCCAGCTATGGGAAGGGCAGAGACAGGAGAATCCTTGACGCCCTCTGGCCAATCAGCCTGGCAGAATCCCTGAGCCCCCCCGGTCAGTGACAGGCCCTGTCTCAAAAAAACAAGTCACAGAGTAGCTAAGGAAGAAGCATGATGTCAGTCTCTGGCTTCAAGTCACACTTGCATGTGTGTATGCACACACACACACACACACACACACACACACACACACAGAGGAGGGACAGAGGGGGAGATAAAGCTGAGGATCTTGCCCAAGGGGCAGACACTTGTCTAACACATACAAATAGGAGGGAAGGAGGAAGCAAGGAAGCAAGGAAGGAAGGAAGGAAGGAAGGAAGGAAGGAAGGAAGGAAGGAAGGAAGGAAGGAAGGAAGGAGGCAGGCAGGCCCTCCTGGCAATCTCCAGCTCTGCACACAGTGCTGTGTTGTAATTAACCTCAGGCCTCACACATGTGGAGTTAAACATTGCCCATAATGATGAACCTTTCTTCCGCTTGACCACTCCCCTGTCTCACTACCCAGCCTGGCCTGTCAGCTAGCGCTGTGCCTGGCTCCCCTCACCTAACACCTTCAGGTCCATCCATGTCAGCGCAGACCCACAGGGCTGCCTTGGAACCAACGACGGAGCAGTATTCCTCTGCGCGTGTCTACCCACTCTCTTTACCTGCTCCCCGTCGATGGGCACACTCAGGCTGAGGCTGCACCTTGGTTCTCCTGACCGAGCTGTGATGACTGCAGAAGTGCAATATCCCTGCGAGAGACTGATTGGGTTTCCTGGACGTGTGGCTGCTGGGTGAGCTGAGCTCTGTTCTCTCTGAGCCTCCCTGCCCCTTCCAATACTTGCTGTTTGCTTCTGATGGCACCATCCCAGTGTGTGTGTGTGTGTGTGTGTGTGTGTGTGTGTGTGTGTGTGTGTGTGTGACAGAGAGAGAGAGAGAGAGAGAGAGGCTGGCTTCTGATGGCACCATCCCAGTGTGTGTGTGTGTGTGTGTGTGATGAGAGAGAGAGAGAGAGAGAGAGAGAGAGAGAGGCTGCACTGTGGTATTTACTTTCTCACACACACACACACACACACACACACACACACACACACACACACACACAGGCTGATTAATAGCCCCACACACACCTTCTCATACAAAGTGGTTGTGTGAACATCTTTTTCAAAACTCCTCGCCTGTTTCTAATTGAATGATTTGTTTTCTTGCTTCAGGTCTTAAAAGCCACTTAATTGTATGTTAAATGGCCATGTGTGCCTAGTTCCTACTGTACCAGGCAACCAGCTCCAGTCCAAGGGCTCCATGCTGGCAAAGGATCAGAAACAGCTCCTAGTGGTGTCTTTGTGGCTCCGCGGAGAGCCTGGTCCACACTGGGGCCTCAGTAAACATGTGTAGATGACACCATGATGTGATGTGATTCGAGAAGGACTTCAGCCACTAGAGAGAGACTCTGCGGCTGCAAACCACCAAATCCCACACTGACCTCGAGCCTGCCGGGCACCTGTCAATTGCCTCTTTTGTTCTAATTGCAAAAGATGTAGGGCCCATCATGGGCCCCTTGAGACCTTCGAACCTAGCGTCAGAGATCACCAGAAATACACCTGCTTGCCACCAGAAAAAGTCCCCGACTGATGCAACAATTTCAGGGCGAATGGTCCAACAGGGCTGGAGGGCATGGCTGCACACTCAGGACTGGGGGTCTGGGGTTCACGCCAGCCCAGTGGTAGCTTTGTGTTGGGACCATGCCATGGCGTCGAGCTGCCTGGCAGGGAAGGAGCTTCCACTGGACGCAGTGGTTTTTTTCTGATCTCTCATATTATCCGGAAGACGGGATTGAAGAAACGGAAGCATCCCCATTCGGGGCAGCATCTGAAGCAGCAGACTGAGCGAGCAGGTGCATGCTGGGTAGGGAGGTGGAAGGAAGGCAAAGGCCAGGCGGGCAACTGTGGTGGCAGTGATATAATCTTCCAGGGAGGGGGTAGCAGAAGCAGAGTGGGAAGGAGAGTTGAGGCTGGACATAGAAGTCCCTGTGTATTGGGGAAGAGTGTGGCCTCTCAGCTATGGGTGCCAAAAGGGCACCTCGGGGGCTTCAACAGAGACAAGATGTGGCCCCAACAGTTGTCTTCAAAGATGGGGACATCTCAAGCCAAGGCAGAGTGCCAGTGCACCCCCTCCCTGGCGCCTGTCTCTGACACTGTCCCTCTCTGACACTGTCCCTCTCTGACGCTGTCCCTCTCTGACACTGTCCCTCTCTGACACTGTCCCTCTCTGACACTGTCCCTCTCTGACACTGTCCCTCTCTGACACTGTCCCTCTCTGACACTGTCCCTCTCCGAGGCCGACCCTCTCTGACACTGTCCCTCTCTGACACTGTCCCTCTCCGAGGCCGACCCTCTCTGACACTGTCCCTCTCTGACACTGTCCCTCTCCGAGGCTGTCCCTCTCTGAGGCTGACCCTCTCTGACACTGTCCCTCTCTGAGGCTGACCCTCTCTGACACTGTCCCTCTCTGAGGCTGACCCTCTCTGACACTGTCCCTCTCTGACACTGTCCCTCTCTGACACTGTCCCTCTCTGACACTGTCCCTCTCCGAGGCTGTCCTTCTCTACTTTCTGTAAGGGGTATTCGGATGTTTCACCGTGGTTATAACCTATCTCATTGGCATTTACCCTTTCTCTGTGGGTAAACTGAGTCCACAGGGCAAGACCACTCTCCTAAGACCATACAGTGAAGCAGACCTGAGTCTAAACCTTGAATCTGGACCTGACAGCTAGGACAGATGGACACCTTCAGGAAGTGCCTGTCCACCAACAGACACAGGTTAGTGAAGCAGCATCGGCTCCCTGAGCACGTGCTCTGAGCCACCTCAGACACCCCTCCCTGTACAGTCTAGAGGAGGCAACAGTCACGCAGGATAAGCACACAGTTGCCCGAGAGACTCTCTCCACAGCCCTCCCACCCAGCGGACCCAACAAACTGATACTGTGCTCACCGTCGGGAAAAGCTGCTCTGCCGATGCAGGGGTCCTGCAACTGCGAACCAGCCCCGTGCAAGACTCTGCCCATTGGCAGTCTGCCCTGCGGCTCCTTTGTCACGGGGCAGTGGGGTTCTTCTCAGAGCCCCCTGCCCTCCCTCTTTCCTCTTTCCTATTCCATGCCTCCCTCCTCCTTCCCTCTCTCCTTCCCTCCTCTGTTCCTCCCCCCCCCCAGTGTCTGACCAGACGGCAGCCTGAAGCCCCTCCTTGCTGTCTCTGGTTCTTGTCCCTTTAGCTCTCACAAACACTCCTGAAGGTGGGCACGGGCCGCTGGAGTCAGACTCACGTGGGAGGGGCCTGGGGGCAGAGGACAGGGCCCTGTGAAAACCAAGACCAAATGATGCGACCTCCCAGGACCACGCATTTGAGCACTGGGGGCCTCAGTTTCCCCCTTGCTCTCCTAGGACTGCAAAGTAACGGGGGTGAAGGAGAAGAAGCAGGCTCTGAGCGAGGATCTGGATTTGCCCCTTGCCAAGGCATAAAGTGTCATTGCAGGGCGGGGCTGGGTGGGGCTGGCAGAGCTCTGGGCCAGGCTAACCCTGCTATTGTGAGCTCTCTCAGACTCCCATGATCCTCTTGCAGAAATCAGACCCTAGGGCCCCTGGCCTCGTTCTTCCTGCCCAGAGTGGCCCTCGCCAAAAGGTCTCCCTTACAGATAGATATTCTGGCTACAGTGTGTGGTGTCACGGTGGCCGGTGCCATTATCTGGGTCATTTGATCCCAGGAATCTGCCAAATCAGATAATTTGGGTGGCCAGCCTGTCTCTCTGGATCACATGTCCCAGCCCCAGCCCTCGTCCCCACCTGCCCTGGTTCCCCAAACACAATCCCCCTCTCAGGTAGCTGGAAAGCAGCCTGCAGTGGGTAAGTTCAGGGCCAGTGCAGGGAGAGGGGGGTCATTTAGCCTGCCATGTGACCTCTCCATCAGTCGCCCATCCAGGGTGGTGATTGAGCCTTTGTAACCAATAAAGGTTAAAATACCAGAACTTGCAAATATTTTATGCTTATAAACCATTTTTAATGAGCTCAGTAGGAGTACAGGACCAGGTCTTTCACGAAAAACACACCTACGAAATCAGCCAGCACTTGAGTCACAGGCACCAAGACCCTGGTTTATCCACCAACATCTAACAGCCTCTCCTACTCAAGTGTGACCCCGCCCCAACTCCTGGGCAGTAGGCTGGGCCGTGGTGGCGCACTCCTTTAATCCCAGCCCTCAGCAGGCAGAAGCAGGTGGGCCTCTGTGAGTCTGAGGCCAGCCTGGTCTACAGAGCTACACAGAGAAACCCTGTCTCTAAAACCAAAGAAGAAGGAGGAGGAAGGGAGGGAAGGGAGAGAGAGGGAGAGAGAGGGAGAGAGATGGCAGACACAGGAACCGTGGGGTCTGCCTCCTTTTGTTTAAGGTTTTATTTGTGAAATTCATGTGTGTCCTGTCAACAGTCACGGTTCATTCCTATCACAGCTGTACACTATTCCACCAAAGGACGACAGCACCTGTGGCTGCAGCATAACCTAGTGCGCTCCTGTTTTGAGACATAACCACACGTGTTAAACACAAGAATCGTTTTCCTCACTGCCATCTGGACACCCGAGAAGCCGCCTGGGGGAGGGTTTATTTGGGCTCACAGGTTAGAGGGACACCACCCACCATTGTGGGCCAAGCCATGTCGGTAGGAGCATGAGCCACAGGTTACAGAGCCAGGAAGCAAGGCTACCAGACAGGAAGTAAGGCCTCGAGACCCTCAGTGACCCATCTCCTCCAGCTCTGCCTCACCTGAAGGTCCCCCGGGCCAGCTGGGGACCACGGTGTCCAAACACGTGAGTGAATGGGAGGCATTTCATATCCAGTTTGTACGAGTATCCAATGTGGGTCATATAGAAATAGAAAAGGGTGTGTCTGGAGGTGAGATGTGGTTCAGCTGGTGACACAGTGCTCACGGGCGCTATACTACACCGACAAGGCTCTGAGCCCCAGCGGCCCAGCACATTCTTGTAATTCCAGACCTCAAGGGGTGAAAGGGTGGGCTCAGAACTTCGAAGATCACCCTCGACTACATATCTAGTTTTAGGCGAGCCTGGGATAGCCGCAACCAAAATAAAAGAAGGTTTGACAGCCTCTTTCGTAACGGTTTTTAACTGTGCTGCAGGTGCATGGAATCACCCAAAGTCAAGGCCAGGAGTAGGGAATCCTAGCCCTGGGGAGGCTGAGGCAGGAGGATCATAAGTTCAGGGTTAGCCTGGCCTGCATAATGAGCCCTTGCAACCAAACAACAATGATTAGAGATGGCTCGGTGGATACCACACTTGCTGAGCCCCTGAGCCCATCTCCTAATCCCCAGAACCCGTGTAAATCCCAGCTCTGAGGCTCCTATCTGTAACTGGGGCTCCTACAAAGAGATGGGAGGAGGAGGCAGGAAAATCCCCAGACACTCATTGGCCAGCCAGCCTGGAGTAGCACGAGAGACTCTGTCTCAAACAAGGAGAGGCCAGGACTGACTGAGGTTTCCTCCGCCACACGAACCTGTGAGAACACACATGGCTCGTGTGTCCACCACATACACATCAGACACATACAGAAAGATTTTTACATTTGAATAAACAAAAACAGAGCATCCCTAACCGGTGTTCTGGGACATATACCCACCCGTTTGTGTTTGCTACATTGCCCAGGCTAGCCTCAAACTCTTGATCCTCCTGCCTCAGCCTCTGGGGTATCTCTAGGATCACAGGTGCCCACCACACCAACACCCCATCCTCTTTCTTCATATACATCGATGACCAGTGCACCACTTAACCCACCCCTGCAAATAAATAAAAAACAGAAACCCTTCGCTGGGAACTCTGGAGATGCTCACACTCCAGGGTGGTCCTCTCACTTACCTGGGCTGTCAATGGCCACCCCACATCACACTGACCCTGGGTCACGGTGTGCCTAATTCCTGCACAGTTAGCCATGTGCGCTAACCACTCACAGATGTCACTCAATCTGTACGCAACCCTTGAGAGCTGGCAATTATTATCTCTGTTTTTTAGAACATGGAAGCCCAGGGAGGTTAATTAATTTCCCCAAGGCTGCCCAGCTGGCAGGTGGCAGGGCCTGAGCTGTGTCCTGGGAGTAGTTGACTCCATAGTCCTCTGTCACTAGGATAGACTGAAGGTAAGTGCTTCCCTTCCACGCGAACAATGCCATCAAAGGGAGTTACTCACCGCTGGACGCGGCCTTCTCTATCCTTGCACATTCTTTCCTTTTGCCTCGGCTACACCCAAAATTAGAGCAAATTCTATTTTTAGAGCGCCTTGCTTCGAATGACAGTGACGCACGGGCCGAGACTCACTCTATGAACGAAGCTCGGAGGTGTTGTCTGATCTTGCACTAAGAAACTCTCTGACACCACCATTTGATCTTTCTGATCGTTCCAGAGGCCGCTGTCTTACTTGAGTCTTTACTCAAGCCCAAAGCAGCAAAGCCCCGAGTTCTTGAAGAGCCTATGAAGAGCCTATGAAGAGGATGAGCTCTCCACTCAGGAACCCCACTCCCCCGTCACAGTAGGGATGAGCCTGGAGCACTCACGGCCGGCCTTCCGCAATGGGGTTCAGATACGGAGAGACTAGCGATGGGGCTGAGTGGCTCTTGTGGGAGTCCTGACCGCCCACAATCACAGAACGAACAAGAAGGATTGGGGAAGACCCATCAGCCTTAAGCAACTTTGTTGCTTTGTCAGTGCTATTTGCTGATAACGCAGCTGGGGCCAGAGAGGTTAAGCAACTTTCCCGCAAAGCACCAAGCTAACTCTGGAGCTAGGACCTGCCAGGGCTCATCCTCACTGTCTGCCTGAATGGACGTGGAGTCAGCTCAGATACTCACCTGGCTGTGTCTGTAAGGCAGCTTTCGGAGCATTCTGACTGAGTGTCTAGCAATGGTTGTGGTTACTATTGCTGTGATGAGACCCTTGACCAAAAACAACCTGGGGAGGAAAGGGCTTATTTGGCTCACACTTCCACATCATAGTTCGTTACTGAAGGAAGTCAGGACAGGAACTCAAGCAGGGCAGGGACCTGGAGCCAGGAGCTGATGCAGAGGCCATGGAGGGAGCTGCTCACTGGCTTGCTCCCCGAGGCTTGCTCAGCCTGATTTCTTATAGAACCCAGGACCACAGCCCAGGGATGGCCCCACCCACCATGGCCTGGGTCCTCCCCATCACTCACTAATTAAGAGAATGCCCTACAGGATTGCCAACAGCCTGGTCTCATGGAGGCTTAGTTCTCTCTGATGACTCTAGCTTGTGTCAAGTTGACATAAAACTAGCCAGCTCACTTGGGGAGGGGAAACCTATCTGAATGTGGTTGGTACCATCCCACAGGCAGGGGTCCCAGACAGAAGAGGACAGCATACTGAGCACCTGCATTGGCCTCTGCTTCCCGGCTGTGGACTCTGTCACCCTGCTTCCTCCATCGGCGGCGCCCTCTGTCCAGCAGCCAAAGCATACTCGTGTCCTTTGGATGTCTTAGTCAGATGTTTGTCACAGCAACTAGACAGGAAGAATTAGCAAACGCCCAAGCCGGCGGTGTTCTAGGCAATAATGAAGGGGGGGGCGTGAGGTTTCACACTGTCTTCAGTCCTATAATCTTCACATTGCCAGTCTAACAGGTCTGAGCTACTCCTGTCCGGGTGGGGAAACTGAGGCGACCTGGTCAGGGCCACACAGCCAGGAAACAGCTAAGCAGAGCCCTTGAACCCAGCTCTGTTAAGCTCCACAACTGGCATTCAAAAACGCAAAACCAGGTCTTGGGCTGGGAAGGTGGCCCAGTAGATAATGCACTTGCTGGGTACGTGTGAGGGCCTGAGTTCCGATCCCTAGGACCCACAAGAGCAATAAATAGCTTACATCTGTAACCCAGCGGCCCTGCTAAGATACGAGGTTGAAGAGGAAAGAATCCCAGGACCAGGTAGAAGCGAAGGACTTACACCGGGGTTGTCCTTGGACCTCACACAGGCATCGTGTCACACAAGTTTATACATCTGGGCACACGCGCGCGCACACGCACGCACGCACACGCATGCACACACATGAACTCATGCACGCATACACGCACACACACGCGCACACATGCACGCACACGCACACATGCACACATGCACACACACACATGCATGCACGCACGTGCACACATGGACTCACGCACGCATACGCACACGCGCGTACACATGCACACACACGCACACGCACACACACGCACGCACATGCACGCACAAATACAATGCTTATTACACCTAAGCCAGGTGTAATGACCTTTAAGCCCTGTGCTCAGGAAGCAGAGGCGAAGGCAAGTAGATCTCTGTGAGTTCGAGGCCAGCCTGGTCTACAGAGTGAGTTCCAGGACAGCCAGGGCTACACAGAGACACCCTGTCTCAGAAAACCAAAATAAGTAAATGAGTAAAATAAAAATATTTACACCTAGATTTTTCTAGTCACCCTTGAACCTAACCTGGAGCCACCCTAGATCTGCAAACCCGGCTGATGACATCTCAGGAGGTCCTGTGTTCCACTGTTTGTTGACCCTGGGCCCCCTCAGGGACCTCAGCCAGAGTCATCCAGGAGCTGGGCCATCGGCCCAGAATCACACAAGCTCAGAGAGGGAGTTTGATAGCCCAGAGGCCACACAGCTGAAACTCCAGGCCTGTTACAACAACACGGTGAACACCCATCAACAAAACTGCCCTTTGTTGGGTTTCTTTTAGCTGCCCGCCGGGCGGGCGCCGGGCCAGGGCTCTGAGCAACGGCGGCCAGCGCGTACCACGCTCCCGCCAGGCCCTGGCTCTTCGCCGCCTGGGTACATTTGTCCGCAGCCCAGGAGCGGGGCTCAGCGCAATGCTCAGCCTGGAGCCCAGGCCTGTGGCGGGCGCGGCGGGAGGCCGGGACGCAAGGAGTTAAGCGCGGGCGGCCGGGCCGGGCTGCGGGGAGGCGGCGGGCGCGGGAGCTCGGGCTGCAGACTGCTCCAGCAGGGCCGGGAGTGCGGGCGCCCGCGCAGCCCCAGCCTCATGCCCCGGCCTCAGCCTCACTCAGCTTCAGCCCCGGCTCCGCCGCGCTCGCCCCGTGCTCTGTGTTCCGCGATCCGTGCTCCCTGTTCTGCGCTGCGCCCCACTGGGCGCGGAGACCTCGGCGCATCCCCAGGTAAGCAGCGGCCGCGGGTCCCCAGCGAGCCCCGCGCTGCAGAGAGGTGACAGGAGGCTCCGGGGAGATGACAAACTTTCCTCCGGCTGCACACTCGCTTGGGGACATCCCCGGGGCCG
Source organism: Cricetiscus sungorus (assembly GCA_030556225.1). Taxonomy (NCBI): domain Eukaryota; kingdom Metazoa; phylum Chordata; class Mammalia; order Rodentia; family Cricetidae; genus Cricetiscus; species Cricetiscus sungorus. The sequence continues at coordinate 34,679,628 of JANBXA010000044.1, read as the reverse complement.
TGGGGCTGCTGGAACAGCGGGGGGCCTTGGATGAGACTCGCGCACCCCGCTGCCGGGCCAGCTCCCAGCCTGGGGAGAAGGGGCGAGCGGTACCTATGAGCCGGCCTTGGGGTGGCGCCCGCGCTGGGGAACCAAGCGGCTGCCAGGGCCCCCGCAGAGAGGGCTCTAGGAGCCTACTTTGCCGCCTGGCTTCTGTGGGTCCTGGGGGGCGTGTGGACGGAGACAGCCACTTGTCCCTCTCCAAACCCCAGCAGGCCCAAGTGTCCTCTCAGAAGCCCCTCGACTCTGTCTAAGGCCCCCGAGGGGCACACCCCACTCCTAGAGGCTCCAGAAGGGCTGTTCCTTTGGAGAGAAAGAAAAAGAAACCAAATAGTGAGAGCTGCCAACACTCCATGATGAGTGAGTTAAGAGGGGCCCCCGTGGCCGCACTGCTGGCCACCTCCTGCCCAGCCCAAAACTGCCCACTTCAGGTCCCCGAGGCTGTCCCAAACCAGAGCACGGCTCTCTGAGTGTGGCCATATACCTTTCTCCCTAGGGAACGCACACTTCCAAGAGGTCATTCTGGGTATCACTGTCCTCCATTCCTGCCTGGGGCTGGGGTCACTGGCATACTGGTTGGTCGTTGGTAGACTTGATGTCCCCTAGAGACTGGGCGCTCTTCTGGCCATGAGCTGCATTTGGAAATGATCCCTTGATGGGGAATTCGCCTCCTGCTGGGGCTGGGTGCCCGCCTTTGTGGAACAGCATTGCTGGGAGGGAGTTCTTGGACAGCTCTTAAAGGGTTGGGTGAGATTTAAGGACACCCTGCTTCAGTTTAGGATTCTAATTTCAGGCCAGAAGACACTCTGCCAGGCTGCCCAAACCTAGAGAGTCCTCTGAGCTGTCAGAATCTGTGCCACAACACTTTGGGGAAACCGAGGTAGCTTCAAACCTGCCATTGACTTGCTGTGTGACTTAGGGCAAACTACCAGGCCTCTCTGAGCTCAGCTGCCTTTTCTCTAAGAATGAAGATATGCCACATATCCTTAGAGATCCCCATTCAGGCCACTACGTGGCTCTGAGCAATGTGACAGGTGGGAATTTTCAAGATCTCAGGGTGTGTGTGTGTGTGTGTATGTGTGTGGTGCAGGTTAGTGTTCAGGAACCCAGGTCTCAAAGTAGGTCTGAGTGGCCCCTGGCCACTCCTCCATGTAAAGTGGGAGTTTATAGTTCCTACTTCGGAAGGTGCTGGGAGCCGTGACTGGGATAGTGCTGGGAGTGTGCACCGCAGTCTGGCAGAGTAAGGGAGCAACGGGAACGGGAATGCCCATTTGGAGGTCTTATGCCTGGACGCTGGGAACCTCCCTCCCAGGGAGGCTTTCAGAGCCCCAAGGATCTCCAATCGCGGGATACCTGCAGTCCCCACCCCTTCTTGCTTCCCTTCTTGCTTCCCAGTGGGGAGCCCAGGGCAATCTGGGAGGGCTGGATGCACCCAGCTGCTGCGTCGTCATGACAACAGGAGATGGAGGTAAGCTGTCTCCATGGCTTCAACTTTGCAGCTGTCTGGGGACCCAGGGCAGGGACATTCTGTCTGTTCCGGGTCAGGCATCCAGGCTGCCTCCGGGCTGGGCATGCCAGGCTGCTGTTCCCGGCAGGAAGGACCAATGCTGGGAGAAACATGCTTTCTGGATTTGGGGTGGGGGTGGGGCAAAGCTAGAGACAGCAGGGAGATGGTTTTGTTCTTTTCTGACTGGTTGTGAAGCCTCTCAGGGGATGACTTGGGTTCTTGCAGAGACCGTGGGGGTGGGAGGGGGCGGCGTTCGTCCTGCGCGGACTGACGTAGTGTGCACGGATGGGCAGCTTATGGAAGGCTCCGCTATGTACTGGTAGAGTTGGCACAGCTGACTTTCAGGACACCAAGAAATGAACAGCTTACCCTCCTGGTGGATGGGCTGCAGGGGACACGTGTGTGACGGAGGCCATGTGTAGCCGCCACAGTGGTGTCCATATGTGCACCAACCATGTGTGTGTGCGCACGTGTCTGAATAGCCAGGGTGAACTTGACATGTACATGGGTTTGTGGATGTTGCAGGCTGTGCCTGTGCGCCCCTTAGAGAGCAACTGTGTGTGTGTGTGTGTGTGTGTGTGTGTGTGTGCATGAGGGATGTGAGGTCAGTCTGTGCTGTGCACTTGAGAACACAGATATCTGTGTGACTCTCAGTACATTTCACGCCTGTCTCTACATGCTTAGAGATGCAGCCTGACACACTAGCTCAACCCTCTCTGGGCCATGTGGACATCCCTGCATTCACGTATGAGCAGGCCTCTACACATGAATGTCTCCACTTGTATCATGTCTCTGCACATGCGTGTATTTCTATGAGTTTGTGCCTCTGTGTTGCCATGCACACTTGTGTGTTCTCGGGCATATATGTGAGTGAGCGTATGTGCGGAACATTGCAAGCTTAGCTGCATTGTGCTCGTGCGTGTGTGTTTCCTGGTGTCTGATTCAGTGTGGCCCATGTCTAACTTTCACACACATCTCCTGTGGGTGAGCGAACTGCTGGACGTATGTACCCTGGTACCAGCTCGCAGCATCTTGTATGTTGTTGCAGTGTGTGCCTGTGTACGGCTGTGTGGCTTCCATGTGTGCCTTGAGTGTGTGAGTGGGTGGCTATGGAGGTGTGCACGTGTGACGGGTGAGGAACGGGGTGAGCACACGGCGTCAGCCAGCCCGCACTGCAGTACTCCCGAGGCGTGCTTTGAGGCGGGCATCCCGAGAATGCCAGTCTACCTATGCCACCTCCAAGCTCGCTGGGACGGTGTGTGTGCCCCAGGCACTCCAGAGCAGCCTCCGTCATCGCCTACACGCACGGCACAGCACACCCAAACCTCTCTTGCCGGAAGCCCCACCTAGGACGGTTGCTGCACACACCCACAGACGCTGGCAGCACAGGTATGCACTCAGTCGGAATGTCTGAAAGTAGGCAGCTCCGAGGGGCTTCTCCACGGTGCTTCTAATTAGGAGCAACTTGTTTTCCTTAAATAAACAACTCAAGTGAGGGAAGAAATTGCCGGAGATTAATGGCTCCCCGGAGCAGGTCCAGATGTTTGGAAGGTGGGAGCTGGGGTGAGGCACCGGTCGGGTCTTTGGTTCCCGGGACTGAAAGGGCAGCTGTTCAGGGTCCTCCTGGTATGGAGGTGGGGTGCAGCTGAGATGCCAGTGAGGGGGCACAGGCCTTCCCCAGCCTTGCACAGGCAGGGCTGCAGGATACGTACGTTCCCCGCCCTCCTCCCGTATCGAGAGCCTTGGCCCTGAGACCTCGCTTTGCTATCCTTTCACTCAAAGGGCAGGCAGGGTTTGCACTCTGGACCCCATGGTCGGGATCAGCCCTGTGACTGTCACTGCCCATTAGAAGATGTGGGAGTGACAATTCGTGTGGTGGTGTGTGTGTGTGTGTGTGTGTGTGTGTGTGTGTGTGTGTGTGAACCTGACTGCCAGGGCTCATCTCGGGCCACAAATAGGTAAGCTGGAGAAGCCCACAGGGCGGGGGGTATTTAATATGCACCACCACCGTGGGCCTAGCGGAGGGACATGGTGGCCACTAAGTATGTTTGCCTTCCTGACCCTACCTGACCCTGGTGTTCTGTGTGCTGCTCGTGGTGGCCACCCCAGCCCTGCCTGCTCTCTGCTCAGCCCAACGAGATGACACCAAGCAAATGACACTTAGAGGGTACATACTTGACATACATGTCACCTGTCACTCGTGGGAGCCCTGTGTGACGATCTCTATTACACACTCAGAGAGGTCTGTTGATTTATCTGGGTCACGAAGCCCAGAAAAAGGCCACCCTGGGAATTCACTGAGGCCACCTGGTGTCACAGAGTACATTTTAAATATGATGTCATATCGCCTTCCCAGTGCCACAAGGCAGGCCTGTTGTAATAGATGTCAGAGCTTATGAGACCTTTTCCGATAAGTTCGCCTGAAGGATGTGTTGATGGGAATGGATCAAGGCACAGAACAAGCCAGTGTCTGAATGGATGTGGGGGAAATTTCCCAACCATCCATCCATCTATCCACCCACCCACCCATCCACCCACCCACCCATCCACCCACCCACCCACCCATCCACCCATCCATCCACCCATCCACCCATCCACCCACCCACCCATCCACCCACCCACCCATCCACCCACCCACCCATCCATCCACCCATCCACCCATCCACCCACCCATCCACCCATCCACCCACCCATCCACCCACCCATCCACCCACCCATCCACCCATCCATCCATCCATCCACCCACCATCTGTCTGTCTGTGTCCTGTCTGTCCATCCGTAGACACATGTGCTCATCCATCTATTTGGTGTTGGTATCTGCTGATCCCAGTGTTTGCTGGGATTCCTCTGGGTGACATGCTCTGTGCTGGTCACAGAAGTTACAGGGATGAGATTCCCAGCTCTGTCCTCAAGGGGCTCATAGTGTGGAGAGGCAGAAGGGCCTGGGCTCTGGAGGCACCCATGGTACCCGAGGGAGGACTGCCCAGTCCCTCACCCCTCCTGGGCGGAGCTCTGGGCTCACAGCACCAGGCTTTGCAGCAGAGGGAATGTTCAGCAAGCCCTTTGCACACTTCCCACCACACTAACTGGCAGTCCTCCCCTCCCTTTACAGAGCAGATAGCCAAATGGCACAGAGCAAAACTATCCTGGAAGGGTTAACCCTTTGTCCTCTGAACTCAGTCTTCCTGGATCAGGGCTTTCCATGCTAAGTCTGGACACTCTCCTCAGCCCAGCCCCAGAGGACGGGCCAGACTCTGCTCAGCAAGACCTAGAAGAACAGGGAACTGGTAAATCAGGCTCACGATCTGTTTCCCTATATAAAGTTTTATTAGCACACAGCTACCTGCACTCATTTGCATGTCCCCCTGTGGGGGTTCTGAGCCGTGCCAGGCAGGGCTGGTAGTTACGGCAGAGAACATGTGAGCTTCACAGCCCTTAGTGTTTACTGTTTGGACACTGCCAGAAAAAAAAAATAATAATAATCACTGGCAGCCAAATTCCTCCAGGGCACCAAGCTGTGGCCAGGGAGAGGAGGTGAGGCTGGCATTAATGAACTTGGTTGGGTCGCTGTGGATCAGATGCTGTGTGAGGTTCCTGCCCTGTACTGGTGAGGCATCCAGAGACCAGGAGAGGCTGGCATTAGTTAGAGGTGGGGCCAGGCTTCTCAAGGCCACTTGGACAGTGGGAGGCCATGGTTGTGATCTGGGTGCCATCTGGGAGGACATCTGTGTCCGCTTCAGCCCTGATTCCAACAAATACACCTTGAAACCAAGAGCAGTGGGTACCTCAGTCCGAAGCTTCTGGGTCTGAATGCCCACATTGCTAGCTCGGCTGTTGGATATTATATCATGCTCTGACTCCCGCCCACACTCAGTGTGGTCCTGTGATGGGGGATGAAGGTGGGGAACTTTGTCGGAACGATGCTGCCACTCTGCGTGGACCCCATCTGGAAAAGTAGAAGAGAAGAGGGGTGCAGGCACCCAGGAATGATTCTACAGTTCGCCTCAGGGCCCCAGCTCCATTTCCTCTCAGAATAGCTCTGAAGCCCCCTTCTCCTGGAAGCCTTGGAGGATGCAGAGCGCCGTGACACTTGTATATCAGGATGGAGACACCTTGGGAGTCACCACTGCCTCTGAGGAAGGGGGTTGACGGTGCCTGGTGCCAAAATCCCCTTTGTCTACTTTACCAGCAAGACAGTAAGGCTCAGAGGGCATCCTTCCCTCACTCAGGGTCCCAAGTCCGTACCTGGCAGAGCTGAGCTGAAGCCCAGATAGGTCTGACCCTGAGTCTATGTCTCAGCTGCTGTGCTGTGCTGGTTAGGCGATACAGAAATGACTTGGCCTGACTTGTGTCCCTATAGCTGTCAGCAAAGCTGAAGACTGAAGAATCGTGGACAGCTACAAAGTACACAGGGGACCCAAGGACAGAAAGGAGCAGCAACAGGGCAGGGCTGAGCAGGACAGGCTCCCGCCTTGCGGGTCCATGGGAGGAGGCATCAGCTACAAGAGCTGATTGGTTCTCCAGCTGCCTCCCCGTGGCCGCCACTTAGCTAAAGTGGCCTCCGTGCCCTGTCCAGTGTGGCTTTTTGCAAGACAGCGACCTGGCTCTGTATTTTCAATGTCTGCCTTGAGGGACAAGTTAAAATAATTAATAATAATAACAACAACAACAACAACAATAATAATAACAACAACAACAGCACATGTGCACGTACACTCGCACACACGCACACACACACACACACACACACACACACACACACCTATGTAATTCAGAACGACTCCTTCTCCTTTTCACTCTTCATTGTCCCCATTTGTCCTGGACACCCAACCGCACATGAAACAGGGACAGCGTCCTGTGTAACTTTGCCAGCGCCGGGTGGGAGAGCACAGCCTCCGTGTGCTGCTCCGTGTCTGCTTACCGTCTTTGCCCACCGTTTCTGATAGGCTGGGTGACCTGGTTCGCAAGATGACCATGTCTAGGGGGAACTAGTGAGTGGGGTGGAGGAGGCACAGCTGGGCATGACAGCCGGCAGCCCTGGGACACGGGTGGGTGAGGGCTGTGACAAAATAAGACCAGAGCCGGCCTCGGGTAGGGAGCAAGGGACCCACCTCAGCAGCCTTTGTTTTTAGCTTGGTATTACAGGACAGGGTTGGTGGCCCTGGTGACAGCCCAGACACAGTCAAGGCCTGGTTAGCAGTCAGAGCAACAGGCAAGGGGTCTGCATGGCTGGAGGTGTGCTTCTGCGGGATTCTGACACCTGGGAAGTCACCACGTTAGCTCCGTGACATCTGCCTGGCTGTACCCACCCAGCTCTGACAGACTTCAGGGCTGGAGGCCACCTGCCCGGGTTCACTGTCAATAGGCTTGAGGTCCCATCTCAGCCCTGCACCTGGACAAGGTGGGTTTAACTGGGGATGTCTAACGCCGGAGGGACAGTGGCCCTTGACAACTGCAGGTGTCCTACTCATTTCCCTTTCCTGTCTTTGTTCCTGGAGACCTGGAGCAGGCCCAGAGCCTGCACACAGACACGCTCATCCCCGCTCAGCTAGGAGTGAGAGTGGAAGTCCTCCCCAGAGTGAGGAAAAAGGGAGCACTCAGCTCTGCAGAGAGGGAAGAGTAGCCCAGCGCACAGCCCGAAGGAACACCTCCCACTGCTGGCCAGTGTCAGAACCCTTCTCCTGTACCTCAGCCCTGTCTCATAAGTGGGATGGATGTGCCTTCTCCTGGGGCCGCAGGGACACAGTAAATGAGTTCTCACAAAATCCCAGCACAATGCTCGGCTACGATCAAAATCCCACGCAGTTCCCAGACCCCCAAACTGGACACAGCTGGTTTTAAATAGCAGAGATTCGTACTGATGGTGGAGAGTAGAAACTTAGGCAGCCAGGAAAAAGCTGGCTCGGGACACCAGGCTTGGGGTGAGATGACAGCTCTTCACCTGGCCATGACCTTGGACCCGGTTCAGCCCCTTGTGTTGGCACAGAGGGGGAGATAATGAGATGCACGTCTCCAAGTGCTTGTCACCTCCACCTAGGGTCACAGCAGAGAGGCAAGGATGGGTCACACAACCTGGGCGCAGACCTCATCTCTCCTATGTTTGACCCTGGCCCCTCTGAGTCTCAGCGTCCTCATCCATGAAGTGGCAGAGAAACTTTGATGACAACGACAGTCACTATGGACACCATGGTCCCCATTCCACACCTCAGTTCCTCCTTCTGTAAAATGGGGATGATGAGTTTATGTTGCTAGGTAATGTCCCCTCTAGGCTGGAACATGTCCAGCTCGTGAGACGCCCAGTGACTGGCGCACGGGCACAGGTTGTAGAGCTGTGAGGGGTAGCTGACACCTGGCAGAGTCCTCGGGGGCCTCTAGGGGAAGTGGGGGGAGCAGCTCCCAGCTGGGTGGCACCTACCTCAGCCCCCTCCCGTGCAACGTGGAGATAACATCGCATTCACCAGCACCGCACTCAACTACTACTTTCTTTGACTCTCGGATCTATTAGTCTAGAGCGTCAGGCTTGGCTGAATCCAGGGGCTCGAGAGCGGCCCCCATGCCGGCTCCCACAGCTCTCCCAGGGCATCTGTCCTTGGGTCTGTGTTTTCTTTGATGGTCTTTCTTCTCGACCCAACTCTTCCTTCTGGCGCTGAGTCCTGTCAGCATCCCCATAACCACATCGCTGAACCACTCTCAATAATTCTCAAATTACAGCCCAATTCTCAATCACCAAATCCTAGGGGACTTGGGGTGGCGGTGGCAGGGGATCGTCCGTGGGGGAATCTCCCTCTGTGGTTTCCTAAGCCACAGGCACTGGCAGATGGTCAGGGAGGGGTGAGCCCCGTGGAAGAGTGAAGGCACCAGTCATACTGAAGTAACAGGCAGTCAAGCTGAGCGCTTTATGGATGAAAGGAGGCCCAGCACACATGGGCTCCCCGCCTCGGGCACAAGGCAGCTTCATGGCCCACGGCCGGTCACTGGCAGGGTGTCACACAGGCCAGGAGGCTCTCAGCAAGGAGTCAAGAGCAAGGAGAAGAGCCCTCAACTTGGGAGCTCAGCCCTTCACAGCTACCTCACGGTGCCCTGGACTAGCCCCGCCCCTCCACTGTCTGCATACTCATTGTGTGTATGTGTGTGAGTGCGTGTGTGTGTGTGTGTGCACGCACACGTGAGCACATGAGTGTGTGTTTGCATGTGTGCGCACACGTATGTGTACCCGGGTGCTGAACACTGGCCTGGCCTCCACACTGGGGAGTCGGCTAAGGAGGGTCTTGCCGGTGAGGTGACGGGGAGCCCCCACCCATGCTGTGAAGGGCGCCAGAAGCTCCCCACTCTGAGAGGGCAGATCAGACAGAGGCACTGGGGGCGCCAGCGTGCACTCAGCTGAGGAGGAACAGTTTGTTTTGAGATGATTAATGCTCTCCCTGATTTCCCAGGATGACACGGCAGAGACTGAGAAGGAAGTTGGACTCCCAGGGAAGGGAGGACTTCCTCTTGGCTGCTCCACTTCAAGCTATATGCCCAGTGGGGCCTCAGTTCTGTCCCCATGGGCATGGGGGTACCAGCACATAGTAGGTGCTCAATAAAACGGGTCCTTGCACGCCACAGTCCCAGCAGCCCAAGGGAAGTCAGGCCCTCCCTGCCTCACTATGTGTGTTTCCTGTCCTCTCCCCGCACCCTTCTCTCCCCCTCTCCACTTCCCCCCTCCTCTCCTCCCCCTCTCCTTCTGGCTCTTGCTCTCTCTCTGCCCACCCCCAGGCCCTGAAGTCACAATCAGCACTTGCAAAACTGAGATTTTCACCCCAGCGCCCCTGATCAGAGAGGCCCTACCTCTTGTCCACCTGTGCTGTGAGTGCCGGAAACAGACGGACAAGGCCGTGTTTCCACAGTGTCCGAATTTATTGACTAACAAATTTGCAAGGTTTAGTGTCTCGGTGATCACAATTTGTCATGTAATCTTCCTGGCTCGGTGGCCTGGCCTGAACAAATGCAGGCTCTTTTACTGCAATCTTAATGAGTAATAGTAATTGTCACAGCACAAGGTGAATGTGTGTGTGTGCACGTGTTTCTGTGAACACATGTGTGGTGTGTGCGTGTATGTATGTATGTTTATGTGTGTTCATATGTGTGAATGTATGTGGGTGTATTGTATGGACATGTATGTGAACATGTGTGGTGTGCACATGTATGTGTGTGCGCATGCATGCATGGGAAGGGATACCAGTTGCAGCTGCTGCTGCAGAGGTTGCGAGAATTGGGAGGCCGAGGGAGTCTGTACAGCTAGGATACTGAGCCAAGGGAGCTGCTCAGTCACGAAGTAAAAAGTCAAACATATAGGGAACAGCAGGGCGGGTCCAGGTCCTGATGGACAGACAGGTGGACGGACCGGCAGACAGCAGCCTACATCAACATTGAGGGACCCAGCTGGAGAGTCCTGGGTCCTTGACAGACACAGCAGGTATCAGATGACAGATTCCCGAGGTCCATGCCACCACAGGGTAGCTGTCCGCCACTTTATGGGGTCCAGGTGAGGGACTTACACCTTTTAATTACTGACCATTGTTCTGGGCTCTGTTTCCCCGCTATGATTTTAATACACACATGTGTCCCGTCAGCTTCAGCTTTTGCCAATAAACTGAGAGGTGGCCCCTCCTTACCCCCAGAAATAAGTCGTTTATCATCCTTGCTGACTCCATCCAGGGTCTGGAGTCTTCCTCCTCCCTCAGAGTGCAGTGAACCCTGCCTGTAAGATGGGTTCTCCTGGACACTGTTGGACAGTATGGAGCGAACGGGAGTCGGTACAGCCTGAAGTTAGCACTGTCATCTACACTGCCCCGCCTCTCCAGGTCTGTTTGCTGAGCTTTTTAAACTCAGGCTGCCCCACCCCAGCGCCTTTCTTTACACGTACTTTGACATCAGCCCACAGGCTTTCATTTTGCCCGGTTAGGTGTGGTTCCCCCTTCCGGGGCGAAGGGTTCCTCCCAGGCCCTACCTGGATCTGGTCACTTCTCCTTGGAGGAGATGTCAGGCCCTTAGAGCTCGTGTTCATGGGAGCAGTGGCTGGCCTGTGACCTGGGTCACCTCTTCAGGACTGTCTGTCTGTCTATCTGTCTGTCTGTCTGCCCAGGGTCTGAGAACCTCTTCCAGGGTCACACTGGTGCACAGAGCTCGGTGCAATGGAGGTTTGCAGGCAAAGCTGAATGGAGTCCTCAGGACACCCACGTTCTGGGGAGTGAATCCCAGGGCCCGTGTGAGCAAATAGCAGCATTGATAACTCAGCTTGGTCATGTCTGTATCAAGATGCACCGGGCAGGGATGAACTTATAGTCACCCATAAGTGGTAGTGGAACAGACGCCATTTAAGCATCTGTGGTCCCAGAATGCACAGGGAACACAGGATACAGCCTCAACAAAGGGCAGACTCCAGCTACACACCACAATTGGATGCCTTGTGCTAAAACAAAGCCAGCCGGGAAAAGCTCAATTAGCAAAAAAGCACATGCTGCAAAATTCTGAGTTTAAAAAGCTCAGACTGGAAGCTACATTACAGTCCTGGGGATGCGTGCATACACTCAGGTGGGAGAACCGTCGATCGAAGAGTCGGGAAGGGTGGCTGTCCCCTGGGAGGGAGAGGGCTGGGTTGGGTGTGGAAGGGTGTTACCTGTTCAAGCTGGGCTGGTGGCTGCAGGGATGTGTGTTCACCGTGCTTGGCAGGTTGTCTGTGCTGGTTTTCTGTTGTGTGGGTGTCATTTCCCACAGAGACGACCCCGTATCCCCAAACAATTATCTCTGGGACTAGCTAGCCCCAGACACAGACCCTTGACTCCTGGTGGCTGTGCTGCTGGGTGGGGTGTGGGGGAGGGGCTTCAATACGTAGTCTATTTTGGCCTTGGCTCAGCTATTCTCCTGCCTCAGCCTCCCCGGAGCTGGAATGACAGATGTGCAGACACAAACGCCACGCCGGGCCGTGGTACCCCATTCCAACCAAGTCATTGTCTGCGGCAGAATTGCCCAACCTGCATGAATGACAGGTCTGTGAGCACCCTGCCTTGGCTCAAACGCCACTAGCCAACCCTCCTGCCTAGCCCAGTTCCCTTCCCAAAGTGTGGTAAGGCTGGGGGAAGGGCTGCCCCAGAAAAAAAAAAAAATTACAAAAGAAAGAGAAAAGATAAAATGCAAGAAACACTGTGATGTCCTAGCTTTGGAGGACACAACACAGGCAAGGAGGTAAATACCCGTGTGGTTCGGTGACAGGCCCTGCAGAGCGGGGGTACGGAGGAGGTGCTCCAGGGTGAGACGGAAGAGGCCAGCCCAGAGGGATGGGGCCCAGGCAAGGAGTTGCCATCCAGGTCCAGGGCAGCGGGGTCTCCGCAGGCACAGTGCATCTGGGAACCCCTTCCTTCTGCCCAGGTGGGAGAGTGTAGTACCACACCCCTGCAATCGCCACACCGGAAACCGAGGCAGGAAGATGCCATGAGTTCCATGCCAACCTGAAACAGGAGGCAGGGCCCTCGGCTGCCTGGGAAGAAAGAGCAGACAGGGAATGGCCAGCTCCCTGGTATATGCGGCAGAGGAGGGTGAGCTGGGGACATCTGGAACACCCCCCCCCGCACCCCATCGTTTTACACTTGGGAGAAACTGAGGCCGAGAGAGAAGGGGATTCATCCAAGCTGCAAAGCCACTTGGGGTCAAAGTCGGGTGCAGATGTAGCCTGCCCCTGCCCCGTGCTTCCTCCTCCCTACAACCCCCCAAGACACCTCGTGCACCACAGAGCCACTGAAACACTGACTGAGCACTCAGGCTGGTGGGTTGGCTCCCTGGAAGCCCTCTCTCTCTCTCTCTCTCTCTCTCTCTCTCTCTCTCTCTCTCTCTCTCTCTCTCTCTCTCTCTCTCTCTCTCTCTCTCTCTCTCTCTCTCTCTCTCTCTCTGAGAGCTTTTAGACAAGAAAAACTCCTCCACAGGGGAATGGCCAATTAATTGTTCTCTTTGGCAAGATAACACTCCTCTTTTTTGAGATTGTGTTTGCCTCCCCTGAGGTCCAACAAGTTCTTTCCAGCAAATCCCTGCCCTCTCTCCTGCCTCCCTCCCTCACTTGGGCCAGAGGAAAACTGTGCTTGATAAGAGGGCCATGGATCCCTGGACGACACCACTGCCCTCCTCGGGGGCCTGTCTCGAGTCGGCAGGGCTGCTTCGGTTCCTCACAATGAGGGCATTTAGCACAGCTCTCCTCCCCTGGGACCCCGGAGGAAACTGAGGAAGAGGAGAAAGAAGAAACAGAAACCAGACCCAGCAGCAAGCCTCTCCTTTCAAGGGAGACCGGCTGGCTGCCTAGACCCAGACAGCTCCAGTTTCAGGACGTTTCGGCAAATGCCCCCTGTGACTCGGTTTCCCCGTGGGCAGCCGATAGGAACGCGGCCAAGAAATGGCAAAGTCGCAGCCCTGTTCGGCTCCAGGCAAGGCTCCAGCCTGAGTGGGGCAGGGTGGAGAGGCAGGAGGACGACAGCCTGGAGTGCTTCTGGCACAGGGACGCGAGCACCCGAGTGCCAAGCTCCACAGGCTCCAGCCAGGCTCTGGCCAGGATCCGGGAGTCAACAGAAAGCCACCATGTGGCCAGGGCCTGAAGCCTGGCAGCCACCAATGCTGCAGAATGTGCCTGGACAGAGTGTGTGCAGGACGGGCCAATGAGCAAACCTGAGATGCCCTGTGGCTGAGGGAGTCTGTCCCGGGGCAAAGAGGACACCAAAGAATTAGCCGGGCTCACCATGGAAACCCAACTACAGGGACTTGAGCTTCCTTTGCCTGACAGGGGAAGGTTGCATCCGGGAATGGCCCTGGGATCTCGGGTGGCTGGGGCTGCAGGATGGGAGCATCCAGTGGTGTAAGCTGAGGGGCACTGGCGTCTGTGTGATGAGGGAGCTCCTGGCAGGCCTTGACAGTGTCACAGCCGCACCACTTTCAAGTTTGCAGTGAGACCCCAGTAGTGAGTGCCTCTGACAAGCGGCTTCATTCTCACGCCTCAGTTTCCCCCCACTGTAAAAGGAATCTGTGCCGGTCGGTGCTCAGCCTGGGGGATTACCCTGCTGATCAGAAACGAACACGCAACATGCCCGGAGCAGAGCTGGCTCCACTGCGGTTCTAGAGGAGTGGGTGCTCCACGCTTGTGCTGAGGAGCTCCGTCTTGGTGGAAACCTGAGCTGTACCCCGGGTGGACGCAGCCTACTCGTCCCTGAGCTTCTAGCTGAGCGTTCCAGGAGAAACTGAGGCAGTAACAGCAACCGCTCTGCCCCTTCCTGCTCTTGATGTGGCGCAAGTGACTGAGTGTTGATGCGGTCCCCACAGGCAGACAGCGGGGCAGAGGAAAGAGTCCGGGAGACTGGCCACAGTTGATGGGTCTGAGAATGTGGATTTCCCTCAGCCTGTGCCCTGCTGGAGGGTTCCCTCATCCTCATACAGCCTGGACACGGAAGGCAGGCTAGCCGGAGAGCTGGAGGCATGAGTGTCCCCTCTCAGGAGCATCACACACTCTGAGTTAAAACGCCCACACAGGATGGCTCTTGCCCGGCATGTCAAGATCTGGGCCACACCAAAGTGCCAGAGACCCTGAAGAACCGGCCTCCCCCGGCCTCCAGAAGCTGCCCACATCCCTGGGCCTGTGGCCCCTTCCCTGACCTTGCTACCCTTGAGCTGGCTTCCAGAGTGTCCCCCAGAGCTCGCGCTTTTTAAAAAAGTGTGTCTTTAATCAAGTCTCCTGCATGATGAACCACAGGAAGTGGGGGTGCAATGTTCACTTGGGGTGTTTCTGAGAACCCCCATCCCTGTTGCGATAGCCACATAGACACTGACATAACTGGGAAAGTGGGTTCGACACGCCCTGCATGGCCCTCGGGGAGGGGGTGGGGGACAGAGAGAATACACCCCGGAGGCAGAGAGAGGCCATTGCAGGGGGAGGGCCCTGCAAGGGTCCGGAGGAGTGGAGAGGCCTTTGTGATCTCTCCGACTGCTCAGCAGTCTCTGCTAAGGCTCATTCTTTTCCAGGCCTCAGTTTCCCCGCTTGCAGGATGAGGTCAGCGCTAGTGTTCTCACTAGCGCAGGTGTGACTTGACTTTGCTGGTAGCTTATTAGCGTGTCAGTCACAGGACTCCAGGACCCGCCTGCGGCGGCGATAACTGCCTTGGAAGGGAGCCAACATGCGTGGTGCGCCTCACCCTCAAACCACACACAGATCCTGGCTCTTAGGAGGAAGCTGGGGTTTTTTTATTCAGCCTTGTAGCCACATGCCAATCTTACAGCAAGGATTTAGTTATGATCTGTCTGTTGAGTGACTGATGACTGATGCCCCACGATAGTCTAAGAGATGAACGATCAGCAATAGCTCCGGCCCTCTTCACACCGGATACCCCAGAGGACTTTAGTGAACACGCTGGCTCTGTGAGCCTGAGGGAGGTGGATTCGAATCTCAGCCCTACTGTTTGCGAGCTGTGTGATCTTGAGTGGGTCACCTCCCCTCTCTGAGCCTTAGCTGTCTTACTGCACAATGGAGACAGAAACACCGGATAGGAGTGTGTGATTTTGCCTAAGTGAGGTGGCACATGCGAAGCCCAGGTCTGACTTGGAGCTACACAGACATTCATACTTAGAGGTGATTTTATTGTCGATGTTGGCCGCCGCCCCCACTGGTCGAGAAGGCCATTCTGGAGGTGGAGCAATTATCAGGGACACCCTATGGCATGGTCCCCACACGCGTGTTCCATCCTGTCCCAACGGAATCTCTGGGGCAGCTCGCTGCTGCTCAGATGCCCTGTGTTGAAAGTGTTTTCCCAGTGCTTGCCAGGACTAAAAATTTCATGTGAGCAGAAAATAGTCTTTTTTAATTTGGTTTTGTGTCGTGTGGTAGAGTCAGATGGGGAGAAAATGAAGCCAGACGAGTCGGTTTGTCACAGAGAGAAAGGGGCTGGGAAGTCGGGTGTGACACCTCTCCTCCCAAGTTCTTCTCAACCACAGGTCCCTGGGAAGCAGCACCTCTGAGGGGTCCCCTGGGTGACAGCAAAGGCCTAGCCTGGCCAATGGCATCAGCCCAGCAGCCGGGAGGTGGGTGTCCAGCCAAGAACAGCTGCAAGTGATTCTAAGGAGGCTTGGGAAGGCGGGGACGCGGTCCCATCTCCAATCTGTTAACTTCCCTGTGAGCTGAACCCTTTACTTTCAGGAATGGCGAGTGGTTTAAAAAGAGGAACCTTTTGAAGAATGGGTTGGAATCTGGCCCGGTCTCTGTATGAGGGAGCCAGCATTCCGAAGGCTAGGGTTAAGCAGGCTGAGGGATTGTACGGAAGCAGATGGGCGTGGTTGTGTATGGTGTGTGGGATCCATCTCAACCTCCAGGCACAGCTGTCCCAGAGACCCCAGATTTCCTGAACCTCACAACATGGAATCCTCACAACAAGCTAGACACTTAATCGTCCCCCCAGGCGGGGAGGGGACCCTAGGGACACACCTGTCCCCAGGGACCTTTACCATTGCAGCACAGCCCCTCTCTACACCAAGCTTGGGACAGGGGACCTTCTGCATAGCTGGTGTCCCCCCTCATGTCCAAACCCCCCCCCGCCAGGAAGCTCACTGTAGAGTTCTGAGCAGGGTTAACAAACGGAGAAGAGCTAAGTGGCCTGGCTGATTTGTGTCAACTTGACACAAAGTAGGACCATTTGGGAAGAGAAAATGCCTCCATCAGATTGGCTCTGAAGGGAAGTCTGTGGGACTGGTGATTGATAGCTGATGGGGAGGGCCGAGCCCACTGTGGGAGGGGCCAGCCCTGGGCTGTGGTCCTGGGTTCTATAAGAAAGCAGGCTGAGCGAGCCATGGGGAGCAAGCCAGTGAGCAGCTCCCTCCACGGCCTCTGCACCAGCTCCTGCCTCCAGGTTCATTTACCCTGCCTGAGTTCCTGTCCTGACTTCCCTCGCTGATGGATGGTCCCAGATTGTGATCTGGGACACCTAAGCCCTTTCATCCCATATTTGCTTTTGGCCGTGGTGTTTATCACAGCAATGGGCTGAGTGAGGCCACACGGTGGGCAGCCCCTTCTGTTCACTGTGGGTATTTGTTTGCTGTCTGTGTGCTAGGCTGGACTTGAGTGGGGGGGGGCGTTTTGAGCAGAAAGCATCTTTCCTACTGACCCTGGGTCCTGCCATCATCCTATCCCAATGTTCTTGTTACTCTGGCCCGTGGCTTGGTGAGGACTTCCTCTTCTCAGACCATCTGCAATGGTGACAACTGTTTAGTGACCTTCCTCTGAGGCCCCAGGCAGAGCTGACTCTGCTCCCCAGATTCTGTGCCTCCATTGTTCATTCCCTCCCCTTCCGAGCCCCTGGCAGTCACCGAGATTTGTCCCATCTACATGACGCATCTTTTCCGGATTTTTAAACAGTTAATTGGCCGGATATACGACTGTAACAAGACACAGGAGAATAGCCAGTTTGAGGTTAGCCTGGGCTACCTAGCAATACACTATCTCAAAAAGATAAAACAAATTAAGTTAATTAATTTAGTTTCTAAGAATTAAAAACTGAACAGTGTCGTGAACAAATCCAGAGGCGCGGGATCCCTGAGCACACGCTAATGTCCCAGAGGACCCTGGGATGGAGCCCCCACCCCCGCCCCTACCTCCACCCCCGCCCCCACCCCCGCCCCCACCCCCACCCCCGGCAGGGTGGTGGTTCTCCCCCTCTTCCTGCCTATCTGAGATTCCTGCCATGCTCCCAGCGAGGCTTTGTTTGAAGGTCACTCATGTTTCTGCCCAAATGCCAGGAAGTCTGGCCACCTGCCTGACGTTATGAGGAACAACAGACACAGGGACACCGTAGGAGTGTGTACCCTGGAATTCAGGGCTAGGGCATCTGAGGAAATTCAGCCCACAGGCCTGGTGCTGTCCTGGGCTCTCCCTGTGTTCCCTGATGGCTGTGCTCTGGCTTCCAAGGCAAGTGTCCCACAAACCCCTCCAGCAGCGGCTGCCTGCCGAGCTCCTGGTCAATAATTTATGCTAACGCTGCAACTCACCCCACTGCCCCCCCCCCAGTGAAGCAGAGAACCGGACACCCAGGGATTAAATTGCAGGGCTCAGGGGGCTGATGCCCCAGGGAGTGAGTGGGAGGCCAGAGTACAAAGGCCGTGGCCTTCCCACCGCAGCTCAGTCACTGGATACAGGTATTTTCTCTCTCCTGTTCAGTAACTCACAAAGTTACTGAACATCCAAGAGCCAAGTGTTGGAGCCACAGCGAAGAAGGAGACAGGACCCACCCTGCCCGTGGGGACACAAGGCATGGGCAGTCATTCTGTCCTTGCGGTTTTGTGTCTTAGATGCTGGACCCTTACCTGAAAAGCTGCCCTGACCCAGCCACCTCTGCTCGGTGCTGGAATTTGCCCCACCAGGCTGTAGCCATCGCCTCCTCTGCTGTTTCTAGGACAAATGAAGCCCTTCTGGCAGGATATTACCCCTACCCTGGCACCATCCACGCTTTGCCCACTAGGCTCTCTTCCCTGGACTCCTCGGTGGGTCCCCTGAGGACCCTTCTGCCTCCTGGCTCTGCATGCCCCTGGCTCTGCCTGGGTTATGTTAACTCTTTCCATCTTCACACCTCTGTTGGGGAAATCCCCTGCCTATATCCCTTCTACACGTGGGAATGGCTACGCTCAAACTCCCCAGGCCTGTGCAGCCCCGTAGAAGTCTCTGCCTAGCCGGTCCACAGAGGAGGAAGGACTCAGGGAACACTGAGCCACACTGAGCCCCTCCTCAGATCATGTGATCAGGAGGGGTTGGTTGGTCCTTCACAGGGAGGACTCTGTCTCCAGTCCTGGAGGGTCCCTGAAGTGTCTTGCTGGGAAGGCAGCTGTGGGTGCAGGGCTGTTGGTGGCGCTGGCTTTTCTCCCTGGTGACATCTTCCAGCATAAAATTGCTCGAGGTTAGAAACACAGCCCAAGGGCTGGGCGTCACTGGGCATGTTACTGGCAGGGACTGTAACTTTATCTGTGCTCAGATAAAGACATTTGCCCAGCCAGGTGCAGCTGCGTGAGAGCTGACCCCCCCCCCTTACAGCTTCACGGTTAACGTAGTAGTTAGGGTCTGGGGTACACGCTTGGCCTTCGAAGGCTTTCGTTTGGGGGGTGGGGGCTCTGAGCGTGAGCTGCTTCTGGGACCCAACATGAAAGTGAGTCATGATGATGTGTCTTGGGGAGGTGGTGGGAGCAGGTTGCTGGGCTGGGCTGGCTCCAGGACAGCAGACCCCAGCGGTTAGATGGACAGAGACACTGCTGAATCCCCGCCCTCTAGGGTTACGTGTGACATGATAAAAGACATATATTCCGTGTGTACTGTCATGTAGCATGATCTGATATGTGTGGCGTGCTTTGATTGGTGACACATGGCACAGAGTGATGTGACATGAATGTGGCAAACGATTTGATCTATAATACAAGGCAGTTCTAATACTCCTCAGCTTATGATGGGGCCACATCCCAATTAACCTCAGCATACACCAAAATCAGGACCGTTCGGATGCAATGCATGCCTCATTTAACAGGACACCCCATCTCAGATGCATCATCCTCCTGCATAGCCTGCGGGTCCCGCCTCAGCCTCGTGGGGCTGGCTGGAGTTACATCTCGATGCTGCTGCCCAGCACTACAAAGCCACAGCTCCGGGAAAGATCTCCATTAAGGGTGCATGGTTTCTATGGGGTCCATGTAGGGCCTGTCACACCTCCTTAAATCTGCACATTGTAAATCAGACACTGTGAAGCCACAACCCTCAGTGGACCACTTACTGTCTGTCTCTCCCCATCACGGTGTACAGTAGCTGCTAGTTTCTCTGGTGCAGACGGAGATGGTCCAGAGGCCATGCCTGGGAGGTGCTGGGACAACCCTCAGCTCAGCCTCAGCAGCCCATCTCCTGCATGAAGTGGAAAGAGTAACTGGGGAAGGTGGGGGACAGTGCACACGAGGCAGGCAGCTAGACGCAGTGGAGAATTTCAAAGCCTGAGAGTGGGCCTTGGTGCAATCGTGACCTACACTGTGTCTGCGGCTTTGGATGAGGTCTTCCCCTCCCCGGACTCCAGCTTGTTTTCACTCGTTAGACAGCATAAATGCAACCTACTTTCCGGGGCCACCAAAAAGAAAACATCACAGAGCATTTAGGGCTTGTGACAGTTTGGATCTGTAGTGTTCCTGTCCCTGAAAACGTACAAGCTCCGAGACAGAGGGAGCACAGGGAAAGGCACAGTAAAGGCCAGAGTTTGGGAGATGTGCACTCAACTGTGCCTCTTGGGCATGACAGAGACTTTTGCCCACAAACTCACTGTAGCTGTGGTTACTGTAGAATACCTGCCCCGTGCAGACACGCCGTGTAGACATTTCATCATGGATGGGGGTGCCGTGAGGCCTGAACTAGAGCTTCAATTTGCTGCTTCAAAACACCATGACCAAAGAGCAAGTCGGAGAGAAAGGGTTTATCTGGCTCACATTTCCACATCATAGTCCACCATTGGAGGGAGTCAGGACAGGAACTCAGGCAGGGCAGGAACCTGGAGGCAGGAGCTGATGCAGAGGCCATGGAGGGAGCTGCTCACTGGCTGGCTCAGCCTGCTTTCTTATAGAACCCGGGACCACAGCCCAGGGATGGCCCCTCCCACCATGGGCTGGGCCCTCCCCCTTTGATCCTAATTGAGAAAATGCCTTACAGCTGAATCTCATGGAGGCATTTCCTCAGCTGAGGCTCCTTCCTCTCTGATGACCCTAGCTTGCATCAAGATAACACACAAAACCAGCCTGTACACAAGACCCCCACCCTTCCTGAGGGACTACTGACAGTTCATGGTTGCTGGGGGAGAAGCATTGGTAAGTTTTCCTACTCTGGTAAAATAACCTCTACCCACACCTTTGCAACAACCCTGCCTAAAGTCGATGGGTGTCACCCAAAAAGAAGGCACAGGAAGTGTGATAGACGCGTTAGAAAGAGCCCACGGGAGAAGGGGTGGGGTGACAGGGACTGGGACATTGGAATGACTAAGCTTATTACATACGCGTATGAAACTGTCAATTAAAAAAAATTAATTTATGATGATGGGCAAACAGACACAGGAGACCAGTGTGCAGAGATGAAGACAGGCCGATAACACTTGCCAAGTCAGGGCAAGCCTGCCACAGACCTTCATCATGCCCTCAGAGGGAACCTCGGCCATAACAGACTGCAAGGCACTGTGTTTGTGAATCTTTGTCAGCCACAGCAATCAGGCACAGTCTTACCATGGAGCCGGGGGGGTAGAGTAAGGGGGAAGAGAGCTGTCTTCTTGCCACACCAGCTCCATCGTCTCTGTGTTGGACCCCTCGTTGCAGGGTTGATGAGTCTGGGGCCCTGCTGTGCATAGGATGGGGGTGGGGTCGTACAGCTTCCCCTGATGAAAGTTGAGCACGCCATCTTCATGCTTTCTCCCACGGTTGCCTATTTCTCTTCCCACTGATTTACATTCTTTTAACCAAACAACTTGTTTATTTGGGAGTTACCTTGCCTGAAGATATGAAGCCAATATGCCTTTCCGTAAAGAGGCCAATCACCACACATATTCAAAGGCAGCAGAGTACATCAGTTCTAGCAAACTTTACAGGCTGGGGCTCTGAGCCTGAGACTATGGGGTGGATATTAAAGACCTGTAGGTAATAAGTCAGGGCTCTCGGGGAGCTGCAAAGGGAATAGTTCCCTTGCTTTGTGAACGGAGGCTTATTCACTCTGGGATCGGCCCTGACACGGTGATGTCTGCACTTTCTACTGTCCTCTTGAAATGTTTGGCTCTGCGTAGGGTCTGTACTGGAACGGTTACCTAGCATTTATCTCTAGGTTTACGTCTCTGAACCTTGACCTCCGTGTTCACACAACAGGTGGTCATCCTGCCACCTGCCTCTAGGACACCCAAGGAGTGGCTCTGCCTTGATACATTTGTGAGGTGCTGCCTCCTATGAGTCCCGTGTCAGGGGTGGGTGCAGGAGGAGGGCTGAACTCTTGAGCAGGCCGTGTGGCTGTGGCTCTGTCCGGCAAGGCTCCACCGGGTAGCCTCGGCCAAAGCCATTCCCAGGAGTGTTTACTGCCCTTGGGATCCTGCCCAGGTTAAATACAAGCCCAGGGCTGCTGACACTCGCACACCTTGTAACTTGCTTGCAAACAGGGCTGTTAAGCCTGTGGTGACTGGCAAAACGGTGGCCAGGTAGGTAACAGCCAAAAAGAGTTGTGATAGTCCTCTCTTGAGGAAGGCACAAGTTGACATAACAGCCTGCAGATCTGATGTCACCTCTGGGGTCTGTGACCACTTTAAATCTTTGTCTCAGAATGCTCGGGATCAATCCTCGAATTCCATTCTCTTCCATGTGCTGGGTGCCATCCACAGCCCAGACCCAGAGAGTTCAGGAGCCCGGGAGGCTGTCTGCAGTACCCCGCACTCCGGCAGGATTCTAAGTGCTGAAGTGGGGCTGAGAACAGGTTTCTGGAAAGCAAGTTGTTTATTTTGACTCATGGACACCTGGGTCCACCTGTAGCTTGTTCCAGCTGTGACTTGATCCAGGCTCAAATGAAGGCCACTAAAGTCTCAGCCTCACACATTGCATTCCCACTTCTAGGCTCTGGCTGCCTGCAGAGAGCAGAGGCTCCCCTCTCCCAGGTGTCCAAATCCACAAGAAGTTGGGACCCCCCCAGTCTTCCAGCCCAAGTCTCCACTGGCTGTGGTGGGCAGGGGAGATGGGCCGTGCTGATTGACCTGAGTGTAAGGTCAAGTTTGCTTAAGCTCCACTGGCTGGAGATGTTGGAAAGTGAAGAGATACAAAGAGAGGGGGTGGGGGCTTCAATCTGAGGTTCTGGCAAAAACCCAGCAACACACACACACACACACACACACACACACACACACACACACTTACACACACTCATATGCACACAGAAGCATACATACACCACACACCACATATACCACAGTCTCTCTCTCTCTCTCTCTCTCTCTCTCTCTCTCTCTCTCTCTCTCTCTCTGTGTGTGTGTGTGTGTGTGTCTCTCTCTGTCTGTCTGTCTGTCTGTCTGTCTGTCTCTCTCTCTCTCTCTCTCTCTCTCTCTCTCTCTCTCTCTCTCTCTCTCTCTCTCTCTCTCTCTCTTCCCCCCTCCCTCCTCTCCCTCTCTCCTCATCCCCAGTGCCATGTTGCCTGAAAACATGAAGGTGGACTCAGAGTGATGAACGGGGCCCTGTTCTGCACTAATTTCACCTGGAAGCTGTAACTATTTTGGGTTCCGGCGGAGCCCTGGTTTAGCTCAGCTGGTTGCAGTGTGCCAGGCTCCTGAGGTAAAGGGATGAGGGATGAGGGATGAGCAGAGAGATGTGGAGACATGGCCCTGGCATCGGCTGAGACCTCACTCCATGCTGCCAAGCTGGATCCTGGTGACATGCAAGGCCCCTTCATAGTCACACGTCTGCATGGACTCCCACTCAGTCTTGTCCTGCTCCACGCCTGCCAGATGTCTCTGCATCTCTTAGGTCTCAGCATCCCAGGCTGGCCAAGGACTCCCTCTAGGTGATTCACATCCTCAGACTCAGGACCCATCTGCATTCCCCATGTGCTCCTAGAGCAACTCTGAGCCTCTCCTTCCTTGTCTGCCCAATGGGATAACAGGACTAGAATCCCTCGCAGGTCGGTCTGTGTTAGATAATCATGTAATTGATTGACATGGGGCTGTGCTCAGCACAGAAAGAAATCCAGGCAGCTTAACAAACAGCAAGGCCAGGCATCACCGTGTGGGAAAGATGGTGGTGAATGCCAGTAATCCCCGAGCCAGGGAGGGTGAGGCAAGAGGATTTCTGGATTACAGAGCAAAACCCCGGTATCAAAAGAAATAACAGCAACAAAGACTTGGAGCTGGAGTTTGACTCAGCTGTCCTTCAGCTTAGTGCCCCGCCTGTGCCTGCCCTGCACACGCTGGCGTCCCCAGAGCTGCCGGGCACAGACCTGAACAATCCAGTTGTCCACAGGGTCTCGGCAGAAAGGTCAAGTTTAATAGACCAGTGTGGACTGGGAGGGAGCAGCTCCCTGGGCTGTCGATTACAGTGTCACTGGGACACACACACACACACACACCTGCTCATGAACTTTTGCTGGCTCCTGTTGCTGATTTAAGCTTTCTCATGTGAAGGGTCAGGACAAAGTGAGGTCATGCAGAGGCGGCCTCCCTGGAAGACAGCACAGGAAGCCAGAGAGCACACCTGTGGCTCACTGGTGTCAGCTCTGTCCAGAGCTCACTGGCCTCAGAGACAATTGCACTTGCTATCAGGATCGCTAGCTAGAGTGCCACAAACAAGAGGCCTCTGTGGGGGCCCGTTCCAGACCCAAGAGAGGTTATTTTAGTTGGAAATTTTTCCGAAGGGAGGCCACGAAGCTAAGAACGCAGCAGCCCCGTAACGGGAAGGGAGAACTAACCCACAGAGCGTGTGGGGCAGCGAGTTTCCTTGTCCTCGGTGCGTTCCCCGTGCTGTGTGCCAGCTGTTTCCTCCACCCAAAGAAAACACGCTGGGCGGAGGGAGGTGTGAGGGTGCCTGTGTGACCTCCACACGGGAACCCACCTTTGTACCCGGACACTGAGACACACAGGGAGGCAGAAGATGATGATGGCGATGACAAGAACAGCAGACAGGATAGGGGGTAAATGTCAGCATCAATGTTGACAATGACGACAGTGATGGTGGGTTAACTGTGATAATAGTGACAGCTGACTATGGCTATGGTGACATGATGGTGACTGTGTGTGTTGACAATGGTGACAGTGACAGTGATGATGGTGTTGACAATGACTGGGATGCTGGGTACACTGATGGTGAGGTTGGTGGTGACACCGATGGTGTCTACAATCACCATGATGATGATGGTAACAATGGTGGTAGTTGTGTTGACCTCAGCAATGACGATGGTGGTGGTTGATGATGGTGATGATGACAGGTGACGATGGTGGCAGTAACAAAGATGCTGACAGTGATGAGGGGAAGGATCTACAGCCCCCAATTGCTCTAAATGTTTTGAACAAGGTCTGTGGTCACTGAATCCATCACTTGCTACTTGCAAGATATTGAATAGAGTAGTTTTGCGTCCCAGAGCCTCAGGGTCCCTGTCTGTGAAATGGAGATAAAACGGCAGCTCTAGGCTGCACATTTTGTCAGTGTCGGACTGTGCAGGCGTTTGGGAGATGCGCTGGCTCTTACAGAACCTGTGGTGGCATTCCTGTTCACCCATAGGAAGGGAGTCTTCATGATTTCATGCCCAGGAGGCCAGCCCCAAGCTGGGTGTTTCTAAGCTGGGCCTCACCACCCTAGCATCTTCATGGGGCTGTTCCTGACCTACAGGGCTCTCTGAACCCAGGCGGGGCTCACAGCTTCACACACAAGCCCAGAGGGCTTAGTCAGCCCAGCCAGGGCAGCTGGGACCACCACAGGGTGACCAGGTAAAAGGAGGGTGGTGGGGATTTGTGCTGGTGAGATGTCACCCAGACAGGGCCTGTTGTGCTAGTCTGACCAGCAGACACAAGTGGAAGCCACTGATTAGTATCCCCAGTGCTTCTACACTTGGAGATAGAGGAATCTAGATCTTCTCCCAGGTCCGCCACCCCGCACACAGCATCCATGTCTCACAAAGCAGAGAGAGGTGAATGCTGGCTCTCTTCTTTTTTTTTTTTAATGTGACCCAAGACCCCACAGGGTGGCTCCACTTTGGCACAGGTCCCCCACCTTATCCGACACAGTTGGCTTCATCCAAGGGACTCAGACCCTGCCCATTAACAACAGAGATCAACCATCACTCGCAGCTGGAGTTTGCTCACCCATGGAGCCAGGCATCCCGTCCAGCTGATGACTGTCCTAGGGTGGAGGGGGCACTAAAGCTGGGCTGAGCCTTCATGGGTGAGGGTCGTTTGTGATTCATGATGGGAGACCCCCGTGCGGAAGGCGAGATTGGGGTCCTCCTGACGGGTGGGAGAGGCTCCTCGAAGGCACCAGGCAGGCAGCTTGCTGAACATCCTGCAAGCAAGATGTAGGGTGTGCCAGGCCCTCCCTCTCCACGCCCGTGTGTGCACAACACATAAGCACACCAGCTCGTGTGCCCTCTGCTTAGAAGTCCAGGCTCCCTGCACTTACACCAAGAGCTTACCTGGGCTGCCCCAATCCCCGTAGCCCCTTCTCCCATCAGCTGCTTCCAGCTGGATAATCAGGCTGCCCCAGGCTTCATAGGATCCCGGCTGCTGAGACGAGCGGTAAAAACAAAACCCTGTGCAAATGTGTTTTCATGTAAACACGGCAGGGGGTGCCTGCTGAGAAACAGCTCAGTGACTGGTGCCTTCCCCAGCAAAATAACTCTGAGCTTTGCAGCGCCAGGAGAAGAGAAGGCAGGAGCTGGGGTCACGTGGGAATCCAGGTGCG
The DNA here is from genome assembly GCA_030556225.1 of Cricetiscus sungorus. Taxonomy (NCBI): domain Eukaryota; kingdom Metazoa; phylum Chordata; class Mammalia; order Rodentia; family Cricetidae; genus Cricetiscus; species Cricetiscus sungorus. The sequence goes on along the minus strand of JANBXA010000044.1, from coordinate 34,653,617 downwards.
CCCTGAAGCACCCCAGCCCTCCAGATGAGCCTCTCGGGGACCCAGATAAGTGAGAAGACAGATGTTAACCCTGCTCCCTTAGGGAGGCAGCTGGCCGCGTGGGGAGCACTCACTGTAGCTTGTTATTGCATTAGGGTTTTTATCAAGTATGATTTGTCTTACAGTAACATCCACCTGGCTTAGTCTGCAGCTCTGCGAGCTTCGGCAAATGGGTGTAGCCCAGCACCCTGAGCCAGAATCAAGAAACACACGAGTTCAGTCCCCTCTGTCGCTCCACACTGGCAATCACTAATCTTCACCTTTTCCAGAAATGACACAGACTCGGGGCCCTACAGCCCTGCGACTCCAGTTCTTTCATTCTGGGTCCTGTTAGCCTGTGTGACTCACCAGCATTGGCTGCTCCCTGTAACCACAGCTTCTTCAGGGGCTGACTTGTGTTCCCCTGAGGTATGGACTCACCACCTTGGGTCCAATGCTGTCTGTGTCTGAATTCGGTTTTTCTGTAAGCATGGCTGTCCCTTCTCTCAGGTTGAAACCAAGGAGAGAGACAGATAGCACAGTACGTGGGCTTGTCTGACTTGTAAGGAGCGGGCTTGCTGTGTGTGCTCCAGAGGGCTCTCCGCCATCGCGACTGGGAGCCCCACCCTCTCCACAGCCTCCCCTCACTGAGTTTACTGTGTCTGTTTTAGCCACCCTAATGTTCTCTCCTCGTGGTTTTAATTAAAAAGCTGACTGCTGCATCCTGCCTGGCGAGGGAGCCTGGCGAGGACAGCAGTCAAGGGCACATACATGCCCTGGAGCAGCCTGGGGGTCCTCCGTGGTCTCAGACTTTGAGCACATGCCTCATGCCGCCCCTCGAAGGGCTCCCACAGGGTTGCACTGCTGGCCACACAGCGTGAGATCTGCAGTGGCCTCTCTCTGTGTATCATCCCAGAGGCTTGCTAGGCTTGAGAATCCCCATTCTGCACCCTCCCTCCCTGAAGATTCTAAGGGAACTTCATTGGATTGATTCAAAAGACTAAGTTAGAGCCCGGTGTGGTGGCACACTCTGTGACCCCCTTCACTTAGAGGCCTGGGCAGCAGGATGGAAGGAATAAAATCACCAAGCTCACACTGGAACCCAGTACTTCGCTGAGACATCTTCCTCTGACAGGGGGCCTTAGGGACAGGCTTGCTGTGCCAGGCCTTCACTTGTGGACTAGAGCTGACACCAGGCTTCCTTTAGGAGATGGTATGTTCCCAGAGCCCACCAGCATTCCCTAGAGTAGAGCCCAGGGGCTTCAGGAGTACAGCCTGCCCTCCCCCTCCCACTCCCACCCCGTCCCCCGCAGAGCCAAGGGGGAGAGTTACCTCTGAAGTGCCATTCCTATGGAAATGGGAATAGGAGAGAGAAGGTCACACACATACACACACAACGCACATATACCACACACGATACACACACTCTCACACAACACATACACACACATCATATGCACACACACACACACAACGCACATACACCACACACTCTCACACACTCTCACACACTCTCACACACACACACATCATATGCACACACGCACACACACACACATGCATACACACACATCATATGCACACACACACACACACACACATCATATGCACACACACACACGCACACACACCACACACAATACACACACTCTCACACAACACATACACACACATCATATGCACACACACACACAACGCACATACACCACACACGATACACACACTCTCACACAACACACACACACACATCATATGCACACACACATGCACACACACACACATGCACACACACATCATATGCACACACACACACACATGCACACACACATCATATGCACACACACACACACACATGCACACACACGTGCGCACACACACACACACACACACACACAGGCCCGGGCCGGGCTGCATGAGGTCTTGGCTCTGCACGGATGAGTTGCATGCCCTTGAACAAGCTCCTTGACCTTTGGAAGCCTCCGTTTCTCACCCACGTGATGGAGGCGGCACCTGCATTACAGAGTCAGCTCCAGTATTGGAAGCTGTGCTTTTTGAAGCTCTGAAAGCTAAGTCACGGTGAGAATAAACCAACACCCACCCCAAGTCTAAAACTACAAAGCCACCACAGCTTCCGGGAGCCAGAGATCACGTCCTCTTGAGCTCTGCGCCCACAACCTGATGTGCAGCAGACTGTCAGTGCTGAGAGGGCCAGCCTATGCGCCCGCTGCTCCTGACCCATAGTCGGGCAGGAAGGAGGGCCAGCCTATGCGCCCGCTGCTCCTGACCCACAGTCGGGCAGGAAGGAGGGCCAGCCTATGCGCCTGATGCTCGGGCAGGAAAGATGAGGGTCTCTGAGTGGACAGTAAACTCCCCAGAAGTGAAGCAGGAATGATGCCTGATGGTAAATCCCCCAGTCCTGGCCCATACCCAAGGCAAACTCTGGCCCGCCAGTGGCTGGTACTGAAGGATATCTGTAGATGAATGAGACAGCTGTAGTTTGACTATTGGAGGGAACGGTCGGTAAGAACTAGAAATTTATATGGTAGCTTTTTGTTGCTTGCTAAGAAGGACCCAGAAGAACAGAGAAGCCTCTTGGCCAAGGCCACACAGCCGTAGAATGACCCTGAAGATGAGATAGGAAGGCAAGAGGTAGAGGAGGCTACAGCTCAAGGCCCCCTGCCCTGCACGGAACCTCCTGCCTCCCTTACCACTGTTTGTGGGCAGCTGGTGTTTCGAAGGAGGTGGTGTGAGATGACAATGCCCACCCCTTCTTGCAGTAAACATTATAAGAAGCCGCAACAGGGCGCTGGATCCAGGCAAGGCTTTTCTGGGTGCGAGTGGGTGATTGCAGGTCATGGCAAGCCTGCAGGTGTGGGTCTGAGGCCACTTCCTTTGCAGACAGGAAGTAACTCAGAGGTGAGCAGCTTCTGCAGCAGGATGCCAATGTCACACACCAGCCTTGCCCCATTGGCCTTCCCTTCCATTGGCCCAGCCCTGGAGCCGGGACCAGTACTCCTGGCCCAACACTTAGTGCCACCACCAAGGACCGGTAGGCACTTCCTGTCCCCGGTGCCTCCTGCACACGCTGGTCCTCCCTCTTCCCTCATCCCCGGGATGTAAGCACACAGACATCTCCCCTTCACCGGGTGGATTTATTCTTGGGGGTGTGTGGGTGGTGAGCATTTATGTGGGGGGATGTTTTTCTAAATTTAAATTTAAAACTTGTTCAGCAGCAGCCTATTAATGCTGGGGCTGGAAATGGATGTTTTTTTGTTTTATTCAAATAAACTGAGAGATAAGTGGGAGTCACCTTCAGCTTTCACTTCGGACCCAGCCCTACCTCTCTCTGTGCCCATAGGCTATCTGACCATGGGGTGGCATGGGCTCTCAAGCTTGGGAAATGGGGGCTCAGAGAGACCAGAGTCCTTGCAGCTAGCTGTCTTGCCTTTCTGCCATAGCTGTCTAGGCTACTTCCTGCAACCCAGGCATAATATCCAAGTACCCACCATCTCCATGTGCCTGGCCCCTACTAAGCATTTTGCACCCGTTATGTCAGCTAACCCTCTCAACATCCAGGTTGTTGGGGGTGGGACCAATATCCTCATCCCATATCACACACACACACACACACACACACACACACACACACACACACGAGACCCTGAGCCCTAACACTTTATAAACAATCTCCGTGTTCTTTGTGCTGCCAAGTATCAGAGCCCAGATTCAAACTCCATTCCATCTGGCAACAGAGCTCACTCAATGGCTGGCAAGATGGATTAGTGGCTAAGGGCACTTGACGTCAACCCTGACGAACCTGACTTTGATCCCCAGAGCCCACATAGTCGAAAGAGAGGACTGACTCCCTCCGGGTGTCTTGTGACCTCCACCCCCATGTATGTCCTGTGACACAAACATATACACCAAGTAAGTAAATAATATCAAAGCATTTTTGAAGAGCCCTCACAGAGCTCCCCTGTATTTTTCAAAACACAATTTGGTGTCGAAAAGGAAAGCACAATCACAAATTCACTCCTAACCCAGCCCCACTGGTGAGGTCCCTGCAGCCCAGCTGAGTCTCAGCCCTCTGGAGGTTCATTACCCCTGTGGCTGCTTGTGGTGGTCTGTAATTGCTGAGCAATTTGGAGATGACTGGGGATATATAATTCTCTCCAGTCCCTGGAAGGCACTGAGGTGTGACCGTCTCCTGGGGAGCTTCGACCTCCACACAGAAGGAACCAGAATCTGACTGTCCCAATCAGAGAGCCCACTCCCAGTCGGTAGATCCCCGGCCACCTCAGTACAAGGTCCTGCAAATAGGGACCCTAGCATCGAACCCCCAGACAGAGTCAGTGGTTGAAGGCTGCATAAAACCTGATCTAAAAACCATGAGCATTGAGTGACGAGCCCAGTCTTGTTCTCAGGGCCAGGTCACTGTGCCTGGGGAGCGAAACATTGCTGTTTGGTGTGGGCCAGGGTGTGGGTGACATCCTCTGGCGCTGAGAGGAGCAGGGACCTGGCCTGGGGGCTTCATGCTGCAGCAGCTGGCATTTGGCTTGCAACTCCCCAGAGCTGGGCAATCTAGTTTGAGGCTTCTAGCACTAACCAGGTTTCTGGGGCAAATGGCAGCAGCTGCTGCTCCAAGTGTGAAATGGGGTTCAGGACCCCTGTGTGTGCTGGGAATGAGGAGGTGACAATCCAGGACAGAGTGGCCTGGGTAAGTCTGTGCTGGGGTGGAGGAAGGGCAGGCATGGGGTGTGCCGTGTTTCTAGGTGATTGACAGAGGAGCCCGGGGACGGGGACCTTCTCTTCCTGCCTGTGGTGGTCATCGGGGAGGAGACGCCTTTCCACTGGGTGTCGCTGGAGCCACTGGAGGTTTGATGAGGATGGCCATGGGCCTCTATGCCTCTGGGAAGTCCCCATTCCCTCCATGGGCTCTGAACCACGAAGAAGAAAGGACCTGAGTCTAGGGCGCCATGTTGCCCCTCAGACTGGAAGCCCCGGCGAGCCGTGGGCGGAAGGGCCTGGAGAGGGGCATGCCTGGGTCTGAGAGGCTGCTTGTTGGCTCCGCCTCCGTCGGGTAGACGGGCGCTCTCATCCATGGAGGGAGCACAAAACCACCGTGGAGAGGTCACAATCCGGGAGACCAAGGTCCCGACTGCAAAGTTTGCCATATGCTTCCCTCCCGGGGGTTCAAGGCTTAAGGCCAACAAGAGGCCCAGGCCGTAGAGGAGGTACTGTGTGAGCACATAAGCCCTCTTCCTCCCCACCTGGCCTCAGTTTCCCCATCTGACCTGGGGAATCGAGTAGCCTTCTCTCTGGTGCAGATGGGTTGTGACATTGTCCCTGAGTCTTGCTCTGAGCTGGTGTTGTTAAAGAAGGGAGGACCTGGCCTTGGGGAGCTATTGGTGGATCAGGAATGTGTCCCTTCCCCGGGACACATTCCCTGTTGGGGACACAAGGCTGCTCCAGAGAAGATCCTGGGTGGAAAATTCCTCCCCGGGGAAGGGTTTCTAATGGAAGTAGCCACTGTTCCTAAATTAGAGTCTAACTGGGTGTGGCAAGAAGTGGCAATTTGCTGGCGGTTATGGCTAGAAGGAGCTGACCAGAGCTGTGTGGACACAGGGTGGCAGGCAGTTTCTCGGAGCTAGCTTGGGTCTGATCTGGCTATGTGGTGTGTGTGGGCCACAATGTTAGGTTCTCCGAGTCCTCCAATCATCCCACCCATCCTAACTGGAACCTAAGAGTGCCCTGCCCTCTGGGACAGCGATGGCATCGCTGAACACTTGTCCTGTCCCAGCCTGTGTCAGGCATCTTGAAGAGACAGAGGCTGCTTTGTTCTGGATTCCCTAAGCCTCGGGTTCCCCTTCTGCTAGAGAACGCCGCATTGCTGGGTGGTCCATCCACAGCTCTGTGCTCCTTACTCCAGGGAAGATGCTGCTGACTAGAGGGCGGAGTGATCTCTGGAAGCAGAGTGATGTTCCTCCATGGCCCTCAAGCCCCTCTTCAGAGTGTCCCTGCCAAGCTGTCTTTGCTGACACGAGTAAATGAAGGTGTATATCGTGGGAAACAAGATTCCAGGGCAAAATATTGTCTGATGGATGTTTATTCGGGGAGAAATCACTTACACCAGAAACAGATGACTGCCGCAGGTTCCTGTTCAAGGATGCCTCTGGATGGGCTGTCTCTGACCAGGAAGTAAGAGAGCGAGCTGGTGTTCAGGACCCCCACACCTCCCAATGGGCGTGGTCAGTGCAACAGGCGTGGGCGAGGTAGATATCTCACTACAGAGGTGTTCTTCAAAAGGCCACTCTGAATGTCCCAGGCTTTGTGGCCACAGATCTGAGCCCTATCGCGAAGGGAATATGAATCCTGGCTCCATGCAGGGCAGCTAAGGCTTGACACAGTCCTGCCACAGAAGGGACCTTAGACCTTTCTCCTCCACCCTGTGTGGTCTACCTTAGGAGTCAGGGCCAGAGTTGTCCACAGGTTCGGGGACAGATTGAGGTGCAGCCCCTCCAAGACGGACCCATTCTTGTTCCAGTATCCAGTCAGTGCATGGTGTCTGCCTGCGGGAGACCGTCTCTGGAGTCTCAGCTTACAGCTCCTCCCAGAGGGTCCTTCTGGGCCCCTGTGTAGCTTTCCCCAGGGTTCTTGTGCTTTCTGGTTATTCTAACAGAGCAGACTCAAGAACCACAGGGCGGCCCAGACTCCAGATGACTGTGCTACCTTAGCAAAAGCAGAGCTGACTGCATCCTTCCCTCCCTGCTGCCTCGCCTCCAGGTCCCCTCCTTTCCCGTTCTCCCCGCTCTGCCACCCCCCATGGGTCTGGCCCCTGGATAAACATTCTGCCCAGGAACAGAACCATCCATTATTCCCCTGACAATTAGCAGCCTATTAAGGATGCCTATGCAAATGAGGACTAATTGACCCACGACACAGCAGCGCCTGCAGGAGAGCCAAGGCTCCAGATGGCTTAATGATAGGGGCCTAGGGCCCTGCTTTACAAGTCTCTCTCTTGGGGGAGAGAATGATCTGGGCCGCAGAAGGCAGCCAGCTGCCTGGTAGAGAGAACCACAGATGGGGACTGGGCCTCAGCCGGGTCATCAGAACTGCCGGACAGGATACGGCTCCCTGCCTTGTTCTCCCCATCCCTCCCTTTCTTCGGCTTCTCCTACTTTCCCGGGACAGAGTTGACAAGTGTGTGACCACCCTTTCCTGGAAACAAACACATAGACCATCACAAACACCTTTAACTGCAGCTAGGGTAATGGTGTGTCACAGGGCACAAGATGACAACTCAGTCTTCTCGTGAGGTGTGTGATGATGTAATCGAGGGACCAGCCCGGCTATTGTCTGAGACAAGCGCCTCTCCCTCGTGTTAGAACACTGGGACCACTCTCCTAGCTGTCTGAAAAGTGTGGTGAATTACTGCCAGCCATGGCTAGCTTAAGGGGCAGATGGTCGGGTTTGTTGAAGCAGCAGTTAGTCTAAAGGCACAGTACCCCTGCCCACACTCAGTGCCGGTGGGGTTCAGACCCCTGTCCTCTGCCCACGCTCAGTGCCAGTGGGGTTCAGACCCCTGTCCCCTGCCCATGCTCAGTGCCGGTGGGGTTCAGACCCCTGTCCCCTGCCCACGCTCAGTGCCGGTGGGGTTCAGACCCCTGTCCCCTGCCCACGCTCAGTGCCAGTGGGGTTCAGACCCCTGTCCCCTGCCCGCGCTCAGCACCAGTGGGGTTCAGACCCCTGTCCCCTGCCCGGGCTGTCACCAGTGGGGTTCAGACCCCTGTCCCCTGCCCGGGCTGTCAACACCAGTGGGGTTCAGACCCCTGTCCCCTGCCCGGGCTGTCAACACCAGTGGGGTTCAGACCCCTGTCCCCTGCCCGGGCTGTCAACACCAGTGGGGTTCAGACCCCTGTCCCCTGCCCGGGCTGTCGACACCAGTGGGGTTCAGACCCCTGTCCCCTGCCCGGGCTGTCGACACCAGTGGGGTTCAGACCCCTGTCCCCTGCCCGGGCTGTCGACACCAGTGGGGTTCAGACCCCTGTCCCCTGCCCGGGCTGTCGACACCAGTGGGGTTCAGACCCCTGTCCCCTGCCCGGGCTGTCGACACCAGTGGGGTTCAGACCCCTGTCCCCTGCCCGGGCTGTCAACACCAGTGGGGTTCAGACCCCTGTCCCCTGCCCGGGCTGTCAACACCAGTGGGGTTCAAGCCTGTGGCCATCTGCATGTGCCTCCTTCATAAGGTCAGAGGCTACTCTGAGTGTCACAGACTTCACAGCTATGCTCAGTGCCCTGTGTTCTATGGTTCTGGCATAACGTGACATGTATGTAGGTGCCATTACAGTATCAGCAAGACTGAGTCATCACCCCAAACTCCTGAGCTGTACCAGCTCTTCCCACCCCACCCCTAAGCTGCAGGCGAAACCTGCCTGTTGCTGTCTTTTCCGGAATATGGTTTCCACGGTTGGAATCGCGCAGTTTGCGCTCTTCCCGTTGCTGGACAGCATGTTTGTCTGCTCCTGTGGGCAGGTCCTGAGGACCACAGTCAGGAAGTCAGCGAGCTAGGAGGCCACTGAGAACAGACCCCTCCTGAGGTAGGGATGTGTGCGGGTGCAAGGTTTCTACCACATGGCACCCTACGTCAGAAAAGTGAGACTTTTGATTTCCCTCTCTCTACCTTTCAGGCACTGGCCAAGAGCCTGGCCCTGGCTCCTGGGCCTGTTGGGTTTTCTCACTCTGTCTCTGGAGCTGTCCTCATCCCTCTTGTGCCTGTGACGTTTGTACCCCAATACTGGACCTGCCGGCTCTCTTGGGCCCGACGTAAAAGGACATGGCTCTCTCCCCCTTCCTCTTTCCCATCCCCTTCTCCAGGCAGCTGCCAAGATTGACAGCTGCCTGCCCTGCTGCTGTTGTTGGGGTTTTTTTGGTTTTGTTTTTGTTTTTTTTTTATCTCAGGCACCACAACAATTGTCCCTGGGCTTCCTTTTGAGACTGTTTTAACATTATTTCATTAATAAAACTAAGAATCCAAAAGAAACCTGGTTTCCTCGGTAACATACGGTCCAAGGATGGCAGGATCAGCTGGAGGAAAATGTTAGGTTTAGGCTGCTGCCTTAGTTTCCCTGGTTTCTAAAGCAGCTATGAAACAGAAAGGTATTTATTTGAAGTTTTGGATAAGCAATGAAGGAAACCAAGATTCTCAGTTTCTCCGCGCCTCTATCTCAGTGCTACGCAGTTTACAGGGAAGACGGGAGAGAGCTGAGCACGATGGGGCACACCTGCAATTCATCACCCAGGAAACGGAAGCAGAGGGATGAGAAGTCCAATGCAATGAAGGGGGGGGCATGAGAGCCCGCCCTCGGTGAGAGCCAACCCCAGGCCATGCACCCACGTCTCTCTGTGATTGCCTTGCCTTCTAGAGAGAGAGAAAGCAAATGCAGCCCAGGGAGATTGAGACATTGTAACTGCCAAGGGAGGGCATGGGTGCAGTAGAGGCCCCGCTGGTTTAAGTGAATGGAGAGAGGGGGAGGAAAGGGCTTGCCGAAGCCAGTGCAGGGCTGTGCGCTTGGGGGCTCAAAGCTTGTGGAGACAGGGGGATATGCTGGGCCTGTTTGTAAGGCCTAGGATAAAGTAGGTGATGAACCAGTGACGGCTAGCTAATTCTCCCATCTGCTTTGGAGTGGGCGGTCTGTCTGTGAGAGGGAGGAAGAGGGAATGAGCGTGTGGGTATTTAGGTTCCTCTGAGGACAGGTATTGTGACTCAGAAACGGCTTCTTCACCTAGACTCACCCAGTGACAAATAATACAGTACACTGCTCCCTCAGAGACGCCAATTCACACACACACACACACACACACACACACACACACACACACACGCACGCACGCACGCACACACACACACACACACACACACACACACACACACACGGCTATTACCTACGCACATCAGCCCTTGGTACGCAGCCCTGGGGTCAAGGGCAATCCCTTCCTGTCTTCACCCCTCACTGCTGTTTCCTGGGCCGGGGGCTGCTGTCTATCGGGTGCTGGGGACAGGGACAGCGTGTGGGGCTCAGACTGCAGGATGCTCTCCCTCCTAGTCCTGACAAGAGGGTGTGGGTAGGAAGTTCACATTAGCTCCTTCCTGCTGAAGGTGGGGTGCCATAGCCCCTGCTCTGTCCCTCTTCCTTCGGTCGTCTGCACTCACCATGTCCGGCTCTTACTGTCTCCTGCCAGCTGCTAATGAGTTCAATGTCCCCAAACGCCCCCATGGCAACTGCTTAGGGGAAAGATGTGTGGTCATAGAAAGGACACAGAGAGAACAACCAAGGAGCCAGCCCTGGAAACGTCCTCAGCGAGGGAAGGCCCGGCTGCAGGGCCAGCAGCATGGCCCTCGCTGATGTGGGAAGTAGTTTCTGAGCCTGGAGGAGGCGCCTGAGTGGGGCAGCCTTGGGCATTTCCCCGTCTTCCTACAGTTTCAGCCCCCAACAATGTAAGTAAGCAGGGGAGTGGAGAGCTGGGCAGCCCAAGGCTGGTGCAGACAGGAGTCCTGTGAATCCAGGCGGCTAGATCTGTGATCTGTAGAGCTGAGGGCTCCTCACAGGACCAGAGCGGCTCCTGGCTTCCTCTCTCCACCACCCGACTTCACGGTGGCCGTCGATGCAGGGAGAGCGCCTGGCTAGCATGCAGGCAACCCTGGGCTCAGTTGCTTCACCAGCACTCCTTAAATGAGGCGAGGCGTGTGGTGCGCACCTACAGCCGCCCCCACCCCACCCCCCAACTTAAGAGGGAAAGGCAGGAAGATCAGGAGTTCAAGGTCATGTTGGCCTATATGGTGAGTTTGAGGCAGCCCAGGCTACAAGGAGACACTGCCTCCAAAAAAAACTTAAAAAGAAGCTAAAAGGCTAAAATGTAGTAACCATGAAACCTCATGTGCTACCAGCATGGCTGTGGCACTCAAGACCCTTGAGGTCTGGCTCTGCCGGTCTGTCTGTCTGTTCGTCTGTCTGTCCGCCCGTGCCTCCTGGCCTGGTTCCTTCTCAGCTGTTTGCAAGGCTGCCCCCTGGGGAAGCCCTCTTTGATCTCTGTCCCCAGGCAGCTCCACTGCTGTGACTTCCCAGTCTCCAGGGTCAGCAGGGTCCCCAGATCCCCTGACACTTTAAACCCAAATCTGATGCCGTGGTGCAAGGGCTTTCTCTGCCCATGTGCTTGAACCCCTCACTCCAAAGCGAGAGGCACAAGCTGCGTTCCTGAAGTTGTCACAGCCCACCATCCATTTGCCAGCTGTGCGTCTAAGAACGAGTCAGTTAAGCTCTCTGATCCTCAACTCTCAGGTCCGTAAGACAGCACAGAACTTAACCAAATCACTGTGAAAATTAAATGAGAGTGTTTGAGTGTGAATGTAAGGGTGCATGTGTGCGTGTGCGTGTGCCCATGAGCGTGTGTGTGCATGCGTGTCTGTGCATGTGTGTGAGAGTGCATTGCGTGTGCACATGTATATGAGTTTGCATGTCTGTGCTTGTGTGTGAGTGTGCACGTGTGAGTATTCATTGTGTGAGTGTGCATGTGTGTGATGTGAGTGTACATGTGTGTGCCTTGTGAACGTACATGCATGTGTGTATACATGTGAGTGTATCTGTGAGTATATGTGCATGCATGTCTGTGCGTGTGTGAGAGCATCGCGTGTGCATATGTATGAGTGTGCATGCGTGTGTGCATGTGTGGCTGTGCTTGTGTGGAGTGGCACATATATGCCTATTAAACACGGTTAATACCATATTGCTGTTGTGTATCGTGAGATACATATCCCTTGCCTGGGCTTTGTCACTGTCTAGTTGACACGGCAACTGTGGAATTGCTTGCTTTCCTCCTTGGTTGACTAAAAATTCCCTGAAAACAGGAAATAGGGAAATAGTGCCTGGCTGAGTGGAGAGCGGATGGAAGGGTGGGACTGAAGGAAGATGACAGACTGGCAGATGAGTGCAAAGATGGATGGATGTGTGGATAAATTAACGGGTGTGTAGATGGCTGAGGGTGATGGATGGACAGATGGATGGATGTTTGGTGCCGCACGTGCATGGATTTTTGTGTTTTGAGTGCCTAAAAGGTGGTTTGTGCAGTAAGTGCTGAGTTTCTGAATGAGCAGGGTGGCAGATGACACAGACACCCCAGTGAATGCCGTGTGGCTTGAGGAACTATCCCAGAACTGCACTTCCAAGACAGTTTGGGTCCCCCTCGCAGTGGCTGAGAGCACACTGTTGCCCCCTGCTGTTGCTAACATGAAATATATGAACCAGCACTCCCCAGAACTTCCTCTACATGCTGTTCCCCTGCTTTCCTGTGTCCCGAATGAGGGTCTCAATCTCCTGTGCCCATGATCACCTTCTGGGGCCAACCTGTGACAACACAGATGCTCCTTAGAAGGTCAGAAATTTTCAACAGCTCCCAGGAGAATTTGAATTCCTAACCAGGAGCTCATCATACCCTCCTCAGAGATGCCCCAGCCAAGGGAAGTCGCTTCAGTAGCTGGAAAGAGATAGGCCCTTGCTTTGTGGCGATCTCTGAACTGCCAGGCGGTGTTCAGAGTAAATAGGGAGAGACAGCGTCCAAAAGATTAAGAGCTGTGGCTTGGCCAAGCAAGATGGCACTTACCTGTAATGCCGGTAGTTGGGAGGTAGAAACAGGAAGAACAAGGAGTTCAGGGCTAGCCCCAGCTACAGAGCAAGTTTGAGTCTAGCCTGGGCTACATGAGACACTGTCTAAAGCAAACAAGCAAAAAAAAAAAAGTGTGGTTTCAAATTTCAGTGCTCCCCCACTCATCCTTGAATCCCCCGCCTCCCTCGCCTATAAGAGAGGAAGGGATGGATGAGACAGTCTTTGGAGGATGCTCGCAGAGCTGCCCACCTGGAGGCCCTCAGCAAATACTGTGTTGCTTCCTAAGGCCGCTCCCCTCTCTTCCCACGTCCCGATCTGCCTGAAGACAGCCTGTAGATTTGGTTTCTGCATTAGAGCTCACGGCTGGGGGACTTGTGTTTATATCCTCCTCTCAGCTACAGCTGGGACACATTGTTCTCCTTAAATCTTCCTTGGGGGAGCAATAGGAATGCATTTGGCCTCAGAAAGTCTCAGAGGTTTTCTTTGGACTTCAGGGGACCCACAAATCCATGCTTGCTTGACAAATGTTGACAAAGCTTGTTTAGAAAGGGAGGAGCAAGCAGCTTGGGCCTGCCCTGTTGGCAGCTTCTACAAACAGATTCAATCTACCATGGACAGGAAATAAGTGGATGGGGGAGGGGCTGGGGAGATGACTCGGTTGGTAAAGAGTTGGCCACATAAACATAGGGCCTGAGTTTAGATCCTCGGCACTGGAGGGAGGGTTGGGGCAAAGAAGGAAGATACAGGGAGCATGTTGGCCAGGCGGTGTTGCAGATCAGCTTTTGATATTGAAAAGACCCTGTCTCAAAACACAGGGGGGGATGGGTGGTGACTGCAGGAGCTACTCAACATCAACCTCTCCTCACACACACACATACTACACACTCATCACACACACACACACACACACACACACACACCGCATGCACGCACACACACACCACACACACACACTCACAGGACCCACACTGAATGTATAGAAGAGCCCTCCTCTGCCCTTATTTTAAGAACTCTGTAACAACTCTTGAGCACTGACATTCGAGTTAGGTGTTCTAGGACGTGTGAGATGATTTGAAACCCACAGGAGGGTGTGTGTGTGCAGAGCCTATACAAACCCCGCCTTTGTACCCAAGATGCTTGAGCCTCTCTGAGACCAACACCTCATAGGTTCTCAGGGACGGATGCAAACAGGTAATGTGCAAGACCTTGTGGTTGATTTCCCCCAGGCTTCAATTCCCACTAAGATGGAAGCGCCCCAGGTCCCGTGTGTCAGACAGTCGAGTCCTCTGGAACCCTGGAGTCCATGCAATCTTCTTTCCAGGTGTTGTAGTTGGCTTCCCGCTTTCTCGGGTCTCTGCACAGCCCTTTGAGGTTGCTCAGGCCTCTTTACATTCCGGGTTTTGGTGAGGAGGCCCTCATACCCGTGTCCACCGCTGTTTTGCAGAAGGTAGCCCGGGACCCTGAAGCGTGACCGATGGAGGTCTTCCAGCACGAGTCTCCGGAAGGTGGCACGAAGCTCCATCACCCATTGGAGCTGGAGGAGAGATCAGTGTCAAAGCGCACAGGGAACTAATCAGGCTCAACAGCCCAAAAGGGGACTGAGAAGGTGCCAGAGTGACCGCATCCTTGTCACCAGAGTCCTTCAGCCCCGCTCTGGGGTGAAATGTGGGGAGTGCTCCCTTTCTTGGCCCGGACTCCAGAACCTGTGCCCTCCTTTCCTCCGGGCTCAGCCCAGCCTGGGCTTGATTTTGAAGTCTCCTCTGCGATGGATCAGAGTTCCACGCCCTTGCAGTTACAGCCATAAGGTGTCCTGCGAAGCCACGCCCTCCACGACCCTTCCCAGCCGTCAAGCCCGGCCAGCCCTGAGCCAGTCCGGAATGATCCGGCTATGGCCAAGCTCTGGTTCAAGTTCCAGCGGTGTTTCCGGTATTTCCGCAGGAAGCCGGTACGCTTCTTTACCCTGCTGGCTCTCTACCTGACCGCTGGGAGCCTCGTCTTCCTGCATTCGGGCTTCGTGGGCCAGCCGGCTGTGCCCCAGAGCCAGGCCAGCCCTGCAGCGGGGAGCCCGGCAGAAGGAGCTGAGCTACCTTTCCTGAGTGACTTGCACCTGGGCAGAGGCTTCCGGGACGCGGGGGAGGTCTCCAGCATCGCTCGCAGGTACGGACCCTCATTCAAGGGCAAAGAGACCAGCGAGAGAGCCAAGCTGGGCGACTACGGAGGAGCCTGGAACCGAGCACTCAAGGGGAGAGTTGTCCGGGAGAAGGAGAAGGAAAAGGAAGAGGAGAGAGGTGAGAGCCTGCAGGGACTAGGGGGAGAGGGAAAACACGGAACACAAATGCAGAAATAACAGCCAGCAACTGGTCAAGGAGTTCCAGACACACGTAGGGAGGAAATTGGCGCTGCTGTCTGTAATGAGCCGGTCACCAGCCTGTAGCTGACAAGTTCCATTCCAGCCCCACGCTCGCCTAAGTTTAGAATCCCTGTTCCCTTTACCACTGCTTGTTGTCCTGGGATCTGCGGTGAGCGCTCAGACACGTGCAGAAGCATCCCCAGTGTACCCTACCTGCTTTAAAGACAAGGAGATGGCAGAGCAGTCAGATGAATAGCTTCACCCCTGTCCTGGGGAGGCTGAGGTGGGAGGAGTCGGAGGCCAGCCTGGGCTATATACTGAGACTCTGTCTCAAAGGGGAAAAGGGACATCAGAAACCCAGGATTGATGGCAGCAGCTACTTAGCAAAGCTAAGCTATGTCCATGCCAGAGTCCTCCTCCATCTTCTGAGCTCTGTCATGGCAATGGAGCTCCGGGCACTAACTCTGCCCAGGGTAAATTCCGTTACCTTGTTGCATTTTCACGGCCAAAAGGATTTTGGTTACTGGTACATTTCCCAGGCTTGTACAGGGTACAGATGAACGTGTGCCTGTTTAATAGGATGTGGAAGGCTGGGGGTGTAGCTCAGTTAATACAGCATTTCCCTAGCATGCACAATTCCCAGGGGCTGGATCCCCAGGCAGGGCCGTGCATGCCTGTAATCCCAGAACTAAAGAAGTGGAAATAGGAGGCTTGGACATTCAAGGTATTTCTTAGCTACATAGAGAATTGGAGGCCAGACCAGGCTAGAGACCCTGTCTCCCAAGCAAACAACAGCTAAGAGCGCAGTCTCATGCTGCTCTTACAGAGGAGCTAGTTTTCACACCTACCTATACCTCCAGTTCCTCTGGCACAAAGCCACCACCACACATACACAATGACTAAGAACAAAATACATTTAAAACAAACAAGAACCAGGAGTGGAAGCTGAGGCTTGAAAGGTAAAGACGCCAGCACAGGACTGCACAACCTACTTACAGCATGACCTGGATTTTAAGCACCATCTGCCCAGATCCTTGGCTTTCTCTGAAGGAATCCCCCACTCCACTGGCAGATACCGTGTAACCAGCAGGCTAGGGAAACTTGCCATAGCCACAGCTCTCGAGATTAATATGGGAGGATGCTCAGGGAACCCAGTGAGGATGCGGTGAGAGGATTGGTACCACAAGCCTTTGTGTACCACTTCAGGAATCCCTTCTCTCCACCCCTGGAAGGCACGGCGTGCATGCACAAAGGCACCCATCCTAAGGACAGGAGGTGCCCCTGCCCCAGTCCCAGCCTGATCTTGGCTCTGGAGTTCCCCAGGAGACTACCTTCCCACCCTATGAGAGAGCCCAGAGCTCACTCTAGCTCTTTTCCAGGCAGTCCTGAGAATCCAGTGGGACAGGGGTCAGGCTAGGATCTGGTAACACAGCTGGGACCGAACTGGCAGTTATCAATCAATGTTCAGAAAGTTAGCCCCCTCCCCCCATCTACTCGGGGAGCAGCCACGTCTTAGCACGGCAAGGGAGGAGAGACTTGTCTGTTAGGGAAATCTCTCCTTTTCATTTTCTTTATGCAAGCCCCGCCTCTGGCCACTCCAAACACCGCCCAATGCTTTGAAAGCCCCCGGTCCTGGAAAGTTTGCTCGTTGTCGCCAGTCTACTCCTTAAGTTCTCAAACTTCCTCCCACACTCTACCCCACTGTCCTTTTTGTTGTCCGGTTGATCAGCATGCTCACCTAGCCACAGGATCTCTGCGCTTTCCGACTGTATACCCTTTCCCTACATATCCGCATAGCTCCCTCCCTTGTGGTCACCACTCAGCCCCTGCCTCCCGCAGCTGCTTCCCAGAGTGTCCTAACCAGTTCTACTCCATGCCTGGTCGCCATCATGCTCCCTAGCTTTAGTCTGCTGCCAGAGCATCACCATCCAAAGATGTCTTGCTTGCACCCTACTCCCGATTCCACTGCTGGCCCGCTGAACCCGTCAGCACCTGGGACAGCGCCAGGCGCACAGCTGAGGGTCCAGGCTGCGCCCAGTGGCCCAGTGAGTGACCAAATGGGCAAAGGAATGTGTGGCTCTCCCTCTGCCAGGCGGGGATGGGGGAGGCTCCGAGTTCCAGCTTTGTCACCTCCAGAATGCTGTCCCTTCCGTTCCGTGCGATGCAGGAGCCCCTGTGATAGTAGGTCTGTGTGATGATGTCCTTGTGGGTTGTGAGAATGAAATGCAGTCAGCTCTCCATGGCTGAGGGTTCACACCCTGGGACTCAGCCAGCCACGGATGAGGAAAATACTTTTGTGAGGAACATACACAGGATCCCCCGCCCATATATTTTAAGTGTCCACACTGCCTTAGAGCCTAAAGTCGTTTAGAGATAACTACAGAACACATGAGGGAGTTCATCCATGTGTTGGGTCGCAAGGGATGCTGGAACCCCACCACTGCGGGACACTGAGGGGCCGACAGACGGCCACTATGGCTGCCGACAGTAGCAGTGCCGTTTATGAAGCACCTGCACCATGCTGGATACTGTTTGTCTCCTGCTCGTGGCTTAGAATGGGGGGATCTATGCCAGTGCCTGACACACCCTCCAGTTTGTGATGGCATGCCACGTAGCAGCTGCCCTGTGGACTGCAGAGTGTTGGGTTGAGCCATTGCTTTATTTGGCTAGCACCGTTCCATGAATTGGAGGCCATTTTGGTCCATTTTGCACATGGTAAGGCTGGATTCAGAGAGCAATGGCTTCCCCTGGTTACACGGGTTGTTTGCAGGATAGCTGAGGTTTGAAACAAGGGTGATGGGCTTCCAGAGCATGCGAGCCTTCTTCTGAATGCTGGGCACAATTGAGCTGATACATTATTTTATGAAATGTGAAGAGACAATGGAAAGGGTTTGGAAAAGCAGCCCCAAGCTCCGGGCCCTCGGCAGGCAGTGTCATTAGGAGAACGCAGATGAAGCCCATCTCTTGATGGACTTATTTGGGGTTCAGCACCTTAGATCTGCACCACCCAAATCGAAATGTTTCTCATCCTGAAGGCTGGCTCCCTTCCGAGCTGGCAGGGCCCTGCTAGATGTGAGCATGCAGGACTAGACATTCAGAGCCCAAGGGGCCAATACGGGGAGGGAAAGAACTACATCTGGGTGGAGCTGGCAGCAGACAAGAAGTGGGATCCCTGGGTGCAGACCACACTGGTCAGCTCGCTGGGTCTGTTGTCTGTCTATCCCAGCCTTGGGAGAGACGGAGCGCTGAGCACCCAGACCAGGGTTCAGATCGAATTGCCACAAGCTGTTCCGAGCAGCCTTGGGCAGGACACGTTACATCTCCGAGCTAGTTTCCCCTGGGGGACAAAGCACCAGCCTCAGATGGCTGTGAGACAAATGGAGGTCACTGAAAGCCGACACTGCCTGGGAGAATGTGTACACATCGAGTAGCGTTTTCCGACCCCCACAACAGCCAGGGGGCGGCTTCAGAACCCAGACTAACGGGAGGGAAGGAGGGAAGGAGCAGGGAGATTGTGGGAAGATTCCCCCAGGTTCTGCCCTCGAGGGAGGACACTGCACAGGGGTCACATGCGTTGTCTGGGTCACACAACTGGTTGGGGAGAGCCAGGGAGTGAGACCCAGCTTGATTTCCAAGTTTCCTTCAGGTAACAGGGACTGCAGTTGGCTGACAGCCTGCCCAACTGCCAGAGATTGCACTTCACTTCATGTAAAAATCGTTAAACCAGAAGTTCAGAGAAGTTGAACTACCTGCCCAGTGTCACACAGCAGCTAAAAGGCAGAGCAGACTCCATCCCAATTCTCAGAGCCTTTATTGCTATAACGGTAAAGTGACAGTATCTCTTCTTTTTTCTTTCTTTTCTTTTCTTTTTGGTTTTTCAAGACAGGGTTTCTCTGTGTAACAGCCCTGGCTGTCTGGGAACTCGCTCTATAGTCCAGGCTGGCTTCAAACTCACAGAGATCTGCCTGCCTCTGCCTCCCGAGTGCTGGGATTAAAGACGTGCACCAACCACAGCCCGTCAGCTCTTTCTCAAGCTGTATAACCCAGCTGGGGACATGGATTCGTTGGCTCCGGAGTTCATGGAGGAAAACCTGGACTTGTATTGTAATCCCAGCAATGGGAGGCAGAGGCAGGGGGTCCCTGGGGTCACTCGGTGGCCTCTTAGGTGAGTTCCTGGCCAGCGAGGAACCCTGATTCAAACAGCAGGGTGGACAACTCCTGAGAAACTATAATGTGCACATGCATCTGGAAGTGTTCACCCCTGCACATGCGCACACACATGCCCACAGACATGAATGTTCATCCTACACACAAATACACACATGTGCACACATCCCTGTGAACAGACACACACTCAGGCAATACATATTGTTTATGTAACTATATATGCACACACTCACTCATTTACTCCGCTCATAGGTGCCACACGCTCTGTCCAGGGTCCTCTTTTCTTCTCCTTCGGTCACGTGATCACCAGCTCTGTTGGTTTGGGACCACCCTCCTCCAACTGACCTCCCCCCCCAATCCTGAGCAGTGCGATTGTCTGTCACCAGGCAATATTCTGAGGTGTCTCTCTTCTGGGGCGGGGGCTGTGTGTAAGACACAGGTCAGCTCAAGGCAGCCCAGGCAGAATTTCTGACCCGCTTGTCAAGTGGGAAAATGTCTCCGGGAACCAGCTCTGGGGCTAGGCGCCACAGAGCCAGATCTGGCTGACTCCGGCACAGTGGGACACCTCGGAAGCCTGTTCCCAACAGTACAGAAAAAAGGCATGCCAACCTGCCGTGTTCAGCCTCTTAGCAGATGGCTTCCATCAGAGAGAGGGAAATTCCACGGAAAGATTAATGAGAGCAGAAGAAAACGTGTCAAGAGAGGATTCAGTGTGGTGAGAGGGGAGAGGGGTCCTCTCCTGCTGGATTCTGAGCTGGATTCTACCAGCCAGGCCCCTCTCAGATATTTCAGGAGTGTCTGGAGATGCTGGTGGATCGTGTGGGCTCTGCCTTTAATCCCCTTCGTGTGGTCAGTGACTCTGTGTCCCTGTCTCACACACCTGGACTCCCCTGCCTCTGAGAGGTGCTGCCACCACGTCGGGATTTGAACACAGGCCCCGGGAAAGGCTGAGGAGGGTTCCGGGTTGTCAGTCACAAGACTGAGCTCAGACCTGGCAGTGCAGTGGCGTTCTGGGGAGCCGGACCAGATAGGCTGGCAGGGAGGAAACACCTGGTCCAGCCCACGGAAGGCAGGGGAAGTAGCTCAGCTGTGTATCCTGACACTGACCTCTGTGGGCACTGGCATGTCACACGCCTGTGTTCAAAGCACGGAGGACCTGGTGTCTCCCTTCTGTTGACAGATGAGGAAACAGGCATTCACGTGTTTCTTCAATAGATGTGGGATGTCTCAGCTTAACGCTAGCCTGGGGAGGGCCAGGTCGAGTCTGTTCAGCATTCAATGGTCCAGATAGACCCCTGGGTTCCCAAAGTCCTGGGTTCCATCCCCCACACCACAGCACGCGAACTGAAAAAGGAGGCTTTGCCATAATGAGCCAACGTTTCAAAGGGAAAGTCCTGAACTGGGGGAGGAAGTCATGGGATCCAGCCCTGACTGCCTAGTCCTCGCCCTGGTGTGTGAGCAGGGTGGGGAGACCCCCGGGGTCCTGCCTTAGGGTAGTAGACCAGAAACGACAGCTTAGGAGGAGATGAGCCCGGGCTGGGCTTTAGTCTGAGACCTTGCTTGTAGATGGCTTCAGCAAGCTAATGAGCTTCAGCATCAGGGTTCCGGGGAGTGTCCGTCTGTCCTGCCATGCCACTGGGCTGCTGGAAAAGAAAAAAGATCCCACTCCTGGGCTCCCACACTTCTTAGTTCTCTCCTCCTCCTCCCTCCCCCTCCCTCCTCCTCATTCTCTCTCCCTCCCCACCCCCCCCACGCCTGTCCTCCCCCACATGGTTCTCTCCCTCCCCTACTGATTGTTCCCCTGTTGTCATCTCTGGTCTTGCACAATGCCAATGTCATGAGCCAGGGAAGGCAGGGGCAGCACTGCCAGCTTTCATCTGTAGGATTTCAGGGCATGGGCATCACGCCATCTTGAATCCAGCAGGCTGGTGGGAGGGCAGTGCAGTTGTCCCTAACTGGATCAGGGAACCCCTGTGTGGAGGGGAGGCGGGGCATCTGTCTGTAAATCCAGTACTCGGGAGGCAGAGATGAGAGGGTGTTAGTGTCGCAGTGGTGGACTCCCTGTCTACAGAATGGATCCCAGTGTGGCTGGAGAGATGGCTCGGTGGTTAAGAGCACACACTGCCCTTGTACAGGACACGAGTATCAGTCCCAGCACCTGCATCAGTCAGCTGGCAACCTCCTGTATCTCCAGGGGATTCACACCCCCTTCTGGCTTTGCAGGCTCCTGTTCTCACACACATGCACACACACATGCGTGCACACACACTTTCTAAAAATGGGTTCCCTGGAAGCTTATGAAATTTGAGTTTCAGAAAGCCAAGAAGGCTGAGAGCATGGCTCCAAGGTACAGCGCTGACAAGTATGTGTCAGGCCCTGGGTTTTACCCGAAACAGACATAAACAAGCTGAAACCCAAAATGAGCATGTGGGCGGCCCTGCCCTGTGCCCGCAGTGCCCTGCCAGCTGAGATTCTGTCTGAGACAGGAGATGACTAGGATTTCCACAGAGAACAAAGGCCAGCAGGACCCTCCAGAGTTGTCACTAGTGATGGGCTTGCGACACGGGGGCCCCGGGGCAGCAACGCTCCCTTTGAAGCTACACTGTCCTCAGCAGAGCCATCACCTCTGTCTTGTGGACAAAGTCCACGGTGCCAGGATGGAGACTGGTTCAGCAGAGCTGGCAGCAGCCACATGTGGCTGGCAGAAGCCTGTCCTTCTGCAAGCCCCGCCCCCAAACGAGGGCAGGGAGAGGCCCCGGGCTGGGCAGCCTCCTAGGCAGAGAAGTGCCAAATGGCATTGAAGTTTTCCTGGTCACTCCCTGGGTCCCAGCTGGATCCTTCTCTCCCAAGGGAAGGGGCAGGAAGAGCCGGTGTGGGTTCCGTCAGGGTGAGAGAATGCTAGGTCTTTCCACATCCCAACTGTGCAGAAGAGGGAGTGGAGGCAGGCTGTGCCGTGTCCAAGCCCAGCTTCCCTTATACACACTGTATCACCCTGGACCGCAGACCAGAGATAATATTCTCACGGAGTCTTGGTGAGGATTCGGTAAGCTGCTTGTATAAAGCGCTCGCTGCAGCCCGTATCCAGGTGTTGGGGAAAGTGGGGAGAGATTTTGCACAAACTCTAAAGTGTGCTGTCTTGGTGTGTGAGCCCCGGGTTGACATGGAGAAAGGTGAGGTGTTCCCAGTGTTAATAACTGGGCGGTTCTCGGATAGCATTTGCAGTGGTTCTGGGATGGGAGCATTCTCAAGTCCACCAGATCATAAGGGCAGAGTGTTGTGCCCTGCCCGGTGCACACAGAACAGTGCAGCAGCGGCACCTGTGAGTCCTAAGCCCCGAGGCCAGAGCTGAGAGGTGACAGAGTGAAGTTGGCCCTGAACCTTGGATCATCTAAGTCAGTGACACCCTCGAGGCAGCCACTAGGAGCAGGGGCGGGTTCCAGAACTTCCATGCCGCTAAAAGGGGCCTCATCCTGGGTGCAGTGAGGCTCCTTCTGGGCTAGGGGTGTGGCCCCAGGAGCCAATGTCGCCAGGAGACTGCTGGACTTGCTGTGGCCCAGGGAGGGGAGTCCCTCCTGTGCGTGCCCTGCTAGCTTCAGGGTCTGTAGCTTCACCCGTTAGTACCCACTGCCCGATCGGACGCGGGCCAGCATTTCCCTCCTGTCGTTTGTGCCCTGAGGACGGAATCAGGTACTGCATACACACTTGGCAAAGCCACACCGGCAGGGACACACTGGGGGGGGGGCTCCTCCTGTAGCCCTCGGGCGTCATCCCCATTCTTCCTCTCTCCCCGTAGCCAAGTACATCGGCTGCTACCTGGACGACACACAGAGCCGGGCCCTGCGAGGTGTGTCCTTTTTCGACTACAAAAAGATGACAGTCTTCCGTTGCCAGGACAACTGTGTTGAACGGTAGTGACCCCTACCCCGCCACCTCCCCGTGTCCTCAGATATGTCCCTCCCAACCCTTCCCACCCACAGATTCCTCCGTGGTGTCCTTTGCCTTGCCGTGGAGAGAATGTCAGAGCACGGTGAACAAGGGACCTCAGAAGTGAAGGGTTATGATTATTGTTATTGATATGTGGGCGTGTATGTGTGTTTGTGTAAGTGCATGTGTGCGCACACATCTATAAATGTTTATATATGCATGCTTGCTTACGTGTGTGCATATGTGTCCACACACATGTGTGTGCCCAAAGATATATATGAATGTGGTCTATGGGCGTACGGCTGCAACGGTGTGGACTATACTTTGCAGCAAGATTGTACGGTAAGGCGTGCATGGTGAGCCGGTTACCTTGGTGAGCATAGACCCGACACTTGCCTGTCTCTAACAAACTGTGTTTGTGTCATCTCAAGTCTTTTCGGTCCCCTTGCCTCAGGCCCTGGGGTCGCCAGGCCTGTGCCATCATGCCTGGTTCTAAACTCCACCGCTCTAAGAGAGCAGTTTGCAAGCACCCTGTGGACTCCCAGCTCTCCCAGGCCGGGGGGTCAATGGCCTGCAATCCTTCCCCAGCTGGAAGCCATTGAGCACTCTCTAGAACAATGTCCTCCTCCTCGGCCTTCATCCCTTCTGAGTTACAGGTTGTCTCTTATTTCAGAAACAGCCTGTGATGTTGGTTCTGTCACTGGGTTCCACTGCAGGAGAGGGGCACAGGGAATGTCTGAGAAACAGGCTCAGAGGGACAGGGACAAGGGGGCAAGGGAGGCTCCAAGGTTCTCAGTCATACCGGCTGCTCTCGCCTCCCAGAAAGAGCAGGTGGACGGCCTAAGGCCACCAAGTCACCGGGGAACTTGCAGGCACCAACCTGGGCAGCTCTGCCCATCTGCCCAGCACTGAATAGGGTTCCAGGAGACAGGCGTTGCCACCGACAGCTCCTCCGGGGACAGGTGTTTCCAGGCTGTCCTCTGAGGAGCACCCATGCCTCTGGAGACTGCCTCTGGGAGCACCGTGGTCAGGGGGCTGCAGGACTCCCCCTCCCCGCCTCCCTGGGTCCTCAGCCATAGCCTTCTTCCGTGTGTTTAGACTGGTATCCACTGAGTATCCTTTTTAGGGAAGAATTCCACAGCTAGGGGGAAAAAACAGCATAACCTCAGAGCTCCTGGAATTTTGTTTTGCTTTGTTTTCGGGGAAGAAATTTTTTTTCTTGGCTGGGTATGTGAGCCTGCTTTTATAATCTGCCAAAGGGATTGGGGAGCCCTGCCTCCTCCCCTTCTCTGGTGGGTGCTTCTCAGGGTACCTGGCAGTGAGGTGTCTCCTTGGGTGGTATTTCCTGGAAGACAGAGGTTGGGTTCTATAGTGGTGAGAGAGGACCAGGGGAGGGGCAAAGTGTGTGTGTGAGTGTGTGTGTGTGTGTGTGTGTGGTGAGTGTGTGTGTGTGAGGTGTGTGTGTGTGTGTGAGTGAGTGTGTGTGTGAGTGTGTGTGTCTGTGTGTGGGGGTATGTGTGTGTGTGAGTGTGTGTGTGTGTGTGTGTGTGGGTATGTGTGTGTGTAAGAGTGTGTGTATGTGTGAGTGTGTGTGTGTGTGAGTGTGTGTGTGAGTGAGTGTGTGTGTGAGTGTGTGTGTGAGTGTGTGTGTGTGTGTAGTGTGTGTGTGTGAGTGTGTGTGTGTGTGTGTGTGTGTACATGAGTGAATGTGTGTCATGCATGAAAGTGAGTCCTAATATGGACATGGAGAGTAGTATATGGGATACATCACATCAGACAGTGATGAGGGCTGCTGGATGTCCCCAGGATGTTCTCCCTGTCCCCAGGCGTCTCTCCCCACCCCACCCCCAGTGCCTGGGGCCCTCTGACTCCTCACCTCTGTGACACCCAGCAGCTTGTCCTGCCCTGTGGAGTAGGTACACCATTTCCCCTCCAAGCCCTTTTTCCCCTTTCTGAAGCCTCCTGTGCTCTCATTCCTGGGTCCCAGGCCTCCTGGAGGCTCTGTCCATCTCCTGTATCCCCGGGGTCCTGTTGCTTGGAGTTTCTCCTACTGCGTCTCCTGTCCCCTGGGGTCTGCCGGTCGGCAGTGACCTGCCTAACGCCACCCTCCCCCAGGGGCTACCTGTATGCTGGGCTGGAGTTCGGCGCTGAGTGCTACTGTGGCCACAAGATCCAGGCAGCCAACGTGAGCGAAGCCGAGTGTGACATGGGCTGCAAGGGGGAGCGAGGCAGTGTGTGTGGTGGTGTCAACCGTCTCTCGGTCTACCGGCTGCAGCTGGCCCAGGAATCTGCCCGCAGGTGTACGTGAGTTCGCCCCACCCCCCTGCTGTGGCACACTAGCCCTCCACTGCCCGCTCCAGGGGCCCTGACGGTGTCACCCTCGGTGTCCGTCCTGCACCTTCTATGAGGCCCCATCACTCCAAAGCCACCGTAGGCTTCCACCCCAGCCTTCTCTCCAGCCACTCAACATCCCTGTGCCCCTGTTCTCCTCTGCCCCCTGAGTCTGAACTCGTCCCCACTGCCTGGGACAATGCAGTAGCCAAGACCGTAAGAGCACACAGCCATTGTCCTTTTCTGCCCACCTTGTGTGAACTACCTCATGTCGTCTCCACGGTGGCCTTGGAAATAGACACAAGGAAAGCCAGACCTCAGGGCACAGGCCTGGTATCCGTGCTACTGGGGAGGCTGGTAGGGGATGAAGTTAAGTCAAGGACAGCCTGGGCTACAGAGGAAGTTTGAGGCCAGCCTGGGCAACTTAGTGAGACCCAGTCTCAAAACCAGTTTAAGGGGTGGGACGGTGTTAGAGTCGTGGCTCCGTGGTAGAACACTTGCTTGTCATGACAAGGCCCTGGGTTCAATTCCAGGGCTACAAATTTTTAAAAAAGGAAAGAAGGGAGGGAGGAAGGAAGAGGAAGAGAGAGGGAGGCAGGAGAAGCAAGCATGAGACCCTGCTTTTACTTGCTTTCATTTGAGGTTGAGAAACCTATCTCAGCGCCACAGCTCTGCGCAGTGGGAGACAGCAGACTCCTGAGTCCCCCAGCTTGCTAGTGTCCCCAGCTTGAGTCTTGCTGAAAAAAACAAACCAACAAAAAACTGCAGATTGCAAATCAGGGACAGGAGGCGGTTGGAGAGCAGAGGCAGGAGACACCTCTGCCTCGGCCGTTACCCCACTGCCCCTTCTGGTTATTAGCTGTTTGCCAAGAGTGCTAGAGACCAGCTCAGGTCAGGCCGATGTGTCGCGTCTCCTCTCCACAGCCTCTCCCAGGAGTTGCCACTGGCAACCATCACTATCTACAGTAAGGGAATAGACGCTTTGTGCGTTGAAGTAATTTTGCCAAGGCCCACACAGGCAGGAGGGAGAAAAAACAGAAAACGAGAAAGGGCGTCGCCTCAGTCAGGGTTTCTATTGCTGTGATAAACACCATGGCAAGGAGGGTTGAGGGGGAAAGGGTCCATTACACTTTCCACTTCTACATCGTCCAGGAGAGTCAGGGCTGTTCTCAAGGCAGGAGCTGATGCAGAGGCCATGGAGGAGCATGGCTCCATTCCCGTCTTCTTACAGCACCCAGAGGCATCAGCCCAGGGCCAGGCCCCTCCCTCCCACGCCAGCCATCAGTCAACTGCAGTCACAGGCTTGCCCGCAGACCAATGTGTGGGTCGGGGACATTGTCTCAGCGTAAGCTTCTTCTTCCAAACCGACTTGCGCCTGTGTCAAGTGGACATAAAAGTGGACACAGACCTCTGGGGGTCTTCAGCCAGGCTCTATGTCAGCATGCCTGATACCCCTGGAGACCTTGTTAACCTGAATACTGAATAATTCTTATTTTTGTTGTTAGTGGTTTGTTTGTTTGCTTGGCTTTTAGTTTTTGGGGTTTTGTTTTGTTTTGTTTTTGAGACAGGATTTTCTGTATTGTTTTGGAGCCTGTCCTAGAACTATCTCTGTAGACCAGGCTGGCCTCGAACTCACAGAGATGTGCCTGCCTCTGCCTCCTGAGTGCTGGGATCAAAGGCGTGCACCACCAATGCCCAGCATGAATAATTCTTGTACGTGTTACTTTTCTCTTGCTGTGGTGAAACACTGTGACCCTGGCAGTTTATAGAAGGGAGGGTTTATTTGGGTTTGTGGTTCCAGGAAGAGAAGAGCCCATCATGGCAGGGAGCCAGGAGCAGAAGACTGAGTGATCACACCTCAGCCGAAAGCCCGGAAGCAGGAAGCAAGCAGAAGTAGCATGAGGTTTTGAATTCTCAAAGTCCAGGGTTGGGCGTGACAGCGCACGCCTTTGATCCCAGCACTGGGAGGCAGAGGCAGGCAGATTCCTGTGAGTTCAAGGCCAGTCTGGTGTAGAGAGCGAGTGCCAGAACAGCGAGGACTGCAAACTGAGACCCCATCTCAAGAAATAAGCAAACAAACGCTAGCAAAAGACCCCCAAAGTCCACACCCAGTGACAGAGTTCCTCAAGCGAGGCTGTGCCCCCACGCCTCCCCAAACAGTACCATCTGGGAGCCCAGTGTCCAACGCCTGAGGTGGATGGAGAACTTTTCTTCAAACTCCTGAGCCCGTGTCTGGTTTTGCAGTGCAGGGGAATGGAACCAGGGATCTCAAACATGCTAGGTAACCGTTCTCTGCACCCCCTATCTTCAGCCTTAAACTCGGTCTGTAGCCCGAGTCTGAGCTTGTGAAGCCACTGCCTCAGCCTCCAGATGCCTCAGCCGGGGTGACAGATCTTAGCTTCCAGACACAGCTGAGCTCTACATCCCTAAGGTGCCCATAGGCTGTTGGCTCATAGCCCCCATCCTTGGTACAGCAAGGCAAGACTGCACGGGTGTGTTTGACAGGAGCTCTATGCCCGGTTGTCTGTGGGGACAGGGTATCTCCTCTGTGGCTGTCTCTATAACAATCCATCACTTGGTAATATGCGTAGGGCTTGAGATCCCGAACTTTGGCGGCCTCGTGCAAGCTCTGCCTGCGGCTAACAGGACTGAGCATGCCACCACTTTGCAAATGTGCTGGTTATGCCATCTGCCTCAGTCACCTCAGTTCAGGTCTGAAGAGCCAGCTGTCAAAGCACAGAGGTGGGAAATCTCAGCTGGGGAAAACCCATGCAGTGGGTTTGGGTCTGACCATTAGTGCAACAAGGCCCCATCTCACAATTGACTTAATTTATTCTGATATTGAGTCGTGACACATTTGTGGCACATTGACCATCTAAAGAGATGACCTCAAAGTGCTGTGGTCCCTTAGAAAGGCTGCTGTTGCTGATGATGATGATGCTTGTGGATGCACCTGGGATGGGTGGAAAAGATTTAAGTCGTGTGTCTTGCTAACTAGATAATCTGGACACCGTGACCCTCAGCTCGCTAGTGTGACACTTAAACCAAAAGTTTCTCAGTCGGATGAGATGTATAACACACAGGGATGGTGGGGATCTCTTGTGTGAAGTGGTCCTTATAAGGAGGACTGGTTGGCAGAGATGCATGCTCCCCACTCATCCTGCCCATCTCTGTGATAGTGAAAGTGTCCTGCATGGGCCACCGTACTGCCTGAGAGAAGCATCTTTGAGTTGCGCTATGCCCAAAAAGAGATAGGAGTCATTTCTACTGAGAGAAGAGCTCTGCATCCTCTGGCCACAAAGAGTATGGTATTCAAGGTGTGAAGCCTTCCACCAGAGAACTAAAGGAAAGCCCAAGCCACAAGGCTGCTCCCCTTGAGACTAGAGTGGATGATGTGTAGGTAAGAAGACAGGCGGTTGACCAGATGTCCAGCCAGGATGCCTACTAGGCTCCCACTCCACAGCAGGCAGGGAAGCACATGGGGAAGCTGAAGCAGGGCACTGTGCATTTTTATGTAGATGCAGTGTGGGAGGTGTAGCCTCTCTTCCCAGGAAGCCACAATCCTGGGGTAACCGTTGGATGCCAGTCGATGGTTCAGCCATGGGAGTAAGCATAGCAGACGGCAGAGGCTGCCTGAAGGAGCCAGGGGGACACGAGTGCCATGCTCTTCTTAAGAGTCCAGATTAGACAGAAAGCCGGCGTTCAGCCAGGAGCAACAATCCAGATTCAGCGAGTGTCTTGTTGAAATAATCTTATCCATCTGTCTCCATCACACACTTGTGGAAACTGATGCATAGACAGCAGAAATGGCTGCATGGAACACCCTGGCAGACACCATAGAAGGGAGCACATTTGGTGGGGGTCCTCAAATGACGGGTAAGGCTTTCTGGCGGCGAAGGAAAGGACACCCAGATTTGAGACACATTGCCAAGGAACCTGGGGAGTGCATGTACCTGGGATGGGTGGTACAGGGAAATCTGGGCAAAGAGATCTAGACCTGAACCGGCCTGGATGCACATCAGGGGGTGCGGCAGGCACATCCTTCTGATGCCACGGTGCCTTCTGTGGACCGAGAATGGCTGGAAACAAGTTTCTGTCTCACCTTTTGGAACATCATTGCTACAAGGACTCAGTTTCACCCAACTCCTTCCTCCCCTGACCCCTGACACCTTTCCTGTCTTCTGGCTCTAAAAACTCATGACATCTCTGCTGCCTCTGCCCTGATTCCAAAGCACCCTTGACTCCCATACCTGAGATCTGCTTTAGCCACAAATAGCTCAGAAAGGAGTGTCGTCCAGGTCACTGGCTCACGGCAAACTTAGCGTGGGTGACACGTGTGAGGAAGTCAGTGACCTTTTCAGGAAGTGGAGAGGGCAGAAACAAGACTTCGTTTGCAGAGTCTCTTGAGAAAACATACAGAACACTTCCAATCAGAAGATCCTAGGGGAGCAGTCAATCCCAGAGCGCTACTCGGGTGGGCCTGTGAGGCTGTCACTTGTTCCTACAGCAAGCAGTGAAGACATTCAGAGGTGGCCGGGGCCTATCTCTGCAGGTGCCCCACTGTTCTGCCTTAACACACCATTCTGGGGCACACAGATTCACTTTCCGTGCAAAAGAACCAAGAAACGGGCTATCTTCTTGGTGAGACTACATTTGTCACACCAGTTTGCTAAATGTGCCATCGAGTTTAGCTTTCTCCCCGAGGGATGGACCATCTGGTGATTGGAGAACATTGTGATTTTATAGTAGGTCACAAGAGAATGTGCCTGCCTGAAAGATGCTTGCAGGATTTAGGTGAAGATACTGTACTGGGAGGAGTTCCCAGGGCGCCTTGTGTGGCTGTCCATGGTGCTGACTGCCCTCTGGTGAGATTCAAACCATGTGACCGCCTCCCAACTTTCCCTGGGCTCAGCCCTTTCCCTCCCCCACCCCAACCCCTTCTCCCTCTCACCCTGCTCCACCCCACTCTGGGTCCCCCTCTCACCTTTGCCCTCTCTCCTACCTTGATGAGTCATTATGAAATCCACAGCAACACTGAAGAATCCAGCAAATCCCTCCTAGCTGGAGTAGTGAATTCTGTCCACGATTGCTGGCTCTGGAGATTCCCGTCTTCCAGAGCTGGAAGGAGAATTCTGTGAGGCGTATGCTTTCCACTCCCTGGCACTCCCTCCTGCTTGTCCAGGAGACTCGAGTCTCTTTGGATGGACCTTGCCAGCTCCTTCTCAGCCAGACTCTCACATATGGCACTGGTAACTCTCTCATAACAGGTGGACTCGGCTGGAGCTTCCCTATGCAAAATTCGCAAAGGGGAGTGGGCACGGGGAGTGACGTGGATTTTCCACCCCAATTTTTCTTTGCTACACGGACTCTGGCTAGCCTACAGATCTGTTCTGAGCCTCTAAGCATTGTCTGCAAATTAGACACAACCCCAGCCATCACCAGGGCCACAGGGTGACTGAGAATCTGGACAACATCAGCATGGTGCACACTGCTCCTAACAGAGTCCCCAACTTTGCTCTGAGAACTGCCCAGTTCAAGCTACTTGGATTTCCAGCATCCACGGGACCTTCTGGTGATGTATAAAAATAGCTGCCTTGAACCCCCACCCTCCTTGGACAGAGAGGCTCTTGGTGTAATTCAGTGTCTGTCTGACTGTAGATAGATCATTGGCTGAGAACAGCTTCCTGCTAGCAGCGTCCCTACCCAGCATCTTTAATGCAATGGAACTTGGCCTGATTACCCAGGGCCTCTTTCTGACCAAGAAGGATCCTCCACGTCTGCCTCTGAGCTGGTGCCGGGTAACACTCATCTCGGGTTTTTTTTTGTGGTGACGCGCCAGAACAATGAAGTGACAAGACTTCAGAGACTCTTGCACCTGCCCCTAGCAAAGAATGTCAACGCGCCATTGCTCCGCTCAGCTCTTTCTAGTAAAAAGTTCAAGCTACTGGGGTCATGCTTGTCCCCAGCAGACTGCCAATAAGAACTGACACTGTCAAAATGTGTGGCACAGGCTTCTGCAACCGCCTCGGGATCCTGCTGTGGAGCCTGAGAAGGATTCTGGGAGATAAGTGTGGCTGGCATGGGGTCTCCGGAGCCCCGCCCGAGCATTGGGCACAGCTCGTGTGGAGAAGCAGGCATGGGAAAGCACCACTGGTGTGCAAGAAGACTGGGACAAAAGCCAGCTCTGCTCCCTCCCCACTGGCTGCGGGACCAGGAGACAGGATCCTCCTGAGTCTTGGGCTGTCTGTCTGTCTGTAGAGCAGGGTAATAGCACTGACGACCTCACGGGTGGGCCACTGTGAAGACCAATGAGACGGTGCACACAGAAAGCCGCCGTCACGACCGCCATGGCTGCTATTTGGTAAGGTCTGTGGTGGAACATGACTGGGAATGTCGCTCCATCTGTGGCCAGGGGAAGGGTGTGACCCTGGCCTCTGTAAGGGATCCCTCCTGAAGAGTCCTTACACTGTCTCTCCAGATGCAAGGCGGCTGGCGGCCAGAACCTCTGCTGGGGAATCAAGGAGCAAGACTGGGAGCAGCCAGTGAAGCCTTTAGGGACTCAGGCACTCGTGAAGAGACATCCCCTTGGCCCTCTGGGACTCCCCGGAACACAGCACTAGACAGGCTTCAGAGGTGACCTGCCTAAGGGACACAAGGCTGGCGTATTTATCCCCTGACTCGGGAAGTTACCATGTCTGGCCACCCTCATCCTGTCCTGTGATGGGCATGCATATTAAAGGACACTAACAGAAGCTACTGCTTAGTCCAAGCGCACAAGTGAGAGAGAGGTCAACCTCCTCCACAGATGAGCTCAGTGAAAAGTAAAGATGGCCGTCTAAATCCACTCACCCAGATCAGTCATGCTTCTGCACCCGGTCTGTCTGTCTGGGTGACCCCCTTTGCGCTGAACTCCGGAGATTTTTTTTTTTCCAACATGAAAACATCATCTCAGTCCTGTGGAAATCCAGATATTTCTATGCCACAGAGAGGCTGAAGGGAGCCACTGACCAACTCAGTTTTATTTTCAAATCTAAGAGACACTAGGCAGACTGTCTTGTGACCCATATCAAAGCTGGGGAAAGGCAGTGGGAAGACCCATGTCCCAGCCACCACTGGGATGCTCAGTGTCCAGCTGACCAAGCTGTAGTGGACAGCCATTTAAAGACAGAGATGGCCTCCACCGGGCTCTCCGGACTCCTGAGAGTCAGCTGGACGCTTTTCTTGCTCCCTGACCTTCTACGGGCTCTGCAGTCTTCCCCGGGGGCTCAGTGGGAACATCCTACCTCCAGGAGACTGGCTGTTGCTGGAGCTGACTCTCAGCCTGCTGCCCTCTGCACTAAATTCCTGCAGCCGCTGTCTCTGTCCCTTTGAGACTCTGCAGCCCTCGCCTAATCTGAAATCACAGCTTCCTGTTCAACCCTCCTTCCTGGGCTCTAGGCGTGAGCAGCTGCTTACGGGACAAAGTAGACTTTTTTTTTTTTTTTTTTTTTTTTTGGCAGCACTGGGCTACAAAGTCCTCATCCTCTCCCCGCCCTTTGCAGTCTGGTCTCCCAATGTCCCAGCTGGGACTCCATAGCTCCACATCCTTGTACTGGGTCTCAGGGCAGCAGGCAAGGAAGCTGACCTGGCTGCTCTCAGGACCACTGGGAAATGCTGGGCTTTCAGGATATTCTGTGTGTCAGCCCAGTGTGGCAGGTTAACTTAGGTTCGGCCTTGTCCTAAGCTAAGCGGAGTGAGCCCTGCTGTCGCTAAGTGGTAGGCAAGCCAGTGAAAAATCCTGCACGCCGTGTGTCTGTTCCTTGAGTGGGGCAGTCCCATTATGGGGCACAGGGATGCCAAAAAGAAAAGGTGTCCACAGAGTAGCCGCCTCAGTCACCTGTTCACATGAATGCCAAGGCAGAGAAAAATCCCCTGGGTTACTGAGCTCACTCACTGGGGACAGGTCCGTTCTTTTCCTCTGTGCTTTGGCTTGCTGTGTAACCTCATGTGAATTCCGCTTTCTCTGGACAGCCTTCTAAATCTTCCTTCCAGAAGGGGACTTATTGGAGGGACTTACACAGGCGGTGGCCTAAGTCACCCAACAATTGCTGTCTTCTTACAGAAAAGGTTAAGGGTGTGGTAGCTGTTGAGTCCTCAAGGCTTGATGCCAACAGTTCTGGTCCAGCTCATAAGCCCCAGGAAATTACTAGAGAGCTGCTGGTCTTCAGTCTACACTGGTACCCTGAAGAAGTGGGTTCCAATCACAGCAAGAAAATGCCTCAGTGGCAGGGTAGGTGAACTTGCCAGCGAGAGTGAGGGCAAGCAGGCCATGGCTCCCTTCTTCTGTGTCCTTGTATGGGGGCTGCCCCCAAAGGCGTGGCCCAGACTTAGGGTGCATCTTCCACCTCACGTGATCCAGTCAAGAAAATCCCTGGCAAGCTTGCCCAGCTACTTGGGCTTTAATTGGTTCCAGACACAGTCAGGTTGATGATCTAGATTAGTGTCCCTAGGTCTGACAGTCCTGTCTGCCCCTTCAGATGGAAGTGCGGTGTTCAGGGGCTGCTTCCGCCGACCCAACAACCTCTCCCTGGCCTTGCCTGTGACAGCTGCCATGCCAAACATGTCGGTGGACAAGTGCGTGGACCTCTGCACAGAGAAGGTAACAGCCGGGGCTGTTGGCTGCACTCGGGGTACAGGGGCAGTACGGCATTAAACCCAAGGAGCAGGGTGTGGGGCTGGAGAAGCAGCAGTCACGTGGAATGGATGGGGTCACAGGTTGAGACCTGTGATGAGGCAGAGGGATGCATTCGTTCATGGATTCATGACGGGGGAGCCACACAGAGTGTGAGATTGAGGGTGCCGGGGAAGCATGATGAACTCCTAGTTAGGTGACGTCATCAGTGGGACCCAGGTGCTTGTGGCCTTTCTCTCTGCCGCTAAGCGGTTCCTATAAAATATCTTAGAAAGAAGCAAGAACTATGGGAGCAGAGCTCACTGGACGTGATGTGCAGTCTTCTCTCCTGAGTCTTCCTGGACCTATGACCAGGGGAAATCTGGGCTGTGTCTTGTTTACACGGGCCGACCGGACAGAGATAACCTGGCAACCAGGGGGGCAAGGGAGACAAGCCAAGGCTTCTTTGGGTGTGTGCACATATAGATTTGGGCCAACAAGATGGGTCAGTCGGCGGGGAAGGGCTTGCCACCAAGTCTGAAGGCCTGAGTTCGATTCCCAAGACTCACATAGTGGGAGGAGAGAACTGGTTCCTGTGCGTTGTCTTCTGTTACAAGTTCATGCGGCATGCACGTGGACACACAGTCAGTCGACAGTTTACAGCACAGCTCTACACGGAGTTTCCCAACATGTGGACTGCGTGACACTGTCACACAAAAGACAGGTGCAACATGGGAACAGCCACGCCCTCCCCTTGATGCTCACGGGCTCCAGGGGAAAGTGTCAGAGCAGTGCTGACCCTCGGCAAATCCCTTTTGCCAGAAAAGACGGCACTGGCCCAAGGTTCACTCTCAGCAGGGGAAAGGACCCAGGCAGAATTCACTACCACCGCTGGCCGTTCCTCGTCCCCGGGGCTGGGATCACGCCCTGCACATACCTGGGTCCTAGGACACTCTAGGGTGATGGGAGATGTTATTCTGTATATATGTTTCTCATACTGGTTAATAAAGCACTGTGGCCAATGAGATAGCAAGATAGGCGGGGCTAGGAGACCAGGAGGAAGAGAGAGGAAGTTGGTTGGGGTCAAGATGTAGCCGAGGGAAGAAGCAGGATGCCTGCCGCGCGGCTCCCCGATAAGACGACCACGTGGAAATACTTAGATAAGTAGAAATGGGTTAATGATTAAGGCAGAGCTAGCCCATTAACAATAATGGTAACTGGCCAACAGGATTGTATCAAATACAGAGTCTCTGAGTGTTATTTGGGGCACACGTGGTTATGGGACCATGGCGGCAGAACCAGCGGCAGCCGGCGGGGAAACCTGCCGTAACACTAGGGTCTTATTGAGCTGGCAAGGCTCTGCGGAGGCCCCGCACATCCTCAGCTGTAGGTGACTTCTAATTCCTAATTTTAGTACTAATGCCGTGTAAGGGGTTGCTATGGTGATCGCTGAGGGAAAGGAAGGGTCCAGATGTTCAATGCCCAGAATGTCTTAACCTTGTTGTGGGGCCAGCAGATGGAGAGGGCTGGTGCATTCTATGGGTCTCCTCCCTCTGCTGCATGAGAAAGTGTGGGAGTCCGCTTCCCCATTGATCTTCCTGGTTAAGGATGCCGAGTTTATCCTGAGGTTTTATTTCAAGTGAGGGATCAGACGAGCAGTTAATCAGCACAAGTACTGAGGTGGAGGCCATGTCTGGGAAGGAGGTGGCTGGGCAGGACAAGGACCGGATGACTCTTCCTCTCCTCCATTGCCCAGGAGGGACCAGATGACTCTTTCTCTCGTCCATTGCCCAGGAGTACCCCCTGGCAGCTCTCGCTGGCACCGCCTGCCACTGTGGGTTCCCCACTACACGATTCCCTCTTCATGACCGGGAGGATGAGCAGCTGTGTGCCCAGAAGTGTAGTGCCGAAGAGTTTGAGAGCTGCGGTACCCACAGCCACTTCATTGTGTACCAGACGCAGGTCCAAGGTGAGCCAGCCTGCCCCGGCAGAGCCTCCTTCCCAGCTCCTGGGTGTAAGACAGAGGAAGTGTCTGAGGTTCTGAGGACTATGTCTGTCCCCATCACTGGGGGACCCCTGGTGGTTCTTTGTTGATAGCAGAGGCAGTGAGACCGAGTGGGAAGAGGCCTGAATCTCCTCTCCTCCAACACAGACCAGGTCTGCGATCCTGGACAGCTCATACCACCCACCCAGGCTTAGATTCCTCCATCTGGAAAGTGAAGCTATAGACGGTTGGCCTGCAAGGTCCTTTTCAGTTCTGGGATTCCGTCCATGTGTCTATAACTCCTTCCTTCTCTCTCTTTCCTCCCCCACCCCCGACTTCATCAGCCTTTCCATCTCTCTCCTCCTTTGCCAGCACAGTCCACACTCTTTATCTCTCTCCTACTATGGGGGGTGTTAAGTGTTGTGACGATGACAGTGGCTACGATGGTAAGGATGGTGGTGATAATGGTCATGATTCGGTGTTGATGAAGATGGTGATGATGACAATGATGGTCGTGATTCCGTGTTGATGATGACAGTGATGATGGATGGCGGTCTTGGTTCAGTGTTGACAATGACAATGATGATGATGGGGATGGCAGTCTTGGTGTGGTGTTGATGACAGTGATGATGATGCAGATGGCGGTCTTGGTGCGGTGTTGATGATGGTAGTGATGGTGATGACAGTCATGATGGTCATGGTGTAGATCATGACGGTGATAATGACTACACTTGTGCTTGTTAGTTTCTGTCAAGTTGATACAAACCTACGTATGTCTGGGAAGAGGGAATCTCAACTGAGGAATTCTCCCCATCAGATTGCATGTAGGGAAGTCTGTGGGACACTCTTCTTATTGATGACTGAGGTGAGAGGCTGCAGCCCCCTGTGGGCAGTCCCACACCTGGGCTGATGATCGTGGGTTGTATAGGAGAGCTGCTCAGTAAATGGCTTTCCTCCATGGTTCCTGCCTCTTGTCCTGCTTGGGTGCCTGCTTTAAGTTCCCTCAGTCATTGGCTCTTGGAACATGGAAGCCAAATAAACCCTTTCCTTTGGCCAGTGTTTTATCATAGCAACAGAGAGGTGAACTAGGATAATGATAATGATGGCAGTGATGGTGGTGATGGTGGTGGTGGTGGTGGAATGATGGTGGCTACACTGGTAATGAAGGTGGTGATGATAGTGATGTGGTATCGATTGTGGTGATGATGATAGTGATGAGGGTGCTGATGATAAAAATGGTGATGAGATGATGTAATGAGTTTCTTGAGTCTTACTCCACACCAGGCTCAATGATAAGACCTTCGTATACATACTTCCTCTCCCCCCTAGCCCCCCTTCCTCACTGTGCGCTCAGCACATCAGAGTGTCCCTGCTCTTCCAAACATGACTTTGTGTCTCCAGGGCACACTGTGCTGACCCCTGACCCCTGTCTTGTCCATCCTCTTGCAGACAATCGCTGCATGGACCGAAGGTTCCTCCCAGCCAAGTCTAAGAAGCTCATCGCGCTCGCCAGCTTCCCCGGTGCCGGCAACACGTGGGCTCGCCATCTCATCGAGCTGGCCACTGGCTTTTACACAGGCAGCTACTACTTCGATGGCTCTCTGTACAACAAAGGTGAGGGGTGGGACATCCTGCACCAGTCAGCATGCTTTTGCATCTGCCGCACACATCCTGTATGTCCTGTCTACTGACGGATTGACATCCATTAAGCACCTATGACGTGCTCGGTAACTTTCCTCCACTTAGATTGCCATGCACATTTCTTAAGCACCTGCTTCGTGCTAGGCAGCTCACCACAGATACTGACTGATGCTCTGTGTTGTCAATATTAGTATAATAACTGCGATTACATAGGGCACTGAAATCAAGTACCAACTGTTCACCAGGCATCTTACCTACAGCATTTGCCATGTGCCATGCTTTATTTTGATGCTGTTTATTATGTTTTACTGAGCATCATTATATTAGAAACACGCAGCCGGACACTGGTGGTGCACACCTTTGATCCCAGCTCTCGGGAGGCAGAGGCAGGTGGATCTCTGTGAGTTCAAGGCCAGCCTGGTCTACAGAGTGAGTTCTAGGACAGCTGTTACACAGAGAAACCAGACAGGCAGGGAGAGAGAGAGAGAGAGAGAGAGAGAGAGAGAGAGAGAGAGAGAGAGAGAGAGAGAGAGAGGAGATGTGCGTCTGCCATATGGTTTTCAACACACAGTTATGGAGTAGGGCATCTCAGGGAAGTTCAGCTGCCCACAGATACCTTGTTGGGCTAGCTGTGACCTGAGCCTAGACAGGAAAACTGAGGCTGACGAAGGGGGTAATGACCGGCTCCAAAGTCACAGTTTTTTCAAATGGTTGGTTACAGAATGTGCCCAACTGCTTCCTGATTTCACTCTATGTTCTTATCACTCTTGAGCTTCTTATTAGGGAACTAGAAATCATAGGTGGCACTGGACACAGAGCGCTCTCCTGGGTGTGGGTTTCACGTCCATGTGTGGATAGCCCTTGGCTTGGTGTCTGTGTTTTAACGGAGGGACACTTCCTGGCTGTGTGACCTTGGGCATGCTATTGCACCTCTGGTCCTGTGGTCCTGGCTGTGTGGGCTTGGGCAGGCTACTGCATCTCTCTGGTCCTGTGGTCCTGGCTGTGTGGGCTTGGGCAGGCTACTGCATCTCTCTGGTCCTGTGGTCCTGGCTGTGTGGGCTTGGGCAGGCTACTGCATCTCTCTGGTCCTGTGGTCCTGGCTGTGTGGGCTTGGGCAGGCTACTGCATCTCTCTGGTCCTGTGGTCCTGGCTGTGTGGGCTTGGGCAGGCTACTGCATCTCTCTGGTCCTGTGGTCCTGGCTGTGTGGGCTTGGGCAGGCTACTGCATCTCTCTGGTCCTGTGGTCCTGGCTGTGTGGGCTTGGGCAGGCTACTGCATCTCTCTGGTCCTGTGGTCCTGGCTGTGTGGGCTTGGGCAGGCTACTGCATCTCTCTGGTCCTGTGGTCCTGGCTGTGTGGGCTTGGGCAGGCTACTGCATCTCTCTGGTCCTGTGGTCCTGGCTGTGTGGGCTTGGGCAGGCTACTGCATCTCTCTGGTCCTGTGGTCCTGGCTGTGTGGGCTTGGGCAGGCTACTGCATCTCTCTGGTCCTGTGGTCCTGGCTGTGTGGGCTTGGGCAGGCTACTGCATCTCTCTGGTCCTGTGGTCCTGGCTGTGTGGGCTTGGGCAGGCTACTGCATCTCTCTGGTCCTGTGGTCCTGGCTGTGTGGGCTTGGGCAGGCTACTGCATCTCTCTGGTCCTGTGGTCCTGGCTGTGTGGGCTTGGGCAGGCTACTGCATCTCTCTGGTCCTGTGGTCCTGGCTGTGTGGGCTTGGGCAGGCTACTGCATCTCTCTGGTCCTGTGGTCCTGGCTGTGTGGGCTTGGGCAGGCTACTGCATCTCTCTGGTCCTGTGGTCCTGGCTGTGTGGGCTTGGGCAGGCTACTGCATCTCTCTGGTCCTGTGGTCCTGGCTGTGTGGGCTTGGGCAGGCTACTGCATCTCTCTGGTCCTGTGGTCCTGGCTGTGTGGGCTTGGGCAGGCTACTGCATCTCTCTGGTCCTGTGGTCCTGGCTGTGTGGGCTTGGGCAGGCTACTGCATCTCTCTGGTCCTGTGGTCCTGGCTGTGTGGGCTTGGGCAGGCTACTGCATCTCTCTGGTCCTGTGGTCCTGGCTGTGTGGGCTTGGGCAGGCTACTGCATCTCTCTGGTCCTGTGGTCCTGGCTGTGTGGGCTTGGGCAGGCTACTGCATCTCTCTGGTCCTGTGGTCCTGGCTGTGTGGGCTTGGGCAGGCTACTGCATCTCTCTGGTCCTGTGGTCCTGGCTGTGTGGGCTTGGGCAGGCTACTGCATCTCTCTGGTCCTGTGGTCCTGGCTGTGTGGGCTTGGGCAGGCTACTGCATCTCTCTGGTCCTGTGGTCCTGGCTGTGTGGGCTTGGGCAGGCTACTGCATCTCTCTGGTCCTGTGGTCCTGGCTGTGTGGGCTTGGGCAGGCTACTGCATCTCTCTGGTCCTGTGGTCCTGGCTGTGTGGGCTTGGGCAGGCTACTGCATCTCTCTGGTCCTGTGGTCCTGGCTGTGTGGGCTTGGGCAGGCTACTGCATCTCTCTGGTCCTGTGGTCCTGGCTGTGTGGGCTTGGGCAGGCTACTGCATCTCTCTGGTCCTGTGGTCATGCACCTACTACAGCTAACAGTTTGTTCCTGGAGAGGGTGGTGTAAAAAATGAGTGAGTGGACGCATGTGACGAGTTCAGCTTGCGGGAAATAGACTCAGTGTTGCGGCTTGAGCGCCAGGCTGGGATAAACACTGACCAAAACCAAGTCAGAGAGAACAGGGTTTATTTTACCTCACAATCCCTGGGGCACAATCTGCCGGTCCGGGTAGTCAGACAGGAGCTCAGGCAGGGCGGGAACCTGGAGGCAGGAGCTGGTGCAGAGGCCATGGAGGGAGCTGCTCACTGCCCTGCTCCCCATGGCTCGCTCAGCCTGCTTTCTTAAAGAACCCAGGACCACAGCCCAGGGGTGGCCCCACCCACAGTGGGCTGGACCCATAACCATTAATTATCAATTAAGACAGTGCCCACTGGCCAATCTGAGGGAGGGAATTGCTGAGCTGAGGTTCCCCCTCTCTGAGTGTCTTGAATGTGTGTCTAGCTGACAAACACTAACAAGCACAGGGCCTGTGCCTTCCCAGTTCTCTACATTTGGTTTGGGTTTCTGTTCTCATTTACTTGGCACCTACTGTGTGTGAAGTAGCACCTACTATGCGTGAGGCACCTGTCAGGATTCGAACCTGTGATGTGCTGTGCTGTCTTTATGAGCTGGTGGCTGGGGGACAGGTCATTCTCAGGCAGGCCCATCCTAACTGCTCTGGCTGCACAGGCCCCACCCTCAGAGAAGGGGCCCCTGGGATCACTGAGGCCTGGGAGCTAAAGCGGCTTCATCTCCCGTGCTCAGCTCCGTGAGCCCCTTTGCCAAGACATGTTAGAAGGGTTCTGGGGTTCTGTTTCCCCTCGGTGGTAAGGTAAGCAGCTGCCTAGACGCCAGTACTGTTCCTCCACCGACTCCCTCCTGGCTTCAGAGAGCCGTGGAGCTGTCAGTCTGAAAGTTCACAGCGCTTTGCACACGGGACCTGGGCTCAGACTCCCCTCGCCTCCCGAGCCTTGGGCTCTTCATCTGGAACATGGGGAGTTGGCATCGAACAAAGATTTTCCAAGAACACAGCCAGATAGCGCCAGGAGGGGACCTTGGTGGACACTGTGATATAAGGCACACAAGGTCTGTAATATTGACAGTGTGGGGGGAGAGAGACAGAGAGACAGAGAGAGAGACAGAGACACAGAGAGACAGAGACACAGAGACAGAGACAGAGAGACAGAGAGGAAAAAACATATATATAAAATTTTTTTTTCTACAGCCCTGAGCCCATGTCTTGGGACAATCTTCTGCTAGCCCCTCAGAGCCTAAGGGCCACATGCCTGAGGGTCACATGATCCCCAAATAAGTAGATACCTTTAGTGACTCTCAAAAAGTAGTACTTAGATACGCCACATTGGGGTAATGGTGGCCCTGGGTGCTTAGAAAAGAGGGGTGTGGAAGGGGGGATTTAGCAATTCCCTGTGACTTACTGACAGTGAGCAACACTCCTCAGGAAATCCCAGCTCAATGTCATCCCGAAGCTCCTTTCTAGTCAAAAATTCTTCTGGAATATGTTCTGCTAAACACCACCGGACTACTGACCAACTGCCCCTGTGTGTGTGTGTGTGTGTGTGTGTGTGTGTGTGTGTGTGTGTGTGTAAAATTTAGACTGTAGAGTAGGTATGTGTAGACAGTCATGGCTCATCTGTTTATTTTTGATCTCCACAAACATGGTTGATGCCATCATGGCATTGAAGAGACAGCAGCATGTCACGTCTCCTAAGACACTGTCACTGTTGGTGATGTCATGAGGCCTTCTTTGGGGGACTGGGAAGTTTCGTTACTGTTTTGATGGTGTTGGTTTCCAGAGATGGGGTCCCCATCACAAGTAGGATGTCTTCACGGCATCTCAAGGCAATGCCAATCCACGGGGTTGTAGCCAGGGCTGTGTGTGGTGAACTTCCCACACTCTCTCGAAAGCCCCACACCCTCATCCTCAGGACACTGTGCCTCAGAGAACCTCAAAACCTGTTGATAAAAAATCTGACCACATGGGGCTGCAGAGATGGCTCAGAGGTGAAGAGCACTGGCTGCTCTTCCGGAGGACCTGAGTTCAATTCCCAGCAACCACATGGTGGCTCACAACCATCTGTAATGAGATCTGGCGCCCTCTTCTGACCTGCAGGCATGCATGCAGACAGAGCATTGTATACATAATAATAAATAAATCTTTACCTGGGCCCCTAGAACTGGATTGGGTGCCAGCCCTTACCTCCATCCACCTCAAAAGCTATAGATAAGACCTTATAGACGTGGGCTGAGCAGGAAGACACTGCACCCAGGCCTGGCAAGGTCCCGTGGCCTCTCAGCCCAGGATTTGCAGTGGCTTGTGTTACGTTCCTGTGACAGGTCTGTTTTGGCTCATCCACTCCATCATTACAGGGGGCATCGGGGAGCAGCTCAGTCCCCAGGAGAGAGATCCTTTACCACCGCTCCATCGCTGGTGGATTAGAAG
Organism: Cricetiscus sungorus; assembly: GCA_030556225.1. Classification (NCBI taxonomy): domain Eukaryota; kingdom Metazoa; phylum Chordata; class Mammalia; order Rodentia; family Cricetidae; genus Cricetiscus; species Cricetiscus sungorus. The sequence continues at coordinate 34,610,869 of JANBXA010000044.1, read as the reverse complement.
GGCCACCCCACACCCTCCATCCCTCCCACCCCCTCAGCCCCCCAACGCCCCGCCCCACCACCTTTGATCAGAGTCCTGCTCTATGTCTTGCCAGTTTCTCACAAAGGCTGTGTGAAGAAGGAGCTGATGAGAAACTGAGGCCTAGATATGTGACACAGTGCCTCGGTCACTTGCTGTCCTAGAAACAGCATGAAGGCCACCCTTGACCTTCAAGATTTCCCCAGTGCCCCAACCCTCAGAGCATGGGAGCCCTGAGGGGAACGGACACAGGGTTTGGTGCCTCTGATTGTATCATATGACTCCTCGGCCCTCTCTAGCTCCGTGTTCTCAGCCACCCATCCTAGGGTGTCCCCTGACACACACACACACACACACACACACACACACACACACCTAACACACACGCACACACGCATGCACACACATGCATGCACGCACACACACACACGCATGCATGCACACACGCACACATGCACGCACACGCACTCACACACACACTCACACGTATGCAGACACGCACGCACCGGGACTTTGGTACCTGCGGGCCCTGACCTTTCTTACCTTTGGCTAGCCATTTGCTCCTTGACCTTCAGTTTTCAGATTAAGCATCCCTACCCAGAAGGCCTTCCCCCATGCCACATGAATTGGGCTGGGGCCATGTCTGTACCTCAGCGGGTGGAGGTGTAGCATGGGTTCAGAACAGTCACCAGCCGGATCCCTCCGGGACCACTCGAGTTCTGCTGCCTGGCTGACAGCAGCTGCGACTTCCGGCCCCTCTGGCATTGTTTCATGGGTGCCACTCTCAGAAGCCGTAGCCGTAGGCTCTGTTCTGCTTCTGTCTGGACGGCTCAGAACACACACAGGAAGGAATTGGCTCCTGATCAGGAGAGTAAGGAATCCTGAGGCGCGCTTCCTTCCTGCCTCCCCAGCGCCTGACTTCTCGCCTGGGGTTGGGGACAGGGTTCAAAGGCGAGCGAGATCACTGGCGCAGTGGGCGGACCATTTGCATCAAGACCCATGAGAGTGGCCAGAAGGAGATCGAGGCCTTCGACGCAGCTATTCTGCTCATCCGAAACCCCTACAAGGCGCTCATGGCCGAGTTCAACCGCAAGTATGGAGGACACATAGGCTTCGCTGCCCATGCCCACTGGAAAGGCAAAGGTACAGGAGGGAGGGCCTGGGGCAGTGAGGGGTGCAGGGCGGCCAGCATGGGGTGACAGGAGGGAGGGCCTGGGGCAGTGAGGGGCGCAGGGCGGCCAGCATGGGGTGACAGGAGGGAGGGCCTGGGGCAGTGAGGGGCGCAGGGCGGCCAGCATGGGGGTGACAGGAGGGAGGGCCTGGGGCAGTGAGGGGTGCAGGGCGGCCAGCATGGGGGTGACAGGAGGGAGGGCCTGGGGCAGTGAGGGGTACAGGGTGGCCCACATGGGGGTGACAGGAGGGAGGGCCTGGGACAGTGAGGGGTGCAGGGCAGGGTGGCCAGCATGGGGGTGACAGGAGGGAGGGCCCAGAGCAGTCTGGGGTGCAGGGTGGCCAGCATGGGGTGGCCGGCAGGAAGCCTCTTCAGAGGGACCCAGAGCTTGTGCAAGGCTGCGTCTCTGGGCAGCAGAGGCACCACGGGACCACAGCCAAAGCACCAGCCATGCAGCCCAGGGGGAGTCAGGATTCAGACCTTGCAGTGAGACTCCCTTGTAACGGGAACACTGGCCCTTATACTTTCTTGAACAACTCTAATTTTCTAAACTTAGGGAGATGAAAAAATGGTGGGGTGCAAGAGGCTAGAAGGTACACACTCTACCCAGCAGCCAGGCTTCTCTTGTGGTGATGGCGACACTGCTGGTGACACCCAGATGACATTGAGTTTGTGGGTCCTCCCCCGAGTACAACTCTGCCTGTGTCCAGCCCCTATGTGCTCACCATTTTCAGTGAGCCCACCCAACAGCTCCAACCCATGCGGTTCAGAGTGCTTGGTGATCTGCCAGCGTCATCCGGCTGGGCAGCAAGCAGGCCCAAGGCGAAGTGGGTTTGACAGCTCTTCCCCGGTTCCCGATACCAGAGAGGCCTGTGACAGGGGGCGGAGCCAGGCTGGAACTCGGCTTCTGCACCGAGAACCCTACTTCTCCCTTTATTAATGAGGAAACGGAGGCCCAGACAGGTAGAGCCCGCCAAGGTCACTGGGAAGCCCAGGGGCCAAGCCAGCTCGCCTGTTCCCAGGCCTCCTGGGGTCTGAGAGAAGCGGGGTGTGGGGGAATATGGCCACGTGCTCATTGCTGAGCCACCCCTGTGTCGTCAAACCCTCCAGGATATGGGGAGAAAGTGGTTTCTGTGGCAGGACAACGAAGCTTGGTTAGCAACCCAGGTGCCGCTGAGCTGGGATTCCGACCCAGGAATTGATTGACACCCCACCCCACTCCACCCCCATCCCCGCTCAGCCTCCATGTGCAGATGCATTCACTCCCCCAGCAGCCACCTCATGGCCGGTTTCCTTATTATTAAGGCACCTGAGCCCCTTAGGTCAACGCTGAGTCAGGGCCGGCTGAACCAACAGAGGGCGCGCATGGGAGACTGGCCCAGGCTCATCTCCTAAAGGAGCCAGATTAGCTCCATCAGCTTTGGAGGGAGCTCTCCCCTGAGAACGCAGTCCTCACTCTCCACCCACCCAGGCCTCTCCTTTGACCCCCCAGGCACCAGGACAACTGGGGGACTCATTAGCAACACCAGTTACCAGGCCCTGCCCAGACCTGCTCAACCAGAAACCTTGGGTTTTCAGGGGCCTTGGGGACCTTGCTGATACACACACACACACACACACACACACACACACACACACACGCACGCACGCACACTCACACACAGACACACACACTCACACACACAGATACACACTCACACACACATGCACGCACGCACGCACGCACGAACGTGCACGCACACCATCTTAAGTGTCACTGCCTTAAACACTTACTGCTCGGGTGTGGCTGGGAACTAGAGGCACAAGGGATATTTCAGAGTCAGTGTCCAGCGAGATTTCTCAGGGGCTCCGATGCCCTCCCAAGTTTTGAGGGCTGCTCTGGGACAGCCTTGATGCACATGGGGAGGGCCACCTGGGAGGGAAGGCCATAGCAGAAGAATGCAATCCCCGCAGCCCTGCTCCCCTTCCCTGATTATACTGAGATAAGCCTCCCCACCCCACCCCCAACTTTGGTTCCATAACGTTAATTTTACAACCCCTCTGGAGCTGGACCAAGGCAAAATTTTATGTGATATGATTACACGAGGTGAATTGTCCTGGATCTGTTTAATGAAACAGATCCTGTGTTTAATGATTCCGTGGGGGACTGGCACCGAGAAACCATTCATCAGGGCCTGGTCCCTCTTGACAAGAAGGAGCAGGCCTCCGTGCTGTGTGCAGCCAGGCACACGTCTATGGCCTTGGCTGCCGGGGTGCCTTTGTTTCCGGATTTGTGGGTGCCGAGCTGGGGTGGGGGAGGGCTTTTGTTTCCATATCTATTCTTTGCAATGGAGTCCTTTAGGAGCTTTGAGAAGTGAGGGGTTGGGGTGTGTGGGCAAGCAGCTGACTTGGAAGAGCTCAGGACAGCTGTGGGTGCTGCTAAGCTTTGGGAGGGGGAACCCAGGCCAGCAGGATGGGGTGCGTAGGGCGTCTCAGGAAAAGCTGCCCCTGCCACCCCTGACACCATTTACCCTGGTGCACCTGGCACCTGGTCAGGATCTTTGCAAAGCGTGTTATCCTAAGAGGTCAGGGAGAGCACACAGCACCTCCAAGGTCCCCAGGGAGGTGGAGAAGAGTGCGTTTCCAGCCCCAGCCACACCTGACTGGAAAGTCATCTGTGGACATGGCCCTGTGCCTCAGCCAGCAGCCAGAGGTAAAGGACACAGCAGGTAGACAGAGACACAGCTTCCTCAGAGTAAGAGGTACACGTGGTGGGATCAGAAGACACACCAGGCAAGCGTCTTCAAGACGCTCACACACGGCCACGCCTGAAGTCTAGACTTGCATGACGCTACATGTCACCTGGGTTTCTGCTGGGACACAGCAGCTGTCCTCAGGCACCAAGGATGCTGAGGGGTAATTCAGCAGTGAAGAGAGGCTGGCAAAGGAAAGGAGGCCCCGCGCCTACTTGAAGTTTCCTAATCATCCAGATACATCTGGTCCCAGCCCATTGTAACAGTACGGGCCCAATTAGTCAGCTGCCTTGTGAATAATCTATTTTAAGAATAAAAAATAACCTGTCGCCAGCATAAATATTTCTCAAGTAGCCGTGGGGTTCCAGGAGGGGACCAGGAGAGAGGCATCTCGGGACAGCTCCGATGAGTTCTGTCAAGAAAAGCAGCCTTTTATCATGGTGCAATTTAGCAGTTGGAATTTCAATTTAGTTTAGCAGCGGTCCCCCCAGCTCCTGCTGGGTGCCAGGCTGTGGGAGGAATTGGGGGCCAGGCTGCTGGTGTCTGCAGAGGATCTGGGCCAGAGCCAGGAGGGCTGGATTGGATGATGTTTCCCAGCTGTGCCACCTTGACCAAGTCATGTCTCCTGTCTGAGCCTGGTGACAGGGTACACAACAGCTTTTCCTTTTGCAGTGCGGAGGAGAACGAAGTGAAACAGGAGGACCCTGTCACCCTGAGAGGGCTTAGGATTTGGGAGGACTTTAAGGTCCCCGACCTAGCACTGCTGGTTCTGGTCATCAACCGATGGTCCTTCAGTGCCTCCTTGGGGTTTTCCCGAAGAGCTGGGGCTGATGCTGTTCCCAGCATTCCGGTGCCCACCTTGGGCAGTGCCCTGGCTTCCCTCCCACCCGAGCCCGGAAGCTCTCCTTGAGATTTGCTTGCTCCACAACTACCCAAGGAATGAATGCTCCCTGTAGCCTGCTTCCCAAGGAGGACTCCCTGCAAGCTGCCTCTCAACTCAGGCAACCCCAGAGGCACCCTCCCCAGTCAGCTGATGAACCCCCAAGGGACAGTTTGTGACAGTTTTAATAGAGACAGACCACATGAACAGAGTTAACAATCAATCCTGTTTAACCCCCCCCACAGGCACACACACACACACACACACACACACACACACTCACACACATTCATACACACACTCACACATACCCACACATACACTTACACACACTCACACACATACACTCACACACACTCATACACACACTCACACATATGCACACTCAAACACACTCACACACTCACACACACATACATACATACACACACACTCACACATACGCACACATACACTTACACACACTCACACACATACACTCACACACACATACACACTCACACATACACACACTCATACATACACACACACACACACATGCATGCACATACACACTCAAACACACTCATACACACACTCACACATACCCACATACACTTACACACACACACACACTCATACACACATTCATACATACGCACACTCAAACACACTCACACACACTCACACATACACACTCAAACACACTCATACACACACTCACACACTCACGCATATACACACACATGCACACATGCATGCACTCACACACTCACACACATACACTCACACACACATACACACTCACACATACACACACATGCACACATGCATGCACTCACACACACGCGCACACACACACGCACACACACACACGCACACGCACACTGCTCATCCCCAGAGCTCGGGCCTGCATGCTGACAGTTCGTCCCCACCCCAGCCCACCCCGTGCTCTCACCACACTTTGTACACAGCCCACCATTCTGTGATCGTGCTGTCGATGCTTACAACACCTTGGGAACAAGAGGCCCACTCGGTGGGCCAGGGTCTCCCAAGGCCTGCTCTGTCACCCTTTCTGAGTGACCTTCAACAGTCACTGGCCCACTCTCTGCCTCAGTCTCCCCTTCCGTTAAAGGATGGCCATGACGTAGCAGAGCTCGGGGGACAGAGTGGAGCTAACACCTGCCTACTTCCACATAGTGAGAACACAACTACAGCCCAGCATCAGACCTTTATAATCGCAATATTAGTGGGGATTACGGACCTGTGGAGTGGATATATTTTCATAAATTATGTGTAATATAAAGCTGTGGCACACAGCTTTAACTCCAGCACTGGGGAGGCAGAGGCAGGCGGATCTCTGTGAGTTCGAGGCCAGCCTGGTCTACAGAGTGAGTTCCAGGACAGCCAGGGCCACACAGAGAAACGATGCTCCCAGATAAACAAAACAACAAAACCTCTCATGTCAGCTTTATATACATGTGCTGAGTGTAGTGTCCAGGAGGGGGTAGGAAGTCCCTGGACACAGAACAGAGTCTTTGTTATGATGTCTTTTTTTTCTTTCAGTTGATGAAATCATGTAGTTGTCTTTTCTTGTTGCTATTGTTTGGTTTTTTGAGACAGGGCTTCTCTGTAGCTTTGGAGCCTGTCCTGGAACTCGCTCTGTAGACCACGCTGACCTCAAACTCACAGAGATCTGCCTGCCTCTGCCTCCCTAGTGCTGGGATTAAAGGCGTGTGCCACCACCACACCCAGCTTAGACAATTTTATGTATATGGGGCTCTGTCTGCATGTATGACTTTATGCCAGCAGAGGGCACCAGATCTCATTGCAGATGGTTGTGAGCCACCATGTGGATGCTGGGAATTGAACTCAGGACCTCTGGAAGAGCAATCAAGTGCTCTTAACCTCTGAGCCCCTCTGTTGAATTTTTAACTGTGGTGTAACATATTAAGATGATCTGTAAACTCGAAGATGACTGTGAAAGCCTCAAAGTAAAGTTTTTAAATGACAACTCAAAAAATATACGTTTATGGTTTTCTCTTGCATTGGCCTTGCCAAGATACAGATCTTGAAACCCTGCTTTTTCATTCATTGTTTATTTCTTATTTATTTATTTGTTTGTTTGTTTGTTTTGGTTTTGGTTTTTCAAGACAGGGTTTATCTGTATTGCTTTGGAGGTCTACTCACTCTGTAGACCAGGCTGGCCTCGAACTCACAGAGATCTGCCTGCCTCTGCCTTCCGAGTGCTGGGATTAAAGATGCCCACCAACGCCCGGCACTCTCATTGTTTTTAAAGAGTCACTAGTGCTCAAAAATATCCTTCAGCCTAGATAGAGGTGGTGCACGCCTTGAATCCCAGCACTCGGGAAGCAGAGGCAGGTGCATCTCTGTGAGTTCGAGGCCAGCCTGCCTGGTCTACAGAGTGAGCTCCGGGAAGGTGACATGGAGAAACCCTGTCTCTAAAAACAAACAAAAAAATCCTTGAAATGTTGGTATGCACATAAACACTCACGTGTAAACAAGACACACCTAAAACACAGATGTGAGCGAGCCTGTGACTCTGTGGGAAAGTGTTCCGCGTGGCAGGGGTGGCGATTGTCACTGGAAAAACCTGCTAGAGAAGGAGTAATCAGAGTTACTTTATGCCCCCAAGGGATAGGGACCGTGCTGTGAACCAGAACAGGATGAGGGCCATCACAGGAGGACGTCTTCATCAGAACCGTATCTTGTTCTTAAAAAGGAGATTTGGTCGATGAGGTCACACGGAGGGGAGCAAGGAGACACAGCAAACACCTCACGTCTGTCTTTAGGGACCTGAAGCGAGATCAACGTTTAGAAGGCAGAGGAAATGCGAGGCTGATCAGTCCTGGCATCACTCCCTGAGCTTCAGTCTTGTCCTTAAGGTAGCTGACGAGTTGCTGGAAAGGTTTGAAATCTCTTTCAGGGAGACCAGGTCTCCCTACAGCTGGCACCCTTCCCTCTCCAGGCATGGATTCCTGGGGGAACTCCCATATCCCTAGGGTCCATTGCTTCATCGGCCTGATAGTGGGACCAAGACACACATATGTCTCTTAAGAACACCTTCATGTCTGCCAGGGGATCCGTTTTTATGATGATGTTTTCCAGAAAAGTCATGCGCTAATACAAATGAGCCAGGAGCAGAGCCGGGCGCGTCTGGGAAGTGTATGTGGTTGGTGTCAGTGGTGCTCAAAACATCGAGAGAGTTTCCTGTTAGATAAAAGGGACGCAGAACCCTGAGTGTAGGAGGGTCAACAGGTCAGGGTAGCGGGCAGGGAAATGCCCCAAGATGCTTGAAGATGGGTCTCAGCATAAGTCCCAGGAATGCTGGATACCGCAGATTCGTTCGGTTATCTTTAATAGGCTGGGTTCCCCTAAGCTCAGGCCAAGCTGAGATTTGGGGGTCTTAAAGCTGAAAGGAACTTTAAAGCTGGTTAAAACACTTTAATGTAAGCATGAGAGTTAAAAAAAGAAACAATCTGTTTAAAAAAAAAAAAAAAAAGTTATGATATGAGGCATGAGACATCAGACAGCAAAGAAGCAAGCCAGAGAACAGAGAAAGGGGGAGGGAAGGAGGGAGAGAGGGAAGGAGGGAGGGAGGGAAGGAGGGAGGGAGGGAGGGAGGGAGGGAGGAGGGGGAGCTATCTTAGAATTTACCTTTATTTTGACATAAGCCTCCCAAAACATTTTATTAACTTTTTATTTTAGCACCTAATTTAACTCATGTGGCTTTAAGAGCTCTTTGTTATAAATCACCAGTTTGATCAGTTTGGGAAGACTATTTTACATCTTAGTTGTGACTTTTGCCCTACTGCTTTGGAGGTGGTAACTGTCTGGGTTATCTTTAGTGCGTTTTTTTCCAAACACTTGCAAGTTATTCAGCAATTATCACTCCTAGAGCCAGATGGCCGTTTTACCTCCAGGCAGTTCCTCCTTTTTGGAAACCTTTATTGCCTGTGTTTGTGTGTGTGTGTGTGTGTGTGTGTGTGTGTGTGTGTGTGTGTGTGTTTATTTATATATATATTCCTCTTTCTTTTTTCTATTCCCCTGAAAACTCACCTGCCCATGCTAGTTAGGCGATGTGTGGTTTTTTGGTCAGTTTTATATGCTGCTCTTAGCACCGACTTTCTCCATCTTCTACTGGGTCTTTGGTTATCCCTACTTGTAGACACACCACGTGGGAGCTCAAGACACTGAACAAACCCCCTAAGTGTCTTCCCAGATGGAAACAACGGAGTGTCTTCTGACCCCAGAATGGGGCTTGTTTGTTGCACACAGGGAGGCAATCCCCCCTGACACCACCCCACTTTGAGGTGGGAGGGAACAAGTGTCTCTTGTCTTCAGTGTCTGTCACTCAGATGACCCTAAAATTCATAAGCTAAAGATTTGACAAGGTCACAGGAGAAGCAGAAAACTAAAAAACCAGAATTAAGCATTTGAGGAGCGGTAGGAAGCAAAGGTCAAATGTCAGGAAACAAAGGTCACTTGCTAATAACTCAAAATGTTTCAAAGACAAGGAATACAAGACCAAGCAGAAACCAAAATGACTTCAAAGTCCCAGAAGCAAGCAAAAGTCTGGGAACAAGCAAAATAGCGGAATCTGGCTGCCTTTAGAGCTCTGAACTCAAGCAAGCAAACCAAACCAGTGTTAGAACAAACTGATAACCTTAAAACAAATACTTTGAAAGCAGAAGAAAAGAGATTCCTATCAGAGTATGATCTATTTGCCAGCTCAAAATAGACAAATAGGCTGTCCACAAATCCAAGGAAGGTTGGGGTCCCCGGCCAGGGCTCACCAACAATCCACCTGAGGAAATAACACCAGATGCCCAGGGTTCAGGGGACCCATACAAGTACCTGGCTTCTATTCAAGGGATCCCTCTGGTGAAAAGTGGGCCGTTTTTGGAAACCCAAGTGTCACCGTATCTGTTAACACACACACACACACACACACACACACACACACACACACACACACACACACACAAACCCATGGCTCCCCTTAAAGAGAATATGAGGTAGTTTACTCAGGAGCTATTTTGAGAGATCACGGCCAGGAAACACAGGTCTATGTCCCAAACTCTATGTTCCAACATGGAAGCAGTTTTACTAACTTTTTGTAGTCTTACAAGACAAAGAACATCATAAACCAAGGCAAAGTTAAAAATGCATCAGCAGATACATCAGAGAGGTGGGTACAGTGAGATGGGGGAAGCTTTTCTACAGGCCAGAGAAGCTGTCTGAAGAGCAGTCTTAGCTTTGGGATGGACCGAAGCTAGCGATGTGCTAAGTTAATAGATTCCAAAGTCAGGAAATGCTAGCTCTGACACACAGGAGGGCGAGGAATGGCGGTTCCAAAGGGCTAGAACTAACCCCAAGCTAAGGTAATTTACGCCTGGACATGCAGCATCCCAGCCTCTCCACTGTACCGTACCGCGGTCCCAATCAGTCAGTGTCAGCAGACACAGCTTCTCTCCAAGAGTTCTGGTTCCCGAGATCAACCCTGGGTGGTCCAGCGTTCTAGGCAGGCAAGGGCCTCCTCCCCAGCCCTTCCTGTGTGGTGCTGCATCTTTTATTATTTCCGTACCTCCACATAGCGGTAGCATGTATTTATATGATGTGGTTATTTGTGTATAGGGCTGTGCCTGGATTGATCCGGTCAGGTGTGTGTTATCCCAGAGAGCGCAGGTGGGTTTAGAAGCCTGGAAGGCGTGTCATCTGCCCATCTGGTACCGTGCTGACCCCCTGCACTCTATCTCCACAGAGTGGCCTGAGTTCGTGAGGAACTATGCCCCGTGGTGGGCCACGCACACACTGGACTGGCTCAAGTTTGGCAAGACGGTCCTGGTGGTGCACTTTGAGGATCTGAAGCAGGACCTCTTTGCACAGCTGGGCCGAATGGTCAGCCTGCTGGGCGTGGCGGTCAGGGAAGACCGGCTGCTGTGCGTGGAGAGCCAAAAGGATGGCAACTTCAAACGCTCTGGGCTCCGCAAGCTGGAGTACGACCCTTACACGGCCGAGATGCGCAGGACCATCGCCGCCTACATCAGGATGGTGGACACAGCGCTGCGTAGTCGAAACCTCACCGGGGTGCCCGATGCCTATGGCCCAAGATGATGGGCAGCCATGGAGGGATCCAGCAGCCCCCACGGCTCCAAAGATCTGGCATGAAGACAACCCCAGGCTTCTGCCTGCCTCCAGAGAGGCCCCTCCGAGGCTTGGGGAGAAGGCATCCAGGCACTTTCCCCTGGCCGCCTGGTTTGGGGAGTCCCTGTCCCTGCTATTGAGGGGAAAGGGGAGATGTTTATCATGGAGATGGCAGTGGTTGGGAGGTTCCGGATGGCAGCTGATGGACAGTTATAAGCAGCGACCCTGCGGCTGACTGTGTGGGCCCCCGTCTCTTCCCCTGAGCAAGCACCGGCTTTGTGATCTCTCTCAGGCCACCTCTGTGTGACAGACAGACAGCTGGGACCTGTCTCTGTGGCCTTAGGAGTCTGGCTTCTGAGGAGGTGCTTTGGCACTGCCGTAGGAGCTGCCCCCAGGCTTAACCACAAGTGAGATCCAAGCTGGGTGCTGTTCCGTCTCTAGGGCTGGAACTCTGTCCTCTCTACCCATGCTGTCTTGGGGGTGGGGCTGACTTTGGGGTTCTCCATCCTTCTTCCAAAGTCCCTTAGGTACCAAAAACCAACCCAACAGGTTGGCCATGCACCACATACAGAGCCCCAGTGACTCATCTTTTCAGGGTGGAGTCCAGCGTGTCTATCTAACACTGCCCTTCTGAGCCCCTAACCAGGGAGTCCTTTACCACCCAGGGGCAAGAACTAAAGTGCTCCAACTCAGAGGGAGCCACACTCAAAACAGTCCCCCTACCTGCCAAGACATCAGCCTCCCTTCCCTTGCTCATAGTCCAACAGAGCCAGTTCCCCCTGGGGACCCCTTGGAAGTGAATACCCCCCCCATTCCCACCACACCACTGCTCTCGATGCTGAGACACCAAAGGATTTCTGACTCGCGTCACCGATCACACATCCAGGGTCCCGTCTCCCCACCCTGGATCTCTGTGGCTTCCTCTGCAGCCCACACCTCCACCATTCCCATTGCATAGACACAAAAGCCATAGTCACAGCCCCCTCGATCTTCTGTCTGGAGCAGCCCCACAGCCCTGGGGGGGACGGGTGAGCAAACACTTGCCCCCACCCAGCCAAGGAACCCCGGAGAAGGTTCGTGAAAAGAGATATATTTTTTTAAGAGGAATATGACCAAGACATTCTGCCCCTTGGACACTGGCTGCGCAAAAAGAAGGGCCAGAAACTCTGCTTGATTCCCTTCTCCGGCGGCCTCACCTGGAGGGTTGGACCACACCGGGGCTCAGCCAGGGGGCTCTGAATGTATTTTGTACGGGATTTCTTCCCCCCACCCCCAGACTAATTTCTAGTTTTCTCGCTGGGCAGTAGATGATTGGGTCTCCCCTCCTGTTTGGAGGTCAGCTCTCTCTGGGTCCAGAACCTGGGCCAGTTCCTTGCTAGTGGCCACCTTTGGTCACGAACTCTCTGTTCTGTTCGAAGATTCCTCAGGTCCAACACTATCATTAAAAAGAGTTTTGTTGCTGATTCTACCATGTGGCCCTGTTGAAGATACTGTGTGTGTGTGTGTGTGTGTGTGTGTGTGAGAGTGAGAGAGAGAGAGAGAGAGAGAGAGAGAGAGAGAGAGAGAGAGAGAGGGGGAGGAGGGAGGGAGGGAGGGAGGGAGAGAGAGAGAGAGAGAGAGAGAGAGAGAGAGAGAGAGAGAGGGAGGGAGGGAGGGGGGAGGAGGGAGGGAGGGAGAGAGAGAGAGAGAGAGAGAGAGGGAGGGAGGCCCAGGGGAGGTCTGAGGGGTGGAATTCTCTGGGTTTATGCACACATGTGCTAAAGGTAGTCCATGGGATGAGTCTCTTCTGTGTGGCAGAGTGACGGAGACCCTGTGTGGCTGCTGTGAAATATCTCTTCACTAGGAGACCCCGTGACAACACAGGGACACAGGGAAGTCTCTCTGACACCCAGAGGTCCTGTGGCTGCCCCCATTCAGTTTCCAGACCTCTGCCCTGGCTTCTCAAACGCCAAACTGCAACTTCTGTGTGGACAGCTGTGACCAGAGAGTTCCCGGCCAGAGGGAGAAAGGGCTTTTGATGTTGCTTTGCTGGCAGCAAGGAGGAGGAAGAGCAGCTGGAGAAGGCAGGGAAGAGGCAGGATGGGGCTTCACCCCACTCAGAGTCCTGGGCCACCAACACAGGAGCAAGAACTCCAGTGGCAGAGTCAGTGGGGGAGGGGACGCTGTCCGTGAAAACCATGCTGGTGACCGAGTTCATCGGGGCTGGGGGTGACTTGGGTCTCAGTGTTCGACCGACTCTGACCTGTCACAGATGCACCCAGTCACAGACGCTTGAACCAAACTGAGACTCTTGAGCCTGGGTCAACCAATCCTAGACCCTGATACAGTTTATATGATGGTTTTCATATACTGACCCATGATCAGTCTTAGACTAGCTCTATTCTTTATCCTAGCTCCACAACCGAGTCCCAAGGTTGGTCCTATGCATGCTGAGCCCTGCTCCCAGCTATTTGACCGCCCTGATCGTGTTCCCAGGCCGACCTCTGACCTGCCCCAAAACAGATGTCATTGATTTCTCTTGACCGGTCCTTAATCTGTATCCTCACTGACTAGGTGCTGACTAAACCACAGTCATAGTTTGGGAGGAGTCTTAACCTTGGCCCTGATGTGATTTTTACATCAAGGATTGACTAGTCCTGTCGGCCTAGTCCCGAAACAGTATGTTGGCTTGCTTTGAACCTAAGTCCCATCTATGTCCCACCCTCAGTGAGGGAAGCCATGTGGCATCTGGCTGGCCTGGATTCTTGTCTCAGGGCCACAAGGAATCTGCTGTATCCATCTCCTGCCCCTCCCTGGTGCTCCAGGCCATGGCTAGGGGTGAAGCTAGGTTGGAGCACCTGTCTCAGCCCAGCCTGGCCTTCCTGCCTCATTTGTAGTCAAATCTTTATATTCCAGACTTAGGAGGGGACCACTCATTCACACAGGCTTCCTAAGCAAGTATTGTCTAAAAAAGGATTAAAAAGCCCCCATTCCTTCAGAGGTCACATCCTACCAGGTACCCAGCAGACGTCTCAGGAATCAGAAAGCATTTGGGGAAGCAGAGAGTAAGGCTCCTGGTGACCCCTGTGAGCTGCAGACACTCCTGAGCCCCAACACAGACAGTAATTTCAGAACCAAGGTTCTCATTGTGGAAAGCAACATGAAAAATAGCTGTGGGCCCCAGTGGTTCCCAATCCAGAGAGAGCAGGTAGCATCCAAGCTGGATCCTGCTGTCTTCCATGGTAGCTCCCAGACTCAAGTGGAAAAAGGCTGATTATTGGAATCAATTCCAGGTTTTCCCAGGCGCCCTGGAGGCGGCTGACTGCATCCAGTATGGTAGGAAAGAGAACAGGAAAGGGGATGCAGGCGGGTCCTCAGAGAGGACCAGGGGATGCAGGCAGGTCCTCAGAGAGGACCCAGGGATTCAGAGAGGACCAGGGGATGCAGGCGGCCTCAGAGAGGACCAGGGGATGCAGGCGGGTCCTCAGAGAGGACCAGGGGATGCAGGCGGGTCCTCAGTGAGGACCAGGGGATGCAGACAGCCTCAGTGAGGACCAGGGGATGCAGGCGGGTCCTCAGAGAGGACCAGGGGATGCAGGCGGCCTCAGAGAGGACCAGGGGATGCAGGCGGGTCCTCAGTGAGGACCAGGGGATGCAGGCGGGTCCTCAGTGAGGACCAGGGGACCACTCTTCTTCCCTTGCATCCTTCTTTGTTTTCTTTCTCCTCCTCCCTCCTCCACCTCACTGTTTTTCTTACAACGGTGGTTTTCCTCTTTGAGGTCTGATTTCCTGCAGCTGCCCAGGGTGCCTCTTTCTTCTCTGCCTACCCCTTAACTGTCCTCCACCTTCCTCTGTCCCTCTCACCATCAGCTTTCCTTGGTCCCCTCATTGTTGTTGTAAGTGTCTCTCCATCTCTACCCCTTGATCTAGGAGCTCTCAACTCCTCTTTCCTCCCTCCCTCCTCCTCCTCTCCCACCCCATCTCTTCATCCTGAAGAGTGGGGGTGGCTCTGTGGGATCCAGGCATGATGAGACAAATGTACCCGGGCTGGTAACCAAGGAAGTGGTTTCCTTAGCAACAGAGTCTGCAGGCAGGGGCTGCACAGCCTTGTCCTTAGCTCTGCTATTATAATAACTAACGGGATAAAGGAAGAGAGAAGGGGGCAGGGGACGGGTGAGAGAGAGGAAGAAAGAAAACAAATGCCAGGCTGAGAGCCTCAGTGTGGCCACAGCTGCGGTGCCTCCAGGAGGGACAACGCTCCAGCGCCAGCAAATTGCTGGATGCTTTGAGAACACTCAAAACATTGAGACACACAGTGGGCGAGGCTGAGAGAGGCAAAGCGGAGGGTATTGGGGTACGTCCCCGAGGGACCAGACCACGGGTCAGATGTGCAGGAAAGACGAGCAGGTCTGGAGCTCCCAGGCTCAGACGCCCCTCCCATGGGGCCCTGCCACTGGTGAGAATGCAGTGAGGGATCAGGTGAGGGTGGGAAAGCATCCTCAGTTTGTCCTGTAGCTTCCTGTCCCTCAGGAGTTCCCCCTTAGCAGGGATGGGGTGGGATAAGGAAAAGTGCAGAGATCTCCCACTCCTTCCTCCCCAAGGAGGAGAAGCATGGAGGCCGGAGCTCAAAGAAGTTAAGTAACTCGCTCTGGGACACGAAAGTTGGTGACAATCTTGGGTTGGAACCAGAAACCATCAGTGTTTGTTTGGAAGATGAAAGAGGCAGAAAGTGTGCTGGCAGAGTGGGGGGTGGGGGGACAAAGAGAGAGACAGAGTGTGGAGGGAGGGGGAGGGAGGGAGGGGAGAGGGAGGGAGGGAGAGGAAGGGAAGGAGGGAGGGAAGGAGGGGGAGAGAAGGAGGGAGGCAGAGAAGAAGGGAGAAAGGGAGGAGGGAGGGAGGGAGGGAAGGAGGGAGGGAGGGAGGAAAAGAAGGAGGAAGTCATTGCTCTGGTATTGTTGCACACACCTGAGCACGTGAGCATCTGTGCAGCTGCAAATGACAGTCTCCAAAGAGCACATCTGCCCAGGTGCATTCCATTCCAGAGAGATGGACTGGTGTTCAAGATTCAGAGAGATGTCAGAGGCATAGGGAGGAGGCACAGAGCTCTGTTTGTGGAGACAGGGAAACATCGAAACATGTCCACCCATCCAACCTCTTTGCAAAAAGCAGGGCACATGGGGTGAGACAGCCACACACCCTCACATTTGCAGCCTGTGATCTGCCAGCGCTCGGGGGAGACACCTGGAGAGGAGGGGTCCCTCAGGACATGGAGGAGAAAATGGAGAGCTGTTTCCCCACCCAACCCCACCCCAGCTTGTCCCTCATCTCAAAAGCGGCCACATATTCCAACAGGCCCCACAGCCCTGTCTCTGGTTGAAATGGTCAGGCCTTGAGGGAGGCAGCGCACCGAGGCAAATGACTTTGGGGTGTCCAGAGGCATTGACTACAAGACTGCAGGGAATGAACAGCCATCCTGGCAGAGCAGAGCATGTGCTGGTGACCTTCATGAGTCCCCAAGTGAAGGCTGGAGGGAGACGTCTCCAGTGAGGCCTGAGGTAGGCACTCATTATGGTCACCCAGCCTTCCTGATCATGACATGATTGCTGATCAGAGCTTCTGAAGCCAATTTTCCAAAAGACTGGGCCCAAGGTTCCAAAGTTTCCTGCTGTAAGGACCACAGCAACAAGAGCATGGGTGGGGGGCTCCTATGAGCTTGGGGGCTCCTATGAGCTTGGGGGGCTCCTATGAGCTTGGGGGGCTCCTATGAGCTTGGGGGCTCCTATGAGCTTCCAGTGTTGTCTATGAAAGAACACATGGATGCCTAGAACACTCAGACATCATCCCCAATGGCACGGTGCTACCAACCATGGCTGTCACCCCACTTGGTGTCCAGCACATAGTAGGTACCCAGGAACGTCTGAAGGAATGTTTCTCCAGTAAAATGGGAAGAAGCCACAGTCAGTAGCCAGGGCAGGCCTGAGTTAGCCCTTGGCTGCCTGGGATCTGTCCCCCATAAACACCCCCCACCTGAACTCCCAAAGCTAACAGTGTGGTGTAGTCCCTCATCCTGGTCTCCAAGAACCAGCTGTACACATCTCCCGAGTTTAAAAGCAGCGATGTCACACGGAAACTGGTCAGTGCTACAGGACAGATGCGGGGATGGGGCAGGGGGTTTCTGCCCTCCTCTCACTCCTCCCAGGGAGTGGCCAATGGCTAAATGTTTATAGGACTCCATTCAGGCTTCTTCCAGGCAAACTGACCCCACAGACCATGCTCAACTTTGCCTCAGATACTCTGGTCATGCCTTTGGATGTGACAGTGTGTGGTCATGTTAGAATCCCAAGGAGTGTGTGTGTGTGTGTGTGTGTGTGTGTGTGTGTGTGTGTGTGTGTGTGTGTGTCTTTTTCGAGGTGAGAGCTGTGTTTTTGTGTTGACAATGTGCACATGTGTATATGTGTGTTTGCATGTGCATGTGTGCATGGGGGTATGCTCATGTGTGCTCATACGTGTGCACACAGCTATCTCTATGTTGGTATGTGTATGTTCATGTATCACTTGCCTCCCCAAGCTTTGAACTCCGTGAGTCTGAAAACCCAGCCTTCCTCCTTTATTCACAGGCATCTCCTGCCTCTGACAATGACAATGGAGAATGATGCACCCACCGTGTCACATCCAGCGCCCCTGGGGCTCAAGCGTTTGAGGCCCAAGAATGGAAAGATCCATCTGCTGGACACTGGCCAGAGGAGGGGACAATGGGAGATAATAGTTCCCATGGTGACAGAAGCTTCTGGTTACTAAGCACCATGTGCTGACAGATGCTAACACCCCCAAAGTCACTCCCAGTCTCCTGTGAGGAAGGAGCATGTATTGTCACCATTTTATGTCAGGATGCCAAGGCTCAGAGAGGGAAGGTAATTTGACCAAGGTGAGCAGCTTGAAGAAGGTGGGAAAGGACTTTGTACCCCAGGAAGTCTGGCGTGATGGTTAGAACAGAAATGGCCACCGTAGGCTCATATATTTGAATGCTGAGTTACGAGGTGGGGGTGACGCTGTTTGAAGATGAGAAGGGTTAGGAGGTGTGGCCTTGTTAGAAGAAGTGTGTCTCTGTGAGGTGGGCTTTGATGTCTCAAAATCTCCAGCCAGGCC
Organism: Cricetiscus sungorus; assembly: GCA_030556225.1. Taxonomy (NCBI): domain Eukaryota; kingdom Metazoa; phylum Chordata; class Mammalia; order Rodentia; family Cricetidae; genus Cricetiscus; species Cricetiscus sungorus. The sequence continues at coordinate 34,592,796 of JANBXA010000044.1, read as the reverse complement.
CAGTGGCCTTTCCTGTTTGTGGATGTGGCCCTCTGCCCACTGCCCTGCTTCCCGCCAAGATGGCAACAGACAACTTCTGAGACTGTGAGCAAGCCCCTGCTAAATGCTTTGGTCATGGCGTCTCCACAGCAACGGACGGCACTAAGGCAAGACTGAGAACCGACGTGTGCAATCGTGCTGGGCGGTGGATGCCGGGCACAGTGAGGTCAAGATGAAGGAAGCTGTGGGTCCCACAGGACACTGGGGAGTGGTGCTGAGGGCGATGGTCTCCCAAGATGAGGAGGAGACACGGGGCACGCGGCTGGGCTTTCCACGGTTACCTAGGGCTCAGATTGGGAAAGGAGAAGCCACTCAAGGCTGTGGTTCCCAGATTCAGGCAACAAAACCTCAACTTCCCACACAGGGGCATTTAGCAAGTCTGGAGGCGTTGTCGGGTTTTTCCACAGCTGGGGATGTCGCTGGCGTGTTAGTCTGTGGGGACAAGGAATGTGGCATCTCAACCCACAGTATACAGAACGCACAGCAAAGTGACAGCAACACAAGCCGCTCTGAGTGCAGCGGGCTCTTGGATGCCCATGCAGACACTTCCCAGTTCTTAGGTTCCCATGACAACTGCCAGACGAGGAAGGACTCTTAGATTCATAGGTTTTCTGCAACTCTTTTCCCCACTGGAACTACCCACACCCCTCCCCGAAATCCATAGAGAACAATGTTCCAGAGAGGAAGTGTGGTCTGAGAGCTTTGCCTGGTGATAAATGAGGGTACGGGATTATTTGGGGTGGGGTGTAAAAAAAAAAAAAAAAAAAAAAAAAGAAAGATCGCAAAACCACAAATACAATAGTATGTGTGGAGGAGACTGGGAAGGGCGGTGTTGAGTGGCAGCTTGTGTGCAGTCTCCCGGTCGACCCACTAAGGGGCTGAGGCTGTAGTTCAGCCGGCAAAGTGAGTAGGTTCCATCCCCAGCACCGCATAAACCAGGCTGGTGGGAGGTCCTTCTGGATATATGCTTCTCTTATTGGTTGATGAATAAAACACTGATTGGCCCGTTAGAGGCAAGAAGAGAGGCGGTATCAGGAGATGAGGAGAATTCTGGGGAGAAGAGTCAGAGAAGAGTCAGAGAGAGGCCTCAAAGAGAGACCAGGTAGATGGGACACACCAGGCATTCCCTGGTAAGATAAGGCCATGTAGAAGCACACAGATTCTCAGTTATGGGTTAATAATGAAGACAGAGCTAGGCAATAAGAAGCCCTAGCCATCGGCCAACAGTTTTGTAATTAGTATCGCATCTGTGTGTTTACTGGGGCAAAGTGGCTGTGGGACCAGGTGGGACAGAAACCTCCATCTTCACCAGGTGTAGTGGTGCACATCTGTAATCCCAGCATGCAGGAGGTGGAGGCAGAGGAATCAGGAATTCAAGGTCACCCTGAGCTGTCGTTATTGCAAGACTAGCCGGAGCCACATGAGAACCTGTCTCAGCAAACCAAAAGTGAACAAATCCATCCCTTGAGGCCTCAAGTAGGAATTAGGATCTGCCTGTTAACACAGAGGGAACCTGTTTGCAGTGTTGACCCTGGCCTCTGCTATAGAGCTCCCACTCTGGGATGATGTTTGAGCAAGCCGAGGGAGGGAAGGTGTGCCTGGCATGCAGTGGGTTTGCGTAAAACTCCACCTCACAAATTTATAATTTGTAGCTTTATTTACTATCTGTCTTGGCTAGTTTTATGTCAACATGACACAAGTTAAGAGTTATCTGAGAGTAGGGAACGTCCTTTGAGAGCCAGCTGTAAGGCATTTTCTTAATTAGTGATTGATGGGGGAGGGCCCAGCCCATTGTGGGTGGGGCCACCCCTGGGCTGTGGTCCTGGGCTCTATAAGAAAGCAGGCTGAGCAAGCCATGGGGAGCAAGCCAGTGAGCAGCTCCCTCCACGGCCTCCATCAGCTCCTGCTCCAGGCCCCTGCCCTGCTTGAGCTCCTGTCCTGACTTTCATCAATGCGAGACTGTGCTGTGGAAGTGTGAGCCAAATAACGCCCTTCTTCCCCCGCTTGCGTTGGCCATGATGTTTTGTCAAGGCGATAGAAATCCTGAGGAAGACGGGCTCTTCACCTCCTCAGACCTGATCATTCATCTTAGAGATGAATCTTGATTTAAGCCTCTCAGCAGGGAGCTGGAATCTGACGAGGGTCCAAGCACCCCTCACCCTTGCTCCTGTGAGGGAACGACAGCAGGCTGGGTCACTCACTAGTGGGTAGTCACAGCTGCTCTGGTTAAGACGGTGATGCCCAGTGGGCAGTGTCCACCACACCGACTGTGGGCAGGGACTCCACCAGGATCCATGACAAAGAGTAGGACAGTTGCAAGGACGGTTTGAAAAAGTCACTCAACAGCTGCAATCCTCAGAAACCAACAACAAGGGAATCTGGGAATTGTGGGAAATCCAAGCAAATCGGATGTACAGGCTTGCATGCTGCCGCGTGCAAAGCACCTGGCTTCACGGGATGTGCAAGGGGCCAGGAGAGGACAGAACATTCGGAGGGGAAGACATCACCTCTGAGGATGACATCCTGTCACTCACTCATTCATTCATTCATTCATCCACAAGTCATTCAATTCTTCATTTGCTGGTTCACGCACTTCTTGGCAACTCAACTGGTTCATTTGTGCTTTCATCGCCACCATCCTGCCCACCCCTCACCTGGGAGCCTCATTCGCCTGCACCCTACAAATGCTTCCAGCCCCGTATTGGCCACTTTTCTGTTGCTGTGACCAAGGGAATTTACAGATGAGCTTATTTGGGTTTAGGATTCCAGGGGGTTAAGGGTCCATCATCGCAGAGAAGCATGGCAGCAGGTGGCAGATGTGGTGGCAGCCAGAGCGGGGAAACCAAGGGCTCATACCCTCGATCACAAAGCAGAGAGAACAAACTGGTTCTTAATCTCAAAGCCCACCGTCTCAGTTACGTTTCTATTGCTGTAATAAACGCCATGACCAAAAGCAACCAAGGAAGGAAAGGGTTAATCCAGCATACTGTTCCACTCCACAGTCAAAGGAGTCAGAGGAACTCAGGACAGGGCAGGGGCCTGAGGCAGGAGCTGAAGCAGAGGCCATGGAGGGAGCTGCTCACTGGCTTGCTCCCCATGGCTTGCTCAGCCTGCTTTCTTATAGAACCCAGGACCACAGCGCAGGGATGGCCCCACCCACAGGGGCTGGGCCATCCTCCACCACCAATCCTAATTAAGAAAATGCCCCACAGGCAGAGCTGGTGGGCATTTTTACCCCACAGGCAAAGCTGGGGGGCATTTTTACCCCACAGGCACAGCTGGTGGCATTTTTACCCCACAGGCACAGCTGGTGGCATTTTTACCCCACAGGCACAGCTGGTGGCATTTTCTCAATTACGATTCCTCCCCAGGTGTGTCCAGGTTAGTGTCAAGGTGACAAGAATCTCAAGGACACACCTGCCCTCCCCCCTCCCCCCCCCCCCCCGTGACTACTTCCTCCCCAAGAGACCGCATCGTCTACAACTCCCCAAACAGCACCTCCAGCTGGGAAGCTCGGCTTCAAACGCCTGAGATTACAGAGACAGTTTTCACTCAAAGCCTGCTCAGTTCCAGGCTGCCCTGTGAGAGCTGCTGGCTTCACCCTCAATCCATTTCTCTCCCCCCCTCCTCGCCCATCAGGGGCACCGTAGTCAGGAATGCCCCGAGGCCCTGAGGTCTCCTGAGCTCCGTCCCCCTCTCTGCAAATGCAGGGTGTTGAGCTAGGTGAGCCTCTAGGCACTCAGTATGTCAGTAGACAGAGGGATCATGTGTTGGCCTGGAGTCACAGAAACCAACCGCTAGAGAACTGAAGACTCAGAGAGGGGAAGGGCTGCCCACACCCACTGCCCCTAAACCGTCAGCCCACCCTACCCCTTTCTCTGCGAGTCTATGAGCTGAACGACCCAAAGCGGGCGGAGAAACCCACGCCCAACTCCTGGCCTCCCTGGGCTGCCCTGGAGCAATAACCAGCCCATCCCTTGCCTCCCCGGGCTGTGGGCCGCGTCTAATTAATAAACACGTCTGTAATGCAAGTTGACGTTAAAGAGCGACATTTAAATGCTAATTATTGTTATCAGGGGCTGTTTTCTGCCTAATTAAATGCATGGATTCTGTAATTATTAAGCTAATTCCCAAAGAGACGCCAGGCCCCCCAGGTGTTACAACTTTCTCTCAGCCATTAACCTGATTCCCAAGGCCTAGGACGGCGAGCCTGATGGGCTTGGGGCTTGGAAGGGGGTGAAGCGGGGTCCTGGGGAGGAAAATGGACTCTGCTGTTGCTTTGCTGGTGTGAGCGTCAGGATCCAGCTGTCAGCTCCCTGTAGCTCAGCCTTAGGAACGTGACTCCCATGTCTAGAAAATGAGGGACGTGTAAGGGACCTGGCCCTCTGAAACACTGGTGGCTGCAGCCGCTACGGGACTCCTACAGGACTGCCACCTCCACCCCGGTTGTTACGGGTTATGTTCTGCCAGCTGCTTTGAAAGGTGTTTCACAGGCACTTGTCTTAGCTCCGTTCTGCTGCAATAGACATCCGAGGTGCTTAATTTACAAAATTAAAAGGCTTCTTCGGCTCCGGGTTCCAGATGTTCCAGCCCAGGATTAGGCAGCCCCATGAGCTCTGGACCTCTGGCCATGGTGGCATCACTGCAGGAGGGCTTGGCAGAGAAATAGCGTCCATGATTTTTGTCTTTTCTAGACCTTCACACCAACAGAGCCTGACTTTTCATTGCGTGCAGCAGTATTCCATTCCTTTATAACTGTCGGATAGTAGTGTTCCCATGTGTAAGGAATGTTTTATTGCTATCAGAGGCAGCCAGCAGTCAAGGGCTAACATTTCACGTGTCTCCTCCCCGCCTCGTCAAACTTGAAAGCGTGTCTTTTCACAATCGCCTCCTGGGTGAAACTTTTCTTTAAGCAAAGGATCCCGCTCCCCGCTTTCCAGAAACTTCCTGGCCACAGTAGCAGCTGGCTAGTCCCCCTTTGCTCTCACTTCCTGTGTGCCTATTCCTTTAAAGCTAGCCAGTGACAGGGCTGGAGAGGCGGCTCAGTGGTTACGGGCACTTGCTGCTCTCGCAGAGGACCCAGGTTCAGTTCCCAGCACCCACATGGTGGCTCACCACTGTCTGGTCTGCAATCTGCAATTCCGGTTTCAGGGGACCTCATACCCTCTTCTCTCAGCTCATTATTGCACACACATGGTGCACATGCATGCATGCAGGCAAAGCACATAGCAACATAAAATATAATACACCTTAAAAGAAAAACCTAGCTAATCACAAGAGCCTGTGAGCTGGGATTCCAGCCAGTGGCGGAGAGGCACTGTCACCACCTGCGTTAGAAGAAAATTTTGGGAGTTTTCTTTGTTTTTATCATTTAAAAAACGACATAAGCATGCACCTGTACTTTGTATAAACAGACAGTTTCGCCCTCTTACTTAAGCGTCCAAAAGAACTGCTGGGTCACAAGTTCAGTATAAGTTACCCAGGAAAGTTGCCACCAAGCTTCTCCTAAGAGGTTGCAGCGTTTGTATTCCTGTCGGCTCTGTCAGTCTCTCCCTTCTAGACGTGTGTGTGTGTGTGTGTGTGTGTGTGTGTGTGTGTGTGGTGTGTGATATGTGGTGCATGTGTGGTGCATGTATGTGTTGTGTGGTATGATGTGTGTGTGGTGTGATGTATGTGTGGTGTGATGTGTGTGTGGTATGATGTATTGTGGTGTGATGTGTGTGTGTGTGTGTGTGTGTGTGTGGTGTGATGTATGTGTGGTGTGGTGTGTGTGTGTGTGGTATGATGTATTGTGGTGTGATGTGTGTGTGTGTGTGTGTGGTGTGATGTGTGTGTGTGGTGTGTGTGTGTGTGTGTGTGGTATGATGTATGTGCTGTCTACCCCAAGGCAAGTGCTCCGCTGATGATTACATAGCTTGGCTCTGGGATCTCTCTTTCCACCATCTTTAGGCGATCAAGAGTCCCTCAGTCCGGTGAGGTCTCTGTTTTTGTGAACCCAAGCACACGGGGGCCTCCTCCCCAGAGCACTACTGCTCAGTTCCTCACGCTGGTGCTGGTGCAGTCCCTAAATGTCCTCAAATGCTAAAATCCATTTCTCTGGCTTCCAAACTACAACAGGCAGACAAGCAAAGGGTCCCCCATGTCCACCGTTAAAAAAGAGGCGGAGCCTGGGAGGTGTAGCACATGGTTAAGAGTTCTGGCTGCTCTTGCTGTGGACCGGGGTTTGGGTCCCAGCACCCTCATGGTGGCTCAAACAATCTCTAACTCTAATTTCAGGGGATCGGATGCCCTCCTCTGGCCTCTGCAAACATTGCACACACATGGAACTCAGACTGACAGATGATAGACAGACAGATGCAAAGCAAATATTTTAGGGGGGGCAAAATCACCACCCCCAACTCCACCTCAAGGTGCCCTGTGCTGTGGTCCAGTGTGAAATGATCCAGAGGTTTCCATGTTGGATGCTCAGTCCCTTCCTGGGGATGACTCTTTGGGAGGCTCTGGAAACCCTCTGGAGGTGGGACCTGCCAAAGGTCCCTGGGGACTTTGGGGCACCTCGCCCCCCCTTCTCTCCCTCTCCTCTCTCTCCCTTCTTCACTGAGTCTCCAGCTAGCACTGGGCATCCTCTGAAGGGACCAGGTCCTCATTCAGCCCCCTGCTTTGGCAGCCATGACAGATTGCAGAAAAGACCCAGCAAGATGTAGACCTCTGACTCTGTCGCGTGTGCTGAGTTTGCCCATCTCCTAGACGCTAGGAAGCCAGATACCTCCATGTAGCAAGGAACCAATCAGAAGTTAGCTGGTGGGCTCTGGATGTGCTTTACCCTAACAGTGGCGTACAGAGCATAGCAACCACCCTGGGAGGGCCTATGGGCCATAGCAACCAGTTGACCAATCAGCACAGGACAGGTAGCTCAATCCCGGAAGTGCACCAATCCTGAGACTGTTGCAGACCCCAGACACTCCCCTTGCTCTGCCTCCATAAATTCCCTGCCCCTTGGTCCCTCCCGGTCCTTCTCCTTGCGTGGGATGGATGGAGGAACCGAGTTGACACAGTTCACTCGTTAATAAAAGCCTCTTTGCTTTTACATCGGATCGGATCTCTTGTTGATTTTGGGGTTCAGAATTTGGGCACAACACCTCCACTGTCCGAAGGCCACTGCCACCGTGGTGGTGGCGGTGGTGAAGCTATCACGTAGAAGGGCGATTTGCCAGGAGGTATTCCCACACTAACCCTACTGGGTGGACGCCACGGTCACCCCCTTCCTCCACAAAGGACACTGAAGTCCAGAGGCTGGAGCGAGATTTTTGAGAGCAGGAAGGCGGTGAGGCCAGGACGCAGACCGTCAGTTTGAGTCCAAAGCCAATGGGCTGAGCCACTTATCAAGTAGCACACAACGGAGCAATTGGGAAGAGAAACAGCCAGCTCGCATTCTTCCAAGACTCTGAGGGAACACGAGGGAACACAGCGTGTAATGGGCTCTGCAGGAGGCTGGCGGGGGCGGGGTGCGCTCGGAAAGGCTGAAGTCTCCAACAGCCCTTCCTTCCTTCTTAGGCTCCTTTGTGGTTTAAAGTCCACAAGCCAACCTTAATCCAATTAAAACGGGCCTGTTTGTGCTTATCAGGTCTTTATTCTGGTTTGTTAAAAACAAGCAAATTACCCAGAGGTCTCTACAGCCCCTGAACCAAAAGGCACTTGTAATTCCATTCTGGTAAATCTAATTAAAGGCAACTGCTAGAAGCTGACTCTGCTGAAGTGGGGCAGATCGGGAAGGGAGGGCGGGGCTCTGAGGACAGGAGGGACGGAGGTGATGAGGACCCCAGAGGGAGCCCCCCCGTCATGTGCTGACCAAGGGGCGCTAGTGTAGTGGGGTTTTTGTTATGTTGTTTTTGTGATATGGTCTCGTGTAACCCAGGCTAGCCTAGCCCAAGACTCTTTACATAGCCAAGGATGACCCCGACCTCCTGATCTCCCTGCAGCCATTCTCCAGGCGCTGGGATCTCGGACATGCCACACCCTGTTTGTGAGTGTTAGGCACGGAACGCATGGCCCAGCTTGCCAGGCAAGCTTTGCACTCTGGGATCCACTGTCAGACCCACAGGGTTTCTTTATGTCAGCGGCTCCACCAGGCAGCCATGACAAGGGCCACTGAGGCTCATGGAGGGTTAGCGGCATGCTGGGGCGGGACCTGGAGCAGGGTTTGACCCTGTGCGTGACACCTGGGAGTATCAGAGTGGAAAGGAAGGTGGTGAGACAGCATGAAGCCAAGGGCAAAGCTCTGGCCTCTCCGCCCTATCGAGTCCTGCCTCACAGCGCCTCTGCACACAGTAGGTCTGCATAAGCGCCACACCCTGATGACCTCACGTCTTCCCCTCCTCTGCTCCTTTTGCCGCCGGCTGCCGGAAGGCAGAGGTCAGAAAGAGAGGTTGCTGTGCTCCTTGGGCATGAGGCCTGCCCTCTCTGGAGCACTTACCTGCCTTCATCTCCTTTAAGCGGCTTCCACTCACAGCTGCGGTCTGGCGGGGGCTGAGGGCAGACAGGTGAGGCCAGAGCCGTCCAGGAAGCAGCTTGGAGAGATACGGGCTAGGGCCCACACCCACTCCCATCCCCCACTCCCATCCCCCACTCCCGACTCAAGACGCCGCAGCAGGCGCCAGCCAGGGTATCTTTTCAAGGCTACAAAGGCCCAGGGGATGGGTTCTTAATTCCTGGCAACCCTCAGCCAAGGCAGTCTGGGAGGGGCCACAGGAGCCCAGATTCCAGGCAGCCTCAATCCCATTACACGTGCATTAAGGACCCACCACACCGCTCCAACCTTTCAGTGAATCTCTGCCAGCCACAGGCCCATCCCCAGGCTCTAGAAATCTGTTGCGTTCCCTGTGAATAGCAGAAAATCGAGTGTGACCGCACACAGGAGCTGGCCAGCAGCCCTCAGGGAGAAGCCCGCAATTGGCCCTGAGTGAGGCTGGGTGTCACCAGAAGCCACTTTCTGGATGGTTCTATCCTTTGTGGAATGTGAAAAGTGCATGAGTGATGGCAGCAGAATTGTCCCCATGACCGTTGGGGATTTTCATTCTGACTTTTAGGACCTCTGGGGCTGTGGTTGAAGTGATTGTGCCCCCTAAGTGGTTTGTGATCGGTCTTATCCTCAGATGCGACAGCATTAGGAGGTAGAACCTGTAGCAGGTATGTTTGTTACTTCAACTCTGTGGCCATGGTACCTGGCGGGAACAACTGAGGGTAATAAAGATTGATTCGGGCTCACAGACTGAGGGCTGGGTCTGTCCAAGTGGGGAAGGAGAGGTGAGATCATCACAGGGGCGGGGGCTGCTCTAATCCTGAGAATGTGACAGACACCAGAGGCAATAAACATCAGGAGTCCTCCCCAAGCACCCCCCTGCCCCAAACAGCACCGACAGCTGCTCCTGCGGAACGTGCCACGTCTGAAGTAGCACACGCTACTGTCTTGAAGGTAGATTTCCCAACTTCTGCTTTAATTCGTCCAGTTTATGGCTCTGGGCTTGAAACCTAGAGTCTTGCGGCTTCCAGGCAAGGGCTCTCCCGCCGAGCTGCTGCCCCGACATCTTCTGTTATTTTCAACACGCAAAAGATAAGCCTCCAACTTGGCTCTGCTTCTCCAGGCTACTCTGGGCCTGTGAGAAGGGTGTTGTTGTTCTTGTTGCTATGGCACAAAAGCATCTTAAGGAAGGGTTTGGTGTATTCTGGCCCGACAGTTCGAGGGTACAGCCCATCGTGGTGGAGAGAGTAAGATGCCCAGAGCCTGTCACGCTGCGTCAGCAGTCAAGAAGCAGAGAGAAGGAGGAAGGCCAGAGCTCGGCTCAACCCACAACTTCAGCCCCTGGAATGGCGCTGCCCACATTCAGGGTGTGTCTTCCTCTCCAGCTAAACCTTTCTGGAATCATCCTTTAGACTTGCACTGGAGGGGAATCTCCATAGCGAGTCCAGATCCCATCAAGCCGCCGATGTAGACTGACCCTCGCAACGGGAGAATTAAAGGGGAGAAGGTACGGAAGCAGAGGCAGGCATGGTGGAAGGAGAGGGAGCTGAGAGCAGGACAGGCCCCTCAAGCCTGGGCTTGGCTCCTCCAAGAGCTGGAAGGTTCTCTGGAGTTCAGCCCGCCTCCCACCACTGGATCCATGTGACCTGGATGTGTGTTGGGAGCCAGTGAGCCAGTCCTGAGGGAAGGCTGGGAAAAATCCAGACAGACCTGTGTGCAGCATTCTTTCTAACAAAAGCCAGATGGGGTGTGAGGCTGAGATGCTAAAACTCACATCTGGAGGACCCCAGCTAGTCTACCATGTCAGAAAAGGCCCCTTCCACCCACTCCTGTGCTGGCAACACCCCCAGGAGAGTAGACACTCAACTCACATGCTGGCCGGGGACTGTCACACTGTAACCACCACCCTCCCAGCCCTAGAAAACATGGAGGGGACAGTGACATCCGAGAGGTAAGGAGCTTGTGGTCCCAGAGAATAGTGTGGTCACCCAGAGGAAGCAACGTGGGGACACCCAGATGTCACTCAGACAAAAATTTCACAACTGGGCTGGATTCCTTTGCTGGGGCCGATGACAGAGCTCAACAAGCGACCGTGAGCCACGTTCAAGCAGGCTGCTCTCAAAGCATAGGAGGCTGGAAGTCCCCAGCCTCCTGTCTGCGGGACTGGCTCCTTCTATAAGGTGCCCTCTCTCCCCGCCTGCAGGTAAACAGCCATCTGGTCTAGTTTCCTCTGCCTCCTCTTCCCTTTGGACCCGTTTTCAAATTTTTCCTTTCTCATGAAGCATTAGTCATATTGGACCAGGACCCACCCCAAGGACCTCCTTTAACTTGATTATTTCCATTAAAAAAAGACCTCCTGCAGAGAGATGCGGAACTTCTGGGGCTAAGGATGCCAACTCGTGTGTTTGTGATGGGACCCCACTATCCCCATGACAGGCCTGACTCTTACTCAACAAGTATATTCTCTCCCTTTCATTTTTCTACCACTCAAGGTGGGGAGCGAGGTCAGCTATAGGCAGAGACATTATATTTCCTTCTCTCGCCTCATTGAAGAAACGTGACTCCTGTAAGCTTAATACATAATGTGAGCCAGGCGGTGGTGGTGCACGCCTTTAATCCCAGCATTCGGGAGGCAGAGGCAAGTGGACCTCTGTGAGTTTGAGGCCAGCCTGGTCTACAGAGCGAGTTCCAGGACAGCTTCCAAAACTAAAGAGAAACCCTGTCTCGAAACACCCTACCTCCAATGCGCAAAAAAAAAAAAACAAAAACAAAAAAAAACCAAAAAAACCCAAAAAAACAAAACCAAATCCATAATGTGAGCAGATATGTGCAGCTTCCCAAATCAACAGCCTGGATTAGGCGTGGCCCCAGCAAAAGTAGCTAAGCAAAAGGCACACAAGCAATTGTCCAGATGTAGCAGGAAGGTCCTTGAGGCCACAGATCTTCAGAGAAATCAGGAATGTTAAGCACACAGGATTGCCTTTCCAATGGGAAAGGTGAAAAACCTGTCCTTCCATCCAGAAAGCTGAGAGTTGGAAGTGATTAGCAGCCTGGCAATCTGTGTTATCTGTAGGGCCAGGCCATACCAAGTTCTCACAACAGACACATAGATTGGATTGTAAAACATCAGTAAAAACAAAAATAGAGATCACCCACGGTTGGTCTAGGGCCCTTGCTTTGAGATTTTTTTTTTTTTTTTGCTTATTCATATATTCTAACTTTTAAAGATTTATTTATTTTTATTTTGTACAGGTGAGTGTTTTTCCTCTCTCTCTCTCTCTCTCTCTCTCTCTCTGTGTGTGTGTGTGTGTGTGTGTGTGTGTGTGTGTGCATGCGCGTGTGCCATCTGTACACAGCAGAGGCCAGAAGAGAGCCCCAGATCCCTTGGAATCGGAGTTGCAAACAGTTGTGGGTGCTGGCACCTAAACCCCAGTCTCTAGAAAAGCAGGAAGTGCTCTTAACTGCTGAGCCATCTCTCAGGCCCCACATAAACTCTTAATATTTTGACAGAGGTCATACATTATTTAATATGAAGAAGGGGGACCGTTGCTGTCACGGAGAAAAGCGTTCTGAGAAGCAAATGGGTTTTAGGAGTCGGGTCTCCCTCCCTGGTTCCCTGAGAGCTGTGTCTTGGAAAGGCTGGAGGTCTTCAGGGCCCGGTGCTCTTTTCCACAGGACATCACTGGGTGATGGGTGCTGACCTAATTCCCTGCTTGCCTTCCACGTATGACGCTGGGCTGGACACCAGTGTCCCTTGACTGGAAGGAAGTGCAGCTCGATACTGTGGTGGGTTATGCTCCAGAACTGTGAGCCCCCCCGCCTCCCAAAAAAACCAACTTCCTTCCCTGTCAGGGATTTGTTCACAGATAACACAGGCACATCGACCGCAGCCAACACGCAAGGAAAAGGCTGAGTCATGGAAAGAATGGGCGGGCACGGCTCATCTCAGTACTGATGGGTTGTGGGGCCGATTGAGTATAGAGGATGTAGGCAGGGCTGGACCTGACTGACCATAGAACTCCACAGAGCTGACATTTGTAGAACAAAGCCGTTCCAAGAGCTGTTTACACCCAGGAAGAGACTGGGGAAATAGCATGAGATTTATAACAGGGCCCTGGTTCAACAGAAGCCAGTGATTTGCTGCTGCTGTTTTAATGTTTTTGCTCACACATTCGTCTTTGCACCCCATGTGCCTGTGGAGGTCAAGAGAGGATAGCAGGCCACTCCTTACTGACAGAGGGGGTCCTAAGTGGGAGGTAGCCAGGAGATGAGGAGATAAAGTCTGGGATCGAGATAGTTCACGAAAGCTGATGCATCATGCAAGCAAGTTTATTAACAAGTACAGCACCTCATATACTATTTCCTAGGCAGAAATGGGACGGAGTCATCAGGAACTGTCATACAGTGGGACAAAGTAAGCAGGAAGCTCATCAGAAAATACTACAGGGAGAATACGGTATCTCAGAAACATTATTGACTGAGCACATAGCAGCCTTGGCACTGACCCCGTAGTCTCATGTGGCAAGAAAGTTGAATTTCAGGGTCAGAACCTGTAGCCCCTGCAAGGTACCCAGCCCTAGGCCGTTACCAGTTCTGCCGAGCATGTTCCTGGCTCCTTCTCTATACATAAGGGCCTTGGGAGGAAGCCTTGGATTTGCCCCAACCCTCAACAGGATTCCCTGGCCCACCATGTGGATGCCTGGAATTGAACCTGGGTCCTCTGCAAGAACATCAAGTACTCTTAACCACGGAGCCATCCCTCCAGCCCATAGAAACCAGTGGCCTTTGATTCCAACAGGCTGGGCAGCCGTGGTCCCTATGGTAAGAGTAGTCATTCTCAGGGCTTGGGGAGGGACGAGCTGTTGGGCCAGACCCCTTTCCGTTCAGAGATGGGGCTAGGGGGAAGCTGCTGGCAGGTGTGTGTTGGATTCCAGGACCAGTCCCTGCTCTAAGAACTGAGCCTCCTCTCTCCCACTCAGCACCACGCCTTAAGTCCCCGGGAGCAGAACTTGCAATGATGGAGGACCGCCACGGCTCCTCAGAACACCAGCATGGATTCCTGCTCCACCACGTCCACACACAGGCCCGGCTGACTGATGAAAGTAGGAATGATGCTGAGTCCCCAGAGCCCAGCAAGCACTCAGTGCAGACCGATGGTCCCTGTGGGCCTGACATCTTCCTCGTCCCTAACGCGGAGGCTTCTAAGGACGGTGACCTAGGACGGCCGACGAGCCATCGTCTCTGGCCTCTCTCCTCGCCATGCTTGAGAGCCCATCCCAAGTCAGTCCTTCCCAGTGAGGCATCAGCGGCTGACCAGAGCCTTACATTGCAAACACCTGCAGCCCACCAAGAGCCGCCCGTGCTATCAGCCAGACACTTAGGCCTCTGGTCCCCTTTCCTGACTCCTTCAGCTTTGGAATCAAATCAGAAATTCATTCAGTTATCCAGATGCTTGCTGTAGCACGCCAAACATCTGTGCCTTGGAAACCAGGGCACATAGAAGCCTATGTCAGTCTCTCCCGGCACATCTGGGCTGCAGAGCCTCAGGGCGTCAGGGGACTCCATCCACGGCCAACACAGACTCGATGCCCCGGCAGATTCTTTCATGATTTCCAAGCGGAAGGGTAAACACAGGAAGTCTGTGGTCACAGCCATGCCTGCCAAGCCTTTAACCAGAGTCCTGGTCTGGAAGAGATGGAAAACAATGGGGAGGGTGTGGGGCTAGGGTGGAGGTATCTGTTTTGTTTATTCCCAAGTTGCAATAAATCAGACAACCAGGACAGCAGGCCCCGGGGAGGGAGAATCTGTTCATGAAAGCCTCCTCTGCCCCTGCCATGTCCCCAATGGCTTCAGGAAGATCCACAGCGCCTCCATTTTCCTGCAGTGATCTGGTCTACCCTCTCCATGTGTCACACAAAGGGGACGCCTGTGTGTGGGGGTGGGGGGTGAGATTACAACAATAGGGGACCAAGGGGACCACACGGAGGGGAAAGACTTTCATTCCCGTCCCATGCCATTCACTGGTGGCATCTTGTCCAAGCTAAGCTCTGCTGTGGGTGCTGGCCGCACAAGGTGAGTGGAGAAGCACATGGGTCCCTGTCCTGATAGAGTCCCTCTCCCAACAGGGGGCAGACAGGAGGCAACTAAATACATGAACAAGTGAAGAGATTTTGATGACCATGATACAGGAAAATGAGATCTAATGTGGGACCCTGAACAGGGGTCAGACCAGCTGAGGGAATGCCTTGATGCTTTGGTTCGGACTTTTCTTTTTGAGGCAAGATCTGCAGTCCAGCTTGCTGCAAATTCCCTGTCCTCCTGCCTCAGCTTTTGATCCCTGGATTACAAGTGAGCCGCCATACCCAGCAAGAGGTGACACTTGAGGGCATGGAGGAATACACAGATAAAGCCAGCACCAGAGGCGGGGGAAACCAAAAGAACGGCCTGGGCAGTGCTGGCGGCGGCGGCTGCCTGTTTGCCTTGGTTCAGTCTCGAGGGCCAGCAATGGATGTTTGGGGGAAGAAATTGGTGGCTGGCTTTTTCCAAGGTTCTGTGCACCATGGCAGCAAAGGCTCAGTGTGTTCTGCTATGGAAAGCTGTGAGGAGCAGTCTGGGCCAGGGCGAGGCTTGACATTGGTCCGTACGAATGACAGCCAAGTGCTCGTACAGTATAGGAAAGGAAGATCTTCATAGTGGTTTCAAAACCTCCTCAAGCCCCCGATCGCCATGCATCCAGCCCACGCAGCTGAGTAAGGAGCCTCTCTTGCCAAGTCATCACCATCAGAAGCCGTTAGTTAAGCCTGGCTACCTGTGAGGGTTCATTCCCTGGGTGGATTCTGCCGGGACTATTCCTCGCAGTCTGCAAAGCTCTGCCTCCTCCTCCTCCCCCTGGTCCAGAAGGCACCCTTACCCACCCCCAGGGCAATGGAGAAGATGTTTCAGAAATACCTTGTTTCTGCTCCAAAGTGGGTTTTGCCAAGGCTCCGCTTCAGCCAGGGTTCTGCTCGACCCTGGGCAGATGGTCACCAAATCTGGCACTTGAAGCTTAGCCACGAAGTGGGCAGCTTGGTAAACCCCAGTTTTTTAAGCTGACATTTTAAAAGTGACTCTCAGAAGCTTTGTCACAGCACTCTCACTGATGTGGTGGGGGTCCCCAAACTATTTGTGCCCTGTTCAGTTTCATGATCTGAGAAGTAGGGGGCTGGGAAGGAATGAACTTGCTGTCTCCCGAACTCCGACACCCAGAGGCTGAAAGGAACCGATAGAGCGGTGACCATCGTGCCCTCCCCTCCAAGCACACGGCAGTCCCTCAGACTCATCACCGCTGCACCTCAGATGCTGATGGGGAAAGCAAGAGCTTTCCAGACACACAGACGACAGACAGACAGACAGGGCTTGGCTCTCAGCCCCCTCTAGCTGTGCAGCCTTGCACAGTTTTCACCCCACCCGTCGGAATCTCTCTACTTCTTCCATCTGCGGACACCGCACTGGGTCTCAGCGCTCTTTCCATAAAGATTCGATGACATTGTGAGACCAGAGTGCTTGCTCCACACCTGCACACTGCCGGGAATCACACTGTCACAACTGCACGCTGCCCCCACACTGTCACACCTGCACGCTGCCCCCACACTGTCACACCTGCACGCTGCCCGGGGAATCACACTGTCACACCTGCACGCTGCCCGGGGAATCACACTGTCACACCTGCACGCTGCCCGGGGAATCACACTGTCACACCTGCACGCTGCCCCCACACTGTCACACCTGCACGCTGCCCGGGGAATCACACTGTCACAACTGCACGCTGCCCCGTCACACTGTCACACCTGCACGCTGCCCCACACTGTCACACCTGCACGCTGCCCGGGGAATCACACTGTCACACCTGCACGCTGCCCGGGGAATCACACTGTCACACCTGCACGCTGCCCGGGGAATCACACTGTCACACCTGCACGCTGCCCCCACACTGTCACACCTGCACGCTGCCCGGGGAATCACACTGTCACACCTGCACGGTGCCCGGGGAATCACACTGTCACACCTGCACGCTGCCGGGAATCACACTGTCACACCTGCACGCTGCCCCCACACTGTCACACCTGCACGCTGCCCGGGGAATCACACTGTCACACCTGCACGCTGCCCGGGGAATCACACTGTCACACCTGCACGGTGCCCGGGGAATCACACTGTCACACCTGCACGGTGCCCGGGGAATCACACTGTCACACCTGCACGCTGCCCGGGGAATCACACTGTCACACCTGCACGCTGCCCCCACACTGTCACACCTGCACGCTGCCCGGGGAATCACACTGTCACACCTGCACAGTGCCGGGAATCACACTGTCACACCTGCACGCTGCCCGGGGAATCACACTGTCACACCTGCACGCTGCCCGGGGAATCACACTGTCACACCTGCACGCTGCCCGGGGAATCACACTGTCACACCTGCACGGTGCCGGGAATCACACTGTCACACCTGCACGGTGCCGGGAATCACACTGTCACACCTGCACGCTGCCGGGAATCACACTGTCACACCTGCACGCTGCCCGGGGAATCACACTGTCACACCTGCACGCTGCCCGGGGAATCACACTGTCACACCTGCACGCTGCCCGGGGAATCACACTGTCACACCTGCACGCTGCCCCCACACTGTCACACCTGCACACTGCCCGGGGAATCACACTGTCACACCTGCACGCTGCCCGGGGAATCACACTGTCACACCTGCACGCTGCCCGGGGAATCACACTGTCACACCTGCACGCTGCCCGGGGAATCACACTGTCACACCTGCACGCTGCCCGGGGAATCACACTGTCACACCTGCACGCTGCCCGGGGAATCACACTGTCACACCTGCACGCTGCCCCCACACTGTCACACCTGCACGCTGCCCGGGGAATCACACTGTCACACCTGCACGGTGCCGGGAATCACACTGTCACACCTGCACGCTGCCCGGGGAATCACACTGTCACACCTGCACGCTGCCCGGGGAATCACACTGTCACACCTGCACGCTGCCCGGGAATCACACTGTCACACCTGCACGGTGCCGGGAATCACACTGTCACACCTGCACGCTGCCGGGAATCACACTGTCACACCTGCACGCTGCCCGGGGAATCACAGTCACACCTGCACGCTGCCGGGGAATCACACTGTCACACCTGCACGCTGCCCGGGGAATCACACTGTCACACCTGCACGCTGCCCGGGGA
>JANBXA010000044.1:34440000-34572500 GCA_030556225.1 Cricetiscus sungorus | reverse complement strand
AGAGACACAGAGAGACACAGAGAGACAGAGACAGAGAGATGGAGAGAGACAGAGAGAGACAGAGACAGAGAGAGACAGACAGAGAGAGAGACAGAGAGAGAAAGTCAGACAGAGAGAGACAGAGACAGAGGGGGGGAGGGTTCAACACCTAGTCCTGGCAGGTCGGTCCACACCTGTGTCTCCCCAGCCCTGGTCCTCTGTCCCCCCCTGCTTACCACGCTATGGTCCGGCCCTCAGACCCCTCGAACCGCTCTCTCCCTCCTCAGCACTGAGGCTCCCACAGTTCTGCCTGGAGCACTCAGGAGCCCCGCCATCTCAACACTGACCTACTCTTCCCAGGGAAGCGTCCCTGCAACCCCCCCCCCCCCGTGACAAGCATCACACTTCACAGTGGCTCTCTCCGCAACGGTAGACAGCTCCATCTGAACCCAAGAGCACAGACGCCATAGTCCCTCCCTGACCAGGAGCCCCCAGCAGAGGAACTGGAGGGGGCTTCCATGAGCGCCTGGCTAGTGGGGAGGAGGTGCTCGGCCGGGGTGGAGGCTCCAAGTCGGGGTAGCATTTATTCATTTCCCTCCCTTCCCTCCCATCTTTGCTTCTCTGGTCTGACAAAGGTGGGGTCTCGGTGGCAGAGTTGGTTCCAAGAGCCCCCGCCACACACACCTCGCGTCACTACCTAGCTGTGGGGTGGCCCCGGCTTCACTTTCTGCACGGTCCAAAGGGGCACGGTGTCCTCTCCCCCAGGATGAGGCACCGCCTGGCCCGGACCCCTCAGGAGCACGGCCTCTCCTCCCCAGCAGGCTCTGCTCCCCTTGTTCCCTCAGCCAATCACCCACCCAGGAGGCATCAGTGAGACACTCTGCTGGGTCCCAGGCCCACAGAAGGTTCTGCCCCTGCCACTCTTTGGAGGGGCACGGGGGTGGGGCCACCACAGTTTGCCAGCTTCAAGGACACAGATGTCCTGGGAGGTGGGGGTGGCCGTGAGGAGCCACTAGCATAAGACTGAAGGTTTCACTTAGTGCTCTGCACGGACAGAGATGACATGACTGTGTCACCCTCCCGTTTGTCAGCTTTTCCAATGGCAACAACATGTCCAGGTCCCCTGCCTGGCTTGGCCAACCCTGATGTCCTAGAAGTTTATGGTCCAGGGGGCCATGAGTCCCCAGTCACGGACGAGTGCCTCTGTGACACGATGAATCATGTCCCGTGGCATGCCTCAGCGGCACATCTGAAGGCACAGGGGAAGGACGAGGGCAACACAGGGCTGTTTTTAAACCCCTCTGCTCTCAATCCCTGTAGGTTGGGGCCCTCTGAAGCAATCGGAGGTTCCAGCTTGGATCCGTTCAGAGCTGCCTCATCTCAGGCCCCACAAGGGAGGAACGGTCTGTCTCCTGATGGGCTGTGAACTGGCCGGGCCAGAGGCCATGCGTCTGTGTATCACACCCTGATGGAGTGGCTTCAAAGAGAACTGTAGGCAGACATTGTGGGCCAGAAGACCCTGGACCCAGAGAGGCTGCCCTGTCAGGCTCCTCCCTCCGCCTGCCCAGCAGACTTCAGGGTGTGTGTGACAGGAGCCAGGAGTCAAGGTTGGAGATCAAGAACTCCTTCCTCCCTCCTCCCTCCTCCCTCCCTCCTCCTCCTCCTCCTCCTCCTCCTTCCATGTTGGGTTACTCTGAAATCAATGTGCAATTCATCATAAAGACTATTAAGATGTTGGCACGGAGCCAGGCATTGGTGGCGCTCACCTTTATCCCAGCACTGGGGAGGCAGAGGCAGGTGGATCTCTGTGAGTTCTAGGCCAGCCTGGTCTGCACAGTGAGTGCCAGGACAGGCTGCTCCAAAGCCACACAGGGAAACCCTGTCTCAGACAACAACAAAGAAAGATGCTCACACGGATGGAGGAAGAACCACGTTTACGGCTAAACCCCCAAAACCCACCAGTTCCTTCCCGACTCCACATCTCCCCTGAGCCAAGGAAACTGGGCTTCAAATTCATATGCCAGTGTCTAACTGGGTCCCCTTGGGCCAGGTACTTAACCTCTCTGAGGCTCTGACTCCTCGTATGTGTAAGGACCTAACTCGGAGTTTCTGTAAAAGTGAGAAGATGAATGTGAAATGGTCGGCGTGTGTGGGAGATGTTAAATGATGCAGGCTATCAAATCCTCCGTGAGGGGACAGGTCTTTGTGGCTGACCAGGAGTGTGTGGCATTGTGTGAGTCACTCCCCTTCCCGTGGCTTCCTTGCCAGGAGAAAGTGTCTGATCTGGGGAGGAGATCCTGCCCACCAGCTACCCACAGGACTGTGATGCCCCAGCTGGGAAGTGGGATTCAAGGGGGACTCAGATTAGCTACTCAACGCCACAGCTGGGCCCCCAGAGACAGCCTTTTGGGGGGGGGATGCTTGGAAGCTGGTGTCTCAGTCTCCATTCTAGACCAGTCTCCAGGAAAGCTTAAAGGGGATGGATGGGGCAGACGACCCCTCCACCCCACCCCCCACCCTCCACCCCCCACCCCCCACCCAGCAAGCTGTATTCCAAGACCCTCCCCGCTGGAATTGAGAGGATTAAGGAAGGAGAGGAGAGACCCTAGGATGGAGTGAGCAACTTCTGTGATGACATCCCCACTGCACACCGCAGACCCAGGTTACAATGCCAGGTGAATAGAGTCACTGTAGCAAAGGGGAACCCACACATCTACAACAGAAAGCAAGCGCCGTGTCCCTGTGGCACACTGCTGAGGTGATCTGCAGCTGACCTACAGGACTCTGGGCTTTCCATCTCCGTTTCTTTACCAGCACCATTACCCACAGTCCACTGCGTCCTTGCAGGGTTCCATCCCCCCCTACTCCCCTATTCCCCTACCCCCCTACCCCCGGTCCTGGTTTTCCCGGCTCATCTGAAATCCAATGCTAAGGGCTTGGAGAATGGTGGCAGGGGTGGGGCGGGGCGGGGGGTTTGTGGCTGTACCACATGGCAGTCCGCAATGGGTTTGCTCTGACTTCCTCACCCACAACAGAGGCTGCGCATCACGCATAGGGAAGTCTTGTGCCCATATGGAGAACCCTGCCTTTTTCCTGCCTCAGCCAGTCAGAGCTGGTCCCCTACGGTCTCCACTCCAGAGGCTCACACTGGTTTGCCTTCCATTTTTCTGGAAGTGTCCGTCCACACACTGGGATCCCACTCAAAGCTAGTCTCTTTGTGCGAAATGTAGCGGGCACGGAGCATACCGGGAAGGTTCCCACCGTGTCTCGCACTTCAGGAGACAAGTCCCTGGGTGTCCCTGGGCTGCAGCATCCGTGAGGCCATTCCCGAGTAAGGCTCAGAGTGCCATGGTCTCCTTCTCATTCACCGAAGGCTTCTCGTTCAGTGATGACATCTTAGTGAAGCTCCTGTGGCTGGGGTAGGAAGAGGGACCCGTGTCCTCACTCAGGGCATTGGCCAAGCGGGAGAAAAGAGCCACCTTGAATTTCTTGAAGTCATGGCCCATGAAGACATATAAAATGGGATTCATGCAGCTATTGGCTATGGCGACGGCAGTGGCCAGGGGCAAGCCCAGGCTGAACACAGAGCCCGGCACGGCCGTGTGGTGGAGCTCCAGCAGGTAGAACGTGTGGTAGGGGCACCAGCACAGGAAGAAGGTGACGATGATGGCGATGATGATCTTGAAGGGCTTCCTATTCTTGGCCAGGCGGTTGCGCTGCAGCTTGAAGGCGATGGTGAGGTAACAGGCGGTGATGATGACCACAGGGACCAGGAAGCCACAAAGGAAGCGGGTGATGGTGACCACCATGTGTCTACTGAACCCTACAGGGTTTCCTCGGGAGTGAGGAGAGCGCGGGAAGGACTCGGCAGCGGACAGGCTGAAGTTGTTGAAGCAGGTTATCCTCCCGTTTGCGCTGTTTGTGTCGCGGAAGACGAGAGATGGGGAGCTCAAGAAGAAAGCCAGGACCCAGACCACCACGCAGGTCGTGTAGGCCAGCCGGACGCTGCGGTGGTTCTGGGACCACACGGGGAGCACCACAGAGACGCAGCGGTCGAAGCTGATGACAGTCAGCAGGAAGACGCTGGTGTACATGTTGTGGCTGAGCAAAAAGCTGCTGATCTTGCACACTGCCTTCCCGAACACCCAGTGGTAGTCCATAGCAGCGTAGGTGATGTGGATTGGCAGGAAGATGTTGAACAGGAAGTCAGCCACTGCCAGGTTGACGAACCACACGGTGTTTACTGTCTTCTTCATCTTGAACGTGGCGATGACGATCACCAGGCCATTGCCGAGGATCCCAAGGAAGCACACCACGCTGTAGATCACCACCAGGAATACACGGGCCACCCTGGCCTCCAGGGGATCCACCTCCTCCAAATCCATGATGGGGCCGAAGCCGTCTGGGTACTCATCGTTGTAACTGGAATAGTTGTAGGCGTCGTCGTCATACTCCATCTCTGCAAGGGAAGACAGAGTCGTGGGCTAAAGGCCTCAACGGACAGCGAGACCAGACACTTCCTCCTCACTGTCTGAGCAAGGCCAGGGCAGTAAGCCAACCTTCTCCCCTTTGTCATTTCGTGTCTTTGCTTTGTGTCCATTCGCCGGTCATACGTGCATGTACATGTGCTCATGTAGCTAGGTGCATGTGTAGGGCGGAGGGCAATGTCAGAGGAGACACGGACATGAAACTCATTTAGTACTGACAACCAACCATCTCCCCAGCCTCACGTCCCCTCCCCCTCCTCCCCTTCCCCCAGTCCTCCCTCTACTCATCCTCCTCCTTCCCCTCCTCTTCCTACTACTCTTCCTCCCTCTAGTCCCCCACCCCCACCCTGCTTCTCCTGAGGCAAGGTCTCAGAATGCAGCCCTAGTTGACCTGTAACTCACTCTGTAGACCCGGCTGGCCTCGGACTCACAGGGATCTATCTGTTTCCACCCCTCCACCCCCCAACCCCCCACCCCCGCCCAGGTGCTGGAGTTAAAGGTATGCACCACCACACCTGGCCTCCTTTATTTCCTTTACAAACATCTGTAGCCATCCTGCAAGCCCCGCACGACTACAAAGGTTAGCATATACAGCCGGTAACATCTGGACCCCACATCTGGACTCCACATGTCCAAGTGGGAAAGTGACCCCAAGCAAGCTGAACCTGCAGAGGTGGAAGGAATGGGTTAGGACCCCTGTGGTGGTTTTGAACAAGAATGGGCCCCACAGGCTCATACATGTGATGGGACTCTTTGAGGACTAGGGCAGTGGCCTTGTTGGAGGAGGTGAGTCCTGGGGTGAGGTGCAGACACTCATCCATTATAGACCCTCTTAAACAGTGAGCCCAGTTAAATGCTTTCTTTTATAAGTAGCCTTGGCTGTGGCTTCATCACAGCCATATAAAAGTAACACAAATCTCAACGAGGACAATCATAAAATCACTCACCCCTAGCACAGGAAAAGATGGGGTTCCTAAACCAAGTGTCTCCAGCCTCTTAAGGACCCTTCCTTCCTCACAGTCTCTGTGTGAGGCAATTGGTCATTCAAAGACCCCCAGGGCATGGGCTATCACAGCAGCTCTGCCTGCAGCGGAGAGGGGAGCCTGTTGCTGTGACCTTGGTTCCCTCACATGCCCTGAGCCACGGGGGCAGCCACACCAGCATCCTCCTCTGCCCCCACCCTGCTGATGGCCACGAGTCCCCTGTGGAGACATGAGTGCCTACCTTTGCAGACCTTCAGTGGTCACTGTCGCAGAACAGAACTCCAGTGCGAGTCTCCAGCCGGTTGGTCACTACGCACAGCTGGAGAGACCTGCGGGGAGGGGAGAAGCCGTAGCGTTGACCCAGAGCCCAGTAAAGAGGAAACTGCAACTGGGAGAGGTGGCAGTCACTCAGCCCAGGTGTCCCTGCTGGGAACGGCAGAGCCCTCGGACCCAGAACCACTCTACCCTCAACAACACCACACCGGTCCACACCATTATGAGGGCTAAACACCGGTGGGCGCAACGCCAAGGCTACACACACTGAGGGGCTGGCTCCCTGGACGCTCATCAACATGGAAGGGCCCAGAAAACACCAACGCTCAAGGCAGCTGGGGGAGAGAAGTCGGAATAACTGCTCCAGAACCTGCCAGGCGCCAAGGAGGCATCCCTTCTCATCATCTGGTCTTCCCCAGTCGTCTTCCCAGCAGCCGTTGCAAAGCAAGTGCATTGCTTTCCAAAGTATGGACACTAGGCGGGCGAGCTGGCGGGTGAGATGGCTCAGCAGGCAAGTCTGTCAAGCAGAGTTCAGTCCTGGGGACCCACCCACATGGTGGAAGAGAAGCGAAGCCCCAAAATTGTCCTTTGGCCTCCACACACGAACGTGGAGACATTCAGGCTCTCACGCATGTGCCAAATGAATAAGTAAATTATTTTTTTAAAACTAGAAACGTGGAGAACGGAAATGTTTCCTGCTGATAATCCAGTAATCCAGGCACTTGGGGAGGCTGAAGCAGGGGGCTTCATGAGTCCGAGGCTAGCCGGGACTACATATTAAGACTGCCTCCAAAAAGCATGAAACCCAAGGTTCGAAAAGCCTTCTGTGGACCTGATGGCCACCATGAGTCAGATACAGACCTTCCTTATCTGGTGTGGGGACAGTGACCCACACAAACCCTGAGCATTGCCAGGAGGCAGGCGGCCAGCTGGTCCTGCATCAGCCCCATAGCAACCCAGTTGGGTTTCTGTATAGTGTTCTGAGGGTTTGTGAATCCGGAGGTGCCAGAGGCAGTGGTTAGGCGCAAGTTTCAATCCTAACTTTCGTCACCTCCCAGCTGTGCACTTCTGGAGTATGACTTCTGTCTGAGCATCAGGCGCTCCATCAACAAAAACAGGGACTCCAGATCACAGAACGTGTCGTGTCTGTGTTAAGAGAACAATGTTACATTGCTCAGGTTTCAGGGCGATTGGCCCGGCGACGGTACACAGAAAGCTGTCAACTTAGGAGTGAAACAGGACTGCCCAGCAGGGCACGGGTTTGAACTGAAGGCTCTGATCTCCACTGGCGGAGCCCTCGGGTCTTGACAAATGGACTCTAACCCCAGGGAGACTGCCAGGCAAAGAAAGCCTCCCTTTTTACCAACCAGCCAGCTCCCTTGCATTCAAGGCTGCTCCTCTGTAGCTTGAGCTCAGCCTCTCATTACAAACACCTTTGTTAAATGAAAACCACTTGGAATGTTTCACTGGGGCTCTGAGCCCAAGGGACCCAGACGTGAGCTCGGTGTCACCATGCCTTGTAAACTGGGGAGCACGTCCCAGGAATGAGGCGGTTAGAATGAAGGGGGAGCACGTCCCAGGAATGAGGCATTAGAATGAAGGGGGTGCACCCACCCAGCACCTGTGGGTTCATCATCCCTCCTTCAGGAGGGGGAGGAGAAGGAAGGGAGGGGAGGAAAGAGGGAGGGAAAGAGAGAGGTCCCATTGTTGGGAAGACTTATTGTCAATGACAACATGAGGGACCACCTGCAACTCTTAGGTGTTGAGAGACTGGACAGAGCACTGTCTCAGTGGTCCCCTCCCCTCTGTCCCCGTGTGTGAGTGTGTGTGTGTGTGTGTGTGTGTGTATGCATGCATGTGAGTGTGTGTGTGAGTGTGTGTGTGTATGCATGCATGTGAGTGTGTGTGTGAGTGTGTGTGCGTGCGTGTGTGTGTGTGTGTGTGTGTGTGTGTGTGAATGAGTGTGTATGTGTTTATATATGTGCATGGATGAACATGCACGTGTGTGAACTTGCATGTGGAAGACACAGGTACAAATCACGTGTCTTCCTCAATCTCCATCTTTTTTTCTTTTTCCTTTTTTGAATCAGGGTCTCTCACTGAATCTGGAGCTCATGGATCTACCGGTTTGGCTAGCCAGCAAGGTCCTTGCATCCTTCTGGCCCTGCCTCCTCAGTCCAGGCATTTCAGATGGGTGCTGCTACACAGGCTTTGCTTTGTTTTCTCAGGGTGCTGGGATTGAACCTAAGTCCTTGTGATTGCACAACAGGCTCTTCACTGTGTGAGCCCATCTCCCCTAGCGATGGTCCCACTTCAACCCTGGGGAAGCTACCATGGACTTGGGGAGCAGATGGGCTAGGAAGCTGTCTGAAGCCTGCAGAACCCAGGGCTTAGCTGCCACGCCACGGTGGCTTGACGCTGCGGCCACTGTGCTGGGCCTCACAGGCACCAGGGATGGGACACAACTTCCTTAGGCTCTCTTCCACAGTGGACTCACAGGAATGACAGAGATAGCGCTGGACCAGGGCTAGTCCCAGACATCCCAAGACGTAAGAGGGGCTGGCATTCTGCCTGGGAGCGAGCTGCAGGCTTTCCGGGACGAGGGGCCTCTGAGTGGGAGTAAAGGGCGAGCACAAATGAGGATGCGAAGGCTGAGAGGAGGAGAGGGCTCCACCCAGCAGCCTCCATCGTGGCACAAGGGACTCAGAGTCACTGCTGGCCACAGGAAGATGACCTAGATGACGTCATGTCTGGTTCTTAGGCT
This sequence comes from Cricetiscus sungorus, assembly GCA_030556225.1. NCBI lineage: Eukaryota > Metazoa > Chordata > Mammalia > Rodentia > Cricetidae > Cricetiscus > Cricetiscus sungorus. The sequence goes on along the minus strand of JANBXA010000044.1, from coordinate 34,564,014 downwards.
AGGCTCGGAGCAGCTGGGGTCAGAGGCTGTCATTTCATCTCCGAGCCAGGGCCACAGGGATGGCTTGGGAGGCATATACATCACTTTTCCAGGTCTGTCTGTCATGGTTCACCCTATTACAAGCAGGCCTTCACCTCCCTGTGCCTAGCTCTCCTACGTGGGGGAAGTGCCTCGCCCTCTGTCTGTCCCCATAGCCTGAGCTGATTTCCTGGGGTCCCGGATGGAGTCTCAGCACCTCAGTTGCCCTGTATGTAAAATGGATGTGAAGGGAACAGGGCAGTAGGTCCTGCATTGTGGGAGACCCCAAAGACTAACTCCAATGTGAAGTTGGCACTGGCTCCCACATGCCTCTCGGATACCCAAACCCTCACATCCATTCTGAAATGGCACATTTGCACCTAAAACCACACACATTCGAGCCAGGCGCTGGCTGTGCACGCCTTTTGTCCCAGAACTCGGGAGGCAGAGGCAGGTGGATCTCTATGAGTTAGAGACCAGCCTGGTCTACAAGAGCTAGTTCCAGGACATGCTCCAAAGCCACAGAGAAACCCTGTCTCAAAAACCATGCATCCTACCAGATTTTTAAAGTTTCCTGGAGAGTGAGTTCAATGTCTAATGTCACAGGCATGCTGTGTGCATAGCCTTTGTACGGCAGCATCCTGTGACAAGAAATGAGACACTGCACATGCTCAGAACACAAGCAATGTCAACCTAAATGGATTCCTTTCTCTCTTTTCCTTTTTCTATTTTTCTTTTCTTTCTTTCTTTTTTTTAAAGCTTGGTTTTGTTTTTTGAGAGACAGAATCTTGTTATGTGGGCCAGGCTGTCTTCAAACTGGTAATCCTCCTGCCTCTGAGCCCTGGGATTATGGACATATGCTACCACATATGGCTTTCCAGAATTCTTTTCATCTATGGCCAGATCCAGGGATAGAAAAATCCAGCAAAAAGGAGGCTGTCTCTGCTGAGAACTGGCCTGGCACTGTGTTCTTGCCCTTCATGCCCCCTCTGGTGGCCTTTGTCGAGGCAGATGGGAAAAGGCCAGCCAGAGAGGCCTGAGGAATGGCATGTTCCAGTCCATCTGTCTTTCCTGCTTGGGTACAGGGCCAGGACATGGTCACAGGGCTGGCCACTCCTGGCTCCTAACGTCTATCAAAGAGCACCTCCCTTCTGCCCGGAACACAGTGTGCGGTGACCACGGTGGCTCGACCTCTGCCAGCGTCAAAGAGCCACAGCATTCCTGTCACTCAAGTTCCTTACACCTCCCGACACCAGGAAGCTGGTGAGATAAAGAAGTGTCACCCCTACACGCATCCCATGTCGCATAAGTAGCTAACACAGACCAGAACACTGGCAGCAAGCCAACACCTCTGCGATGTCCAGATGGCCCCACAAGGAAAACCCCACCTTGTGAATGAGGAAACAGGCTCAGAGAGGCGAAGCTTCTGGCCTGTAGCCACATAGCTGGGGAGTGTGAGCAGAGCCTGACCCTTAGGATGCCCCGCTCCGCCTCTACTCCTGGGAAGAGTGGGCAACCCCAGTCCCAAGCTCTAGGCTGGAGTCCGGAGAGCTCAGCGCCTCCCCCTCCTTTCCCCACAAATCTGCCTTCTCTAAGCCTCCTCTCCCCTTAAGGTCGCTGTAAGCAGCAATCTCTCAAAAGTCCTTGCCCAGGGATACAGCTCTCCTCAGATGGTGAAGAGCCACACTCCTTCCCCTGTTCCTTCCTCGATCTTGATAATCCCTGATCTGTAATGACCACATCTCCCTCAGGTCGCCTTTGCAGATTCTCCCTTAACTTTGTGTGTCTGCGGCTGTCCTCGCTTGCCTCGGCTGGTCCTGGGTCCTGTGCATCTCACCCTACTCTGCGGGGATTCAGATCCTTGTGATGATGGGTAACAGCTGTGTGACATTGGGCTGAGCACCTTTAACTTCATTGGCTGGAGGCCTCCACCCACCCCGACGGGAGCCGCTACTTCCACCCACTATGAAGGTGAGGGGCTGCAGCTAGCACCATGCTCAGCCAGGGACTGCTTCAAGCCCTCACTTCCAGAACACAGCACGCATTATTTTGAGTCTGCCCACACCCTTCCTGATGCCCCAGGGTGCCGCCCCCTCTAATAAGACACTCTCCCTGTGGTGCTTTGAATAACGAGACCCCCCCCCCAAGGCTCACGTCTTTGAATGCTTAGTCAGTCCGCAGGGATTAAAAGGATTAGGAGGAGTTGGAGGGGGTGTGTCACTGGGGGTGGGCTTTGGGGTTTCAAAAGCCCATGCCAAGCCCAGAGCCTCTGTGCCCATGGACCAGGATGTAGCTCTTCATGGCTACTGCTGCAGCGTCCGCCTGCCTCCTGCCGTGCTCCCCGCCTGACATTCATGGACCCGCCCCCTGAAACTGTAAGCGAGAGCCCAGGTAAAAGTTTTCTTTTACGTGGTGTCTCGCGGCATCGGCACAACAGTGGCTAAGACACTTCCTCTTGTCTTAGAAAAGCCTCTCCTAGCTAAGGAGCTCACCCTCCCCAGTTTCCAGAACCATCTGGCTGAGGTCAGGAACACACAGCATCCCCAGGAAGAGACTCAGACACACGGAGGAGGCGGCGGTAGCAGAGGGGCTCTGAAATCAACTCCCCTCCCTGGGCCTCAGTGGTACAGTCTGGGGGAATGGGAAGATGGCAACACCCACCCTGCTGGAACCTGAACACTCTGAGGCCAGCCCCAGGCGCCCTGCAGGCATCTGGCCAAGCCCCCACCCCCAGCTCATCCCAGTCCCAGTGAGCTTAATGGAGAAAACCCTGGAGAGAGCCCAGGAGGCCAGCACCCTCCAATTGTAACAGAGAAGCCGGTGGGAAGTTGGATGTGGGACATTTTTCAGGACCGAGGCAGTGCAGGCAGCAGCCCCCAAGATGCAAAGTGACATTTCCCTCCCCAAGTTCAAAGTCATCCTTGAAAACCAGGTTCAAGCATCCTCACGTGGGTGGGGGAGTATTCCCTTGGCGCGTCCTCGACCCCAGCAGGGGCTGGGATGACACCCACTCTCTGGGAGAAGTATGTCCACTGCAGTCTGTAAATCTGGAGCTACTTGGGGGGAGGGGTCTTTGCAAAAGTGACTGTGAGAAAGACCATCCTGATTAGAACTGGAAAACCAGGAAAGAAGATGGAGGGGGGGGGAGGGAGAGAAAATGACAGAGACATTTGACTTTAAAAGCCACGTGAAGATGAAACCCAGACAGCTACTTATAGCCCCAGAGATGGGAGGAGCCCCTGGGTGACCCCTCCTGACCCTTTGGATCCAGGCTTCTGTCCCATAGCTGCAAGAAACAAATCCCTCTTGTTTTCTCAGCCTACGAGGTAAGCACCAGGACCCCAGGCCAGCTCCCTCCGTACCCTGTTCGCACAGGCAGAGCCTGTCCTGCAGTGGAAGCAGACTGTGACCGCCTTATAGACGGTGCAGAAGGCTGGTTCCCCAAGGACAGTGCGGTCTGGTTCTGCTTTGTCCCCTCCGGTCCCTGAGAACACCAGGGCACCCGCTGCTGCTCCTTCTGCTCTGTTCTAGTCTGTCTTCCTAACATTGTGTGGATGCAGGGGATTTTCTCTCAGCATGGTGAATTCTGAGCAGTGGAGCCTACATCACAGCCCTGGGTTCTGGGAGTGAACAAATCCTAGCATCACGTTTGCCTCCCCCCTTTACATACGTCTGTTTAAAACAGTTCCGGGCCCACAGTCAGACACCGTATGCAGCTCTCTCCCATTTCCCCCAGGATGCATCACACACACACACACACACACACACACACACACACACACACACGCACACACGCACACACACACGCACACACGCACACACACACACGCACACACGCATACACTCAGGCAAACACACACACAGGCACACACACATGCACACATACACACACATGCACACACACACACACAGGCACACACACATGCACACATACACACACAGGCACAAACACACACACACAGGCACACACACACACACAGCTCTGGTGTAGGAACTGCAGCATTGTCTAGTGACTGGATGGCCAAGTGAACAGTGTGGGGGAGGTGGAGGTGGGCATCCACCTTTGAGGCTCTTTAGGTCGGTCTGCACGATGGAAATGTAGGAATAACAGATTGATACCACATTTCAGCATCACACACACTGGCCTCACAACCACCAGCCGCGGAACTCTCAAGCCCTACTGCTCAACCCTGTCGGTGTCTGCTGCCAACCCCAGGTTCAACCTGGTGTGAAGGCCGGTGTCCTTCTTAAGGGTTAACTGAGAACTTGACACAACACAGTCACCTGAGAAGGGAGCTTCACTTGAGGGACTGCCCAGGCCAAGGACACATCTGTGTGTGTGTGTGTGTGTGTGTACGTGTGTGTGTGTACATGTGTGTGTGTAAGTGTGTGTGAGTGTGAGTGTGTGTGTACGTGTGTGTGTACGTGTGTGTGTAAGTGTGTGTGAGTGTGAGTGTGTGTGAGAGTGTGTGAGTGTGTGTAAGTGTGTGAGAGAGTGTGAGTGTGTGAGTGTGAGTGAGTGTGTGTGTGAGTGTGAGAGAGAGAGAGAGAGAGAGAGAGAGAGAGAGAGAGAGAGAGAGAATGGCAGGAGGGAGGGAGGGAGGGAGGGAGGGAGGGAGGGAGGGAGGGAGGGAGGGAGGGAGGGAGGGAGGGGGAGAAAGAAGAAAAGATAAGGAGGCTGAGGCGTTAGAGGAACCAGCGCCTACCACCCATGCGGCCGCCCTCCTGCGCCTTAACACGTGATGCTTTTGCAACACTATGTACAAGATTGCAGAAGCAGCATTGTTCAGTAGCAACCAAGCCTCCAGTTTTGAGTTTGGGTCCTTTCCCAGGTCACACTTCAAGAACTGAAATGTTCCCTGGGCCCAGGCTCTGCCTCAAGCCACTGCTGCCTCCAATGGAACCTGGACCCCACGCCTTCCCTGCCAGCAAGGACTGTGTCCCCTCAAACCATAAATTGAAGTGGACACTTCGTCAGTTCAGCTGCTTCTAGGGATGGGAAATCCCCAGTGATGAGAGTGTCTACAGCAGGACCACACACACACACACACTCGCATACACACTAGCACACTCATACACACACTCACACACACACACTCACACACTCACAGTCACATACTCGCACACACACTCAGGACTGGCAACCCCAACAGGAAAGCAGCCAAGAAATGGGAACAGATGACGTTCAGACAAAGACGTCCCTAAATCAAACACACGGGGAGAGGAGGACATGACAGGCATGCTGGGACAGGCACTGCAGAGCCTGCGATGCCCCAGGCACCCAGTCAGCCCTCCACAGCCCGGCGGGCGCACAGTCCGCCTGCCTGCGCCTGCTCTGCAAGCGGGCATGACCTCCTCCCTCCTCCACAAGCGAAGGCTCGTGAGGGACAGTTCCCACATACAGGGGTGTCTGCCAAGCAGGCCGTGAAAATTGGGTTGGGGAGCGGACAGAAGGGCTGGGAGTCAGGGGAGGTGGGGTGTGGCGCTATCCAAAGGGTTCCCGGGCTCACCCACACCTGTCACGACACAGTGGAAACCACCACGTTGTGGGGACAAGGCTCCATGCTCCAGAGGGTCGCGTTGTCCACCTCCTGCCCTTCCCCCTCCAGCATTCGGGGTGCTCCCCGCCTGTCTGTCCTCCATTAGGGCCCCAGGTCCCAGGTGCTGGGAGCAAGACTCCGCCGGGACACTAGCGTTTAAAAACAGTCACGGTTCAAGGGACACAGCCGGGACACAGACACCTCTGCTGGGTGCTGGGGGTCCTGAATGCCCATCGTGGGGGAGAAAGGGGAGCCTGTCCCCACCCTGGGGTACTGAGCCGCCATAGGAGCTATGAACCCCATAGAGCAGGAAGGGAAGGGCCCTCCTTTGCAGCACACAGCAGGGACCCCGTGACACACAGACCCACACTGGGCCAGCTGCATGGCAGGGAGGAGCACTCGGAAGGGGAGCACTCTGGGAGGAGTACTTGGAGGAGGAGGAGCACTCAGGGGGAGCACCTCCTGGGGAGTTCTCTTGGGAAGCCAGGCCCAGGGGCCTGAAGAAAGGCGCTGTGAGCAGAACAGAGGCCACAAGCAGTTGGCATGGGCGTGATGGCAGAGGACTTCATTTCTCTCACCTTTCTTGAAGGCCAGGAAAACCTCCTAAGAACAAATACCCCAAACCCTTGCCTGGGGTTCACACCTGGGCGACGCCGGGGCAAGGACTCTACAGCCAAGCTACACTAGCAGACGGAAAGCCAAATAAGCCCTCCTCAGGGCCTTCTCTGCCGGCTGCGGTGGCCCAGGGAAGGTAACAGGGACAGTTCAGTGTCCCCACTCAGAGCATCCTCAGCAAGCCAGGACTTGAAGGACAGGCAGGGCCCCCAGGCAGAAGGCTGCTTCTGCCCATAGCCACGTCTGGTTTTACCAGCACAGAGAACGAAGCCCTCAGGCAGATGTCATCACCGTCTTCCTCGTGAAACTGCCATGCGCACAGCCCTCGCTACACTCAGGCCACCGTCCCACATTGAGTACAAAGAGGTGAGGAAGGCACAGAGATGCCAAGCCATTAGCCCAAACTCGCACAGCAGACTCAATCAAGAGAGACACATCCAATCAACAGGCGGCTTATCAGGAAATGCAGAGCTGGGTGGGGGCTTTAACCCGGGGGTCTGCAAACTATCGGATGCTGACACACAGGGACCCTACGTCCTTGGCCTTAGAAGGACCTCTTAGGGCCCCCTCGGGATGGGTGCCACGGTGTTTGCTGTCCTGTGATTCCCCCATCACTCTGCATCCAGTGCATAGCCATGTGAGGGATGCCTCTGGTCTCACGTGGGAGACATGCCCTTTACAGGGGGCGGTCATTGTCTCCATCTTTCAAGGATGAATGCAGGGCCGGTGAAATGGTGTAGACCCTGGGATATGGCTAGCCACAGCAGACGGGGACATTCTCACCCGTCTCACCCCATTTAGTGGTCCGCACCTCACTGGAAGGGCGCGCGCGCACACACACACACACACACACACACTCACACTCACACACACTCACAACACTCTCACACACACACTCACTCACACACACTCACACACACTCACACACACTCACACACTCACACACACACTCACACACTCACACACACACTCACACACACACACACTCACACACACTCACACACACACACACACACACACACACACACACGCGCGCGCGCCCATCTTACCTGGCGATACAAGCCTGTGCTGTCTAAGAAGCCAGAGCTCCACCTCTGCTGTCCCTTGTTGTCCGTGCCCCCACACCCATGCGGGGAGGATGGTAGGGCCGAGAGACACCTGGACAGCAGATGTCTGTCTGTCTTCCACTCTGTTTCTGTTCCTTCTTGTGCCCCTGAGCCACATGGGGTCCTACTCTCCTCCAGTCCCTCCTGCAATCCCCCCTCCCTGGCCCCAGTCCCAGCCAACCCAAGTCCCCTTCACCTACATCCCTCACCTTTGTATGCACCTGGCTGTCCAGGCAGCTGTTTCTCTGTGTGTGTGTGTGTCTCTCCTCTCTCTCTCTCTCTCTCTCTCTCTCTCTCTCTCTCTCTCTCTCTCTCTCTCTCTCTCTCTCTCTCTCTCTCTCTCTCTCTCACTTTCTCTCCCCTTTGGTCCCTCCCTCCCTCTCTCCTCCTCCTTCCTCCCTCCCTCCCCCTACCTCTCCAGCCGCCCCCAGGACAAATACTGGGCCTTATCAGGGCAGTGGGTGTGGGTGTGGGAAGAAACTGGAAAGCCTTCTCCAGCTCTAAATGGCCTGTGTGTTTGGTCTGGCTCCTGTCCCCATCTCCCACCGCCCCAAGTGACAGTCCAGCTGGGTGATAGCTCAGCCACGTCTCTAACTCTCAGCCTCCAAAGGGCTTTTAGGAACTGAGTAGTCCCTCAGAGGTTGTCCTGGGCTGGGAACTGCAGTCCAGGGAGAGTGACTGGCCCCCTCCAAGCCACGGCTGGAAGAGTTGCACTATCATGTGCTTGATGTACCCAGATCCTAGAACTCCATACACCTTCTGCTTTCACAGGAAGCCTTGCCCCTGTGTCATAGATTTGCAGGCACAGGCTCAGAGAGGCCACGTAACCAGCACAGGCTCACACAACATTTTCCTCCCAGGCTCCCCAGCCTGGACAACTGCAGGCTGGGGTGTCTTTGGCCACTAGACCCATTTACTCGGAGCAGAGAAGGCCCCACGGCTCTTGTGGGTGGTTCCAGAACCACTTAGGGGCTACAGTGCATGGGGACCCAGGTGTCTGGAAATCACACAGATGTTCCAGCCACAGGCCTGGGACAGAATTAGTTCTGTCAGGGAGAGTTTCCTCCCTGGTCCCACACCCCCGCACTGGTTCCCTCTGAGTCACCACTGAGTCCACAGAGCCTGGAGACGGGCCTTGTGGACTCTCTTCTTGGAGGATACTATGCCTGAGCCCAGGACTCTGAGGATTGGCAGAAATAAAAAGCCCACACACTCAGAGGGCCGTCACACCCCAGGACACCTCTTGTGTCTATTGGGCACACGGATGAAGGGATCCCCAAACACCACACCCCCACCTGCTTCTCCCCCTGGAGTATCTGCGACTCACTCACCACCGGACCCAAAAGCCTTTCTTAGAGTGCGGGGTCTTTGACTCATTGCCTTCTTGCGTTTACCCCACGGGTGTCCTGGATGAATCCCCAAGAGGATCTGTGTTAGGCACAGAAGCACACAGCAGCAGTCCCAGCTCAAGAGGCAGAGGCAGGATCACAGCTGGGCCCTCTGGAGTCCCAAGTGTACCTCATGCTTTCCTTTCCCATCTATCATTTCCCTGAGGACACCTTACCAAGTTCCTTGTCCCCGCTCAGAGCCCACACGGGTATGTGTGAGACCCCTGGGCCGCTCACTGGAGCCCAGAAGGTCAGGATCACTATGAACATCAGAGGCCCTCTAGTCCCATCTTATGCATGCCTACTACGTGCTGGAATGCCAAGAGGTGCTGCTCAGCCCGGGCTGTGGGATGGTGGCTGTGATTGCGGCTCCTTTAGAGTTGAAGCTCTCCCCTATCTGACCTTACTTAGTAAATGCCCTTAGAAATAACTTAGCTGGGTGTGGTACAATGTAGGCTGCTTAACAAGACCCTGGCTCAAAAAAGACAGAGGGGGGGGGAACCCCACACATCTGCCCCACTCCTTGGGCTCTGAATGATTTCGTAGGCTCTTGTCCAGTTTGACATTGTATTTGGGCCAAGTGCCTGTCCCCAGTTTAGTGCTACGGCTTCCTGAACAGACAGTATCCTTTAGCTCTCACTGTGAGACCCAAGTTACTTTGCCTCTCAGAAATTTAAGTCAGACACGCATGAGATAAGGAATACTACATTTGCAAGCAAGAGAGGAGAGGGTGCAGAGGAAAGGATTTGGGGGGATCCCCTGAAGCTACGATGTCTTCGGCCAGTGACGTTCAAACTTAATCTGCCAAGCGCAAGACTGGGCTCCGGCTAACCAAACGCTCATTCCTAGCCGCAGGAGTGGCCGGGAGCCAGAAAAACCAGCCAGGTCAAAGACTATCTGCAGACCGAGGAGGTGCGGACTAGCCACCTCTGTTCTCTGAGCTGGCGCTGTAAACGGGGCGCCCCCTCCCTCTGAAGGTGCCATGAGTATGGCAGGAGACAGGTGAGCACGCAGTAGGCGTTCAGTACACGGATGCACACTGGCCCGCGGTGCTGGCAGCTAGCTGCAAGTCTGCCCTCCAGAGGGACAAGGGGAGGCTGGCCAGGCATCCTGAACCAGTGAGTGGCTCAGTTTCCCCTTTCAGACATGCAGTGGCAATTAGGGAAAATAGCCAAGTAGGGGCTCAGCAAGGCAGGCGGCCTCTGAGGATCTCCAGCAACACCACTAGCCCTTCATTCCCGTCCCACAGCTGACAGACTAAGATTCGCACAAGCTAAGCTTCCTTGAGCTGTGCAGAGATGGGTGTGGGCAGAATGGATGTTCCCACACTGGCCTTGGCTCCTCCCTCGAGTTTCCCAGCCTTCGTCCTTCTTAGGTGGGCTGTGTGAGAGTGAGTAGGTTGCTTCACCTCTCTGGGCTGCTATTCTCTATTGCTCCTCTCATCTGTGGATGACAGACATGTCCCAGCACTAAGAGGCTTTGACAGTGAACATTTGTCACCCACGGAGCAGCTGCCACACATTTCCTACCAGCGGCTTGGGAGCTCACTGCTTCAGGGTCCAGGGTCCCCTCCCCACCCAGGCCTCTCCAGCTGTCTGGTCAAATCAGAGGCTGGGGGTCCCTGTTGGCTGCACAGCAGCAGCCACCGTGTTCCAGAGACACCTGGCTCCCGCATGGCAGGAAGTGGGTGTGGCAGGACTCCAGGTGGTGGTGGTAAGGGACAAAGCTCCATTTGGCAGCTCTGCCAGGTAGGGGTCAGGAGACAGCAGTCCTCCTGGGGGCCAGGGTAAGCCTCATCCAGACTGGCTCAACCCTCCCGAGAATGGAGACACCCCAACACGGTGACACTGACTGGGGCTGGGCTCTGGGAGTCCCCTCTGCTCCCTCAAGATGCACTCACCAAGCACCTGCATTGTGCCAGGCCAAACCGGATGCCGGGACACAGCAGAGAACAGACTAGGACACGGTTACGCTTCAGAAGGGGTATGAGCGGCAGACACTGACAGGGCAAACACCTCAGAGCCACACTGCCCCGGGGGCTGAGTTCCGACGCTGCTGTGTCACCTGGGGAAGCCCCTCACCTCTCAGCGCTTCCCTTCTGCCGTCTGAAGACAAGGCTTCTGCCCCGTGGGTGTCCACAGGACGGGGCCACACTGACAGTCTCAGAGAAAGCCTGACCGCCCCCCCCCAATCATCACACAAATGCTTTAAATAAGTGCTGTGCACAGAGGAGAGGGGGGCCAGTCTAACGCTGGCCCAGACAGGGCCATCAGGGACTCTAAGGGGAGCTGACATTTGAGTAGACACACAAGCTCAGGGATGGCGGCCATGTGGTAGAAGAGCATTCTGGGAAGTGCGGATAGGAAGCTCAGAGGCCCGGAGGCAGGAGCCGGTCCAGCGCCCAGGGAAAAGCTGCCCGATGGATGCCTTGAGGTGAGCAACCCAGGCCCTACCCTCAGAGGCAAATGTCACAGCCAGCGTCACAAGATATTGCCCTAAGTCCTGACCGTAGCTGCCATCTCTGGCCTGTGCTGTTGGGGTGGAGCTGGCCGCAACCCCCACTCCTCCCTATTGTTCCTCAATTCAGGGACATGGGGAGGGGGGCACTAACTGAGCAGCAATTGACAATGCTGCGTTCTCTGCATCTCCACCACTGTGGAAGGGAGAGCAAAAGAGACAAGAACAAAGCCCTCCTCTGTGTGGCAAGAAGGCGTGGGGCTCTGCAGGAGAGGAAAATGTGTGCACGCAGGTTCTCCATGGCTGGTCACCAGGTCTGCACAAAGCAGGGGGCAGGAGGGCGGGGACAAGGTGAAGCTTGTAGGTGAGGTGACGTTTGAACTAATCTCTCGAGCGGCTTCGTCGCTTGCCAGATGGATGGAGAAGATGCCCCAGAGGAGGATGCCGTGTGCAGGTCACAGAGGCCTGGTAACACGGCAGAGTTAGGGGAGATGGCGAGAGACAGTACAGTGCCCCACTAGACCTCCGGCTGGATCACGCAAGCAATAGGGAGCCATGGATACAAGCAGAGGGCAGAGGACATCTGTCTTTCTAAAAAGGTATACCTGGGTGGATGGTGTAGGAAAGGAGGCTGGAGGGGAAACTGAGGCACCAGGCAGAAGTGCCTCTGGCCCAAGACCACAGAGCCAGGAAGGGCCAGCAGTGGGATTTGAATGAGGTCAGCCTGATTCTTAAGACGTATATGGTCAGTGACAACAACTGTCCACTAGCGGTGTTCTGTGACTCAACTGTTGGGTGCTGCCCTGCTCCCAGGCTGGCCTTGGTGTGACTGCCATTGCAGCATGACTCCAACACCTCAAGACCCTCCAGTGACCCCAGCTTACCCATCTCTTCTCAGAGCTGTCTCCAAGGCAAGCAGAGAGCTGCAAAACCCATGCTGCCCAACGGATCATGTGAGAACCCAGGGCTCTGACCCGCCCCGGGCACCCCAGCTACAGCCCAGCTCATGAGAATTCCCCAGCCTTGGCTCAGGCAGTGACAAATGGACTGTCACTGCTGCCAGGATGGTGGAGTATGAGGGCCCACCCTGTTCCCAGGCTCTGGGGAGGAGGGACAGGGCAGCCTGCTCCACCCACCACCATTCCAGTTACCTCTTCCAAGGCAAAGCCCACACTTTGACCTTGGAGGGGTCTGACCAGGAAAGCGGCCCCCTCACCCTGCGCTGACACTATCACAGAACAAAATGCCCGCTGTAGACCAGGGAGTTCAAGACCTCTGAGAATCGCTGTCAAAGATCTTCAGGGTGAGAGCCTGCCACCGTATGTTGGATAAGAACGGGGCCACCAGGCTCAGCCCCACCCTCATTTGATGGCAGCAAATCTGCTCCAGGGCTGGGGGTGCAGTTCAGCCCACAGAGTGCATGAATCTCTGGACCCTATGCAGAGCACCTCGTAAAGCAAGCATGCTCATCCAAGCCTGAAACCCTTGTCTTCTGAAGAGGGATCATGTCCCAAGAAAGAATAACAAAAAGCAAAGCAACCACACACACACACACACACACACACACACACACACACACACACACACACACACACACACACACACACACGCACACACACACACACGCGCACGCACACACACACACACACGCACACACACACACACACACACACACACGCACACACTCACACACACACACACACACAGACACACACACACACACACACACACGCACACACACACACACACGCATACACACACACACACACACGCACACACACACACACGCACACACACACACACACACACACACACACACACCCTTACCCAGCTGCAACCTGGCCTTCGGTTGCCATGTTCTGCATCGTAGAACCCACCCCCACATCTGCAGAGGGAGTCTGCTCCAGACCTGTGCAGCCTCACATGCAGAGAGTGTGGCGTGACCTGTCCCTTGCAAGGACTGAACGGTATCTCAGGACACAGGACTTAGTGTGCCGGCGGGTCACCCACTTTTGGGACGGGTCAGTTTAACACACACGCCTTTCGGCCCATAGCTTGCAGAGAGGTGACTCGGGCATCAGTTAACAGTTTGAGTCCCCAACAGGCATAACTTCGAGTAAGACTGAGTCATTGGGAGCTCTGCTCTGTTTACTAACTGAGCTTGAATGGCTGGTTCAGGTCCCTGGAGCCACCCAGAGCACTACTGACACCTCCCCATCCTGGCACTGACCACTTCCTCTCTCTGACCTTCCTTCCTCCGCACCCTTCTTAACCCCCTCGACAGCTGGCCCACCCTGAGTGTTCTGCAGGCCGGGTGAGGGAGGGGTGCACAGCAGGGTAGGGATGGGAGGCTTCCATTTGTCCGGAGCAGGGTGAGAGTTCAAAGGAGAAGTTTGTGTGTGAGGAACATAAATTAAAAGTAAGAGTGAAAGGAGGAAGGGACCCTGGAAGGAACAGACCACGAGCCAGGTCTGAGACGGAAACAGGCCAGACGACGGTGCTGGTGCCAGTGCCGGAACTGCTCACAGAGGCTTTGCCCGGGAAGAGATGCCAGCTTTCATGTCACGTGGCCCTGGCCCTGAACGGTCCACACCACGCTGAGGCGGATTCCTGCTGTTAAGGGCGGAGCACTTTTGCCCAGGCTAAGGGACAGGGCTCTGGGGACCTAACCACACCCAGCCTGGGGGCTGTCTCAGGACAGGCTGACCATACTGAGTTGGTGACAAGGTTCCAAACAGCGGTTCGACAAAGCTGTTTCCCCTGGGTGTGCCAGGGAAGGTTAACTGTTCAGTCCAGCAGGGATACGTGTGGCTGGCTTAAAGCTGGAAGAAACTTCTAGAACAGCAACCCTCTGCTTCTCAGTGCTGGGGTCCTGACGAGGTCTGGATGGGGGAGACACTCCCGCCGCCTGCACTGGCGGGGGCCAGCCTGGGCCAACTCTGTGGTCCCTGTTCTCCCTGCTTATTAATATGGTTGACCACACGAACTTAACAAGGCTTGTGGCCTCCATGAAGATTACCTGCTTGCCACGGGCAGTCCCAACTTACACCTGTTCTCCCTGACCCACACCAGGTACTCCATTCCCTCCCGCAGTGCCCAGGCTCTGTCTCTCTCCGTCCTCATTCCCCAAGCTCTCATCCTGAGTCATTACTGAGTCCCAGTAATAACACAGGAGCCAGGCACTGGGACCACACCTGACAGGTAAGGAAACTAAGCCTCGAGAGCGACTCACCAAGGCAGCCACAGGCTGGGCACCTGGTGAGGGGACACCCAGGCTCCTCGGGGCGGTTGAGAGCCCTCCTCCTCACCTCTGTGTCCCAGCTGTAAAGACCGGGCCATTTGGCTCACAGATGACCTCGATGACTCCTGTAACCCACCCTACCAGGTGCTGCCAAATCCCCCACCCTTCAGGGCCGGCTTTATTCCACCTGGTCCACAAGCTGGGAGCCCTTGGGCAAGTGACTTGGCTCCTCTGGATCTACACTTATTGCATCTGTGTAACTGGGAGAAGCCCGGTTTGCCCCCTGCTGTTTGGTGACCAAGAAGCAACCCAGTGTGGCAACCTCCACACAGCCAGTAGAGCCACGGATAGGCCCGTTGCAACACGAAAATGTAGCCCCTCATCCCTAAGGCGTCACAGTACTCAGGACAGATGGTTACAAAACCTCCAGTGTACCCCTACCTGGGCCTGGTGCCTGCACTGACCACTGTCCTCAAAGCTGGCCTACCCCTGGCTCCAGGGAAATGGAGGAACAGTCCTCCCTGCTTCAGACTCCTGCGGGCACCGGAGAGCTAAGAGAGGTGGCTGGTGACACTGTGGGACAGACAGAAAGACAAGGGGGAGAGGGAGAAGTGATGGAGGGAACTTAGCGGGAGAGGCAAGACACCAAGACAAGAGAGATGAAGGCAGAGAAAGAGAGGCCACCAGAGGGAGGGGACTAAGGGGCAGACTATAAGACCAGAGAAGAGGGCCAAGACCCAGAACCCAGGCAGGAGCGGCCAGGGAGATCCGAGCCACCCGCACCTGGGAGCCCCTGGGCTGGGCAGAAGAGAAATCCATCTAGGGCTTTGCGTTTGTTTGTTGTTTGCTGACTTATGCAATGCTGGAGGAGATGGACCCCAGGGCCTTTTGCACACAGAGCTCTGCCCTGACCTGCAGCCTCTTTCAGAAGAAATGTTACTCAATGCAAGCTGTTTGGTGACAGAGTGGGGGGCCGACGTTTGGGAAAGTCCTGGCAGAGACAAGGAGGATGAAGACACATCTCTGGACTGAGCTTAGGGTCACTGACTTCTCTAGAAGCCTCCGCCTCCGGCCTGTTGGAAGGGAACATTGAGGAGGCCCCGGAGGACAGGTCACTCTCCTGAAAGCACTCACTAACAGCAGCAGATCTGCGTTGGATGTCAGCCTGGCCCGCAGGAAGCCACCAGATGCTCACGGCAGCTACCAGGAGGGATGGGCAGCTGCACAAAGCAGTGATTCCTACAGAAGGCCCTCGAGGACCCATCTTCCCCTGTGGCACCGCAAAGAGCTAGAACCAAGTGGAGATAATCTGAAATCCCAGGCTTGCCCCCAAAGGTCACAGAGACCACATTCAAAACAAAACAGTTGCTGTTGATATTTCCCAACCTGAGAGAGCCTCCATTCTCCACTCAAGTTAGAGCTCTTTTCATTATTAAATTTCTGACTGGGTGACGCAACTCTACCCAATTAGAGATGTTCAAATCATGTAAAACGATAAAGAGTTAGAACTAAAACACTCTACCCCTCGACACCTCAGTCCATCTGTCCCCAGGCCACCCAGCTCCTGTACTAGGTTGTGGGGTGCCCTTCTGAGTAATTACAAAGCCTCTGAGTCATTACAAAGGTGTTGTGATTACCCGATCCCTGCCCCCACATACACTTCGTATAAAAGAGAAGATACATGCATCTTCCTTATCCAATAGTAGATTGGGGAGATGGTAAAACATAGCCCCTCCTTCTAAATAGCTGCAAAATTGACCAGCTTCTTAATAACCAGTGCCCTGGGGATGGGTTCTTGGCTTCTTCAGTGTTACAGTGTTGTAGGCAATGTGTCATATGTGTTACAATGTTACAATTGAATCCTTAGCCCCCTCTCCAACTTACTGGAGTTTGTTGTTTTAAGTTTTCCTTTGTGTTATCATTTTTTTCCCCCATTTTTGTTGATGTGTGGTGGCTGAGACAGAACTCGGGGCCTTGTGTCTGCCTCTGCTAGGTAAGCACTCTGCCACTGAGCTCCCCCCCAGTCCCTGGGGGACTTTTGTAATGAGGAAGCAGGGCTGGCACTCCTTCCAGAGCCACACGCTGTTGCTGTTTTAAGGAATGTGAATTGCATCCTCCTGTACCAAGTGACCCTCAAACAGCCGGGCCACACGTGCAGCACCGGTCACGGATATATCTGCTCTCCCTCTGGTCACGAGAGTGAGATGACTTCTGGCCATCAGGTTCCACATTCGTCCACTGCATCTTGGGCTGCCAGAGGACAGGAGGGCTGCAGTGTGCTGGTAGATGGGTCCCTGGGCCCTAGACAACCCTTTGGGATGAGCTAGATGATGGGGAGAGTAGCCCAGGGGCTAGAGGGGCAAGTCTCTGCAGGGGGCAGGTACCAGTGCCATCCCTGATCCCGAGGCTGGAGCCTGCGTGCACAAGGAGCATGGTGACCTGGTGTCCTGAGGACTCCTAGCAGCTGCCAACTTGAACTTGCATTCCATTTTATTTGCTTCTAAAATAAAACAGCGATAGCCTTGGGTGTGGGGTGGAGGGAGAAGAACCCACTTCCCAAGCCCTTCAAGAAGAGTCCAGAGGAGTCTTCCAGCCTGGCCCAGGAGCAGTCTCTGGCAGCTCACAGTGCCAGCCCGCCTCTGGCAGGACCCTGGTTCTTCCATGGGGCCTCCCTACAGGCCCCGAGTGGCTGACAGAGGAACCTTTGTCCGCCTCTCTGCTCCCTGACCCCCCTGCCAAGTGTCCTGGCTGCGACTTCTCTGTTGGTTCAGGTTTCCAAGACCTCTTGGGTCTGGAGCCAGGAACGAAACTCCTTGAAACACCAGAACCCTCACTGGCCATCCCTCATGCCCCTCCCCACCCCCACTCATTATCAGCCTCCCCAAAGCCCGGATGGTCCCCTCTGGTCCCCTCAAGAGAGAAAACTGAAACTCACGAGGCTCAAGCAACCTGACCAATAACACACAGCTAAAAGATGGAGGGGCCAGGAATGGAGCCCCAAAGCCAGATTCAGAGTGTGGCGATAACAGAGGGCCAGGGCTCTGGGGCCCAGGCTCCAGGACAAGGCAGGCCGGTTCTGCTGTGTCGCCCCGGGGAGAGCTTGCATTCTGTATCAGTGTCCTCAGGTGAAGGAGCGACAGTACATACCTCACAGGGTAGGAATCAGGATGTAAGAGGAGGAAAGCAGACATCAGGAGCACAGTGCACAGCCCCGTGGTGGAGCTCCCGCAAATCCAGTGGAGTCCGCGCAATCCCACCGAGTGGCGCGCACCCCTGCACATGCGCGGTGAGGAGGCCTGAGCGGGGACCCCAGATTTCTTCTCCTATGATCTTTTCCTTGTGAGGGGGTCTCTCGCCAAATCAGAGGGCCACTGGTTTGTATAGGCAGGGCCAGCAGTGCACTCACAGGAGGACCCGCCTATCCCTGTCCCCCAGCACTGGAGCTACCAGGGACAGCAGCCACCATGTCCTGCTTCCTCCGTGGGTGCTGGGGACCCGAACCCAGACTCCCATGTTCACAGAGGAAGCATCCTCACCCACTGAGCCATCTCCCAGGCCCACCACTGTCACTGTTGAACAGGCTCCCACTGTTCTGTGCCTTGGCTGAGGGTGGCCCCCTCTCCTGTCACTCGTCCACCTCAGCATGAAGCAATGGACAGCAGACAATGCCCTAAGACACCCTCTCACACACTGAGCTGGGTGAGTAACATGCTAGCCTGGAATGTGAATTTAGGAGAGAGGGGTGTCCCCAAGCCCAGGGTGTCCCCAAACTTGCTAATCAAACATAATGATTTCCCAGGACAGCTTTAAATTACATATGTATGTATGTATGTATGTATGTATGTATGTATGTATGTATGTATGTGAAAAGGGGTCCAGTTTTAAGTAAAAAATGAGCTCATCCTGACCAGGAACCTGAGACATAACCTCAACACATCAAGGCCACCCAAACCTCACCTCATCCAAGACAGCTGTCTGAGCCACGGTCCTCGGTAGAACGTCTAAGAACGTTCTTTTACTTATATCTGTCCCTTATCAGGCTCCAGGTTCTGCAAGGAAGGATTCTTTGCTGTCCAGGAAACCTATCTCCTCTGCCCTGTCACAGATGTGAGGTGACAAATAGAAATAAAACCTGCGAAAATGACACCTTTGTGAGCACTGTGGTTAAGGATCCTGGCTTCAAACTCTGACTCAGGCCTATCATTAACTGTGTGTCTTGGGCAAGTCACTTAACCTCTCTGTGTTCCTATTTCCTCAGGGCAGGGGGTGGGGTGGGGTAGGGTGGGGGTGGGGGTAAAGGCAAGAGGAAGGAGGCTTGTTACCTGCTGGGGACTCCCTCAGACCACAGGGTACAACTCTCCTTCAGGTTTCTCATCAACCACGTGACAGGAGGCCACCCCGAGCCCCCCTCCCCCACCCCAGAGCTGGCCCAAAGGTGGGTTATTTGTTTGTTGTTGGAGGTAGACTCTTACTGTGGAGCTCAAGTCACCTCAGACTCCCCATCCCCCTGCCTCAGTCTCCTGAGTGCTGGGATGACATGAATGCAGTATCACATGCAGCCTAAAAGCCACGTGTATGTTAAAAGCCACATGTATGTTAAAAACCACATGTATGTTAAAAGCCACCTGCATGTTAAAAGTACATGGTTAATAAAAGCCATATGTATGCTAAAAGTACATGGTTAAAAAAATACATGGACTTGTGTTGAAGAATGCAGACTTCTTAAGCTGTCTGATACATGCCTGCACACACACACACACACACACACACACACACACACACACACACATCTCTCTTAAAATAATGTTGTATATTTTCAAAATAAAGCACCACACACCCTCAGAATAATTGTGGCTAAGGTTTGTTCTTCCCTGGGGAAGAGAGAAGGCCTCAGTGACACCCCAGATCATATTCCCTAAGTGTCTGTCCCTCTGCTGTCAGGCCTGCTTGCTCGCCCAGCCCCTCAGTGACTTCTGAGTACCAGGATGTGGATACAGGGTGGGGCTGCTGGGCCTGTAGCCACACTCCCTCCCACAGCCTGGTAGCTGGGTCTCACCACAGACAGCTACGGAAAGGAGGGACCACCCAGGCCCCTTGCTATGAGGCCGGGCATACGTGTGCCTGGGGGCAATAAGGGAGGCAGAGGGAGAGCAAAAGGGGACAGGTGGCCGTGGGTCACCAAGATAGACGACGCACACACTCCACACCTCTGCATCCTGCTCTAGAGAAGCAGCCCAGGACACTAGCCTCAAGGAGCCCAAGATCTGGAGGGGTCCCCAGTTTTTCACACACCCAGGGGCAGGCCGGACAGATGGCCATATTGGTGGTTCCAGAAGCATCTATAGGGCCCCTTCTTGCTGCATGACCACGGCCCTTCAATCACATAAAGCGCAGAGCCACTGCCCCAGCTTCTAGGGAGCTCGCTTTTTGAAAAGGGGTTCAGTTTGCCCACCACATCCTGTCTAAACAAACCCATGTGACTAAGGAAGACAAGGTCAACTTATCACTAAGACCAAGCACTTCTGAGGTAGCAACAAAGTATCCGAAGCGAAGCGAAGCTCAGGGGCGGCAGCTTGCATTCCCTACTGACGTGATTAGCCTAATTCCCAGTTCCAACCCATTTGAATGGGCTATATAGGAAACAAAATTAACTAATTGGTTAATTTGTTTTTAAAAGATAATTTTTCCCCTATAAATCATCCCAAACCATTGCCGCAACTCGTTTCTCAGATGGGGAAATGGAGGCTTATGTCCCTAGGGGGCTGCCTCACTCTACACCCACAGGGAATGCTAATGTCTTGTCACACACCCGCCAGAGTGGGGTAAAGCTCACTGCTCCCCCAATGCCAGGTCAGGCAGAACTCTTCTCTTCCCAGTGCCCACTGCCCCGTCTGCTGAAGAAGGAGCACACTGATGAACAGTCACCACGGTCCCCAGGCTCTGTCTGAGAGGACAGCCGTGGCGGACAGTGCAGGCACAACCACGCCCCGTGTTTGGCTCATCAAGATGTTGTGAGTTCCAGAATAGAGGAAGGAAAATGCACACATCCTACCTGGGCCTCGGTTTCCCTGGCTGTACAGCGGGACCACATGCTCCCCACCCCCATTTCCCGTGAGTGTGTGGTAAAGACCCTGCAGGAACCGTCTGAGATGGCCAGTCCCAAAGTGTGACCTTGGAGTAAAGGAAGTGGGATTGGGTAGGATCTGGGCCCTGAGGCAGCTGTCCCTACAGACACCACTGGAAAGACCGACTCCCTTTTTCCTCCATGACCCAGGTCCTGTCGTGAAAGAGTCTGAAAGTGCCCACGTTCCCTCCTGTGGTTTGGTCTCCTTCCCCTCCGCAGGAACCTGCGATGCCAGCCAGGCTTGTGTGACCACAGCATGTGTGGCAGAGCATTACCTCTGCCAGGAAGGAATCACCAAACATGACAGACAGACCAGGGCTCACACCCCGAACCCTCCCTCTAACAGCACCTCAGCACCTCCCACATCTGTGGCTGCATCCCCACACACACATCCTGCAGACCCTCAGCCCCACCCAGCCAGTGCTGACAACCTGGTTTATGGGCAAACAACCCAGGACATGAAGCTCCAGACTTCAAATTTTAAACTCAGTTAATTCTGGTTGTCTGGAATCTTGCACTTTTGCAACTCGAAATTTAAGCACTTGGTTTGATGAGGGTGAGTAAACCATGCTGGTAAAATGGAGTGTGTCAGGCCACCCAGGAAACTGGGTGGGACCTTCTAGGCCCTGCAGAGCCTGCAGACTCTGCTCCCTGCCCACTCTACCACAAGCCCCGCAGTCATCTGCCTTCCGCTCCCCAGCCACGCTCCCCTCTCTGCTTGAGTCTCCCATTCCTGCCAACTCTCCTTCGGGCAACTTGAAGCCAGCTCATGCTTTGAACCCAGCTCAAAGGCTGGCTTCCTGTCTAGGGACTTACTTCCCTCCATTCCGGTGAAAGCCATCTCCTCTTTGCTCCTACAGCCCTTTGCCACCAAGTGTCTCCAGCAGACATCAGTGTGGATGCAGTTGACAATTTGTTCTTGCCAAATGGGTGCATGGTGCTTCTACCCCAGGAGTGGTGTGTGCCAAGCTTTCCAGCGGGGAAGCCGGCCTTCTGACCACACGGGACCACTCTGTCTCATCTCAGCTGTCTTCCTGGGAGCCTGGAACTTCGGGCAGGACTGGCTCCTCCCAAATCCCCTGCCGCGAGCATATAGCAAAGTAGGCTCCTGATAGATGTCCAAGAGTGGAGGCTGTCTCTCAGCTCATCCCCAACCTCCCTGGCTCATTGTTCCCATCTGAGAAATGGAATTGTGGATGAGATTGGGTGGTATAGGGGCCATCTCAGGTGGCATCATCGTCAGATTGAAGATTGTCTGTGTGTTAGAAGTCTGAGGTTACCCTGATAGCCCCCGACAGCATGCACACGCCATTCCTCCCACCAAGAGGCTGATTCTTTCTCCTCCTGAATCTGGGCTGGCCTGGGACCAGCCTTAGCCAGAGGTACAGCAGGGGTGATGCACCTAGCAGACTGGGCCTTGTGGCTTCTGCCTGTAATCCTAGTTACTCAGGAGGCTAAGGCAGGAGGACCTCAAGTTCAAGGCCTACCTGGCCTAGAGATGGAGTTCAAGGACAGCCTGGGCAACTTAGTGAAACCTGCTCCACCCCCATCCTCTGAAAACGAGAGAGAGAGAGAGAGAGAGAGAGAGAGAGAGAGAGAGAGAGAGAGAGGAGAAAAACAGGGACTGAGGCTGAGATACGGCTCAGTGTTAGAGTGATTGTCTTACACGCAGGCCACCCCGGGGTCCATTCCTGGGGGCTGGGGATTGGGGTGGGCAGAGATGAGGGAATAGTCTGGTTGCCTGGCAGCCAAGCTGGGAGCTACATGCTCTTGTAAGGAGGGGACAGAGATTCAGGACCTGAGAATCCGGCAGAGTACAAGCCTGATTGGGCAGCTGGTTCCCACCCCGGTTGGCACATGTGACGTCACTGACAAACCAACCAGCAAATTTGACTGCCAGCATGGAGCTGACACGGGCATCTCGTGTGTGGAAATCACCTGTGCCTGGCACGGAGACACCCAACCCAGCGACAGGCTGTCAGGGCGCCTCGTGTGGTCACATTGAGCCTCTTCAGAGGCCCAGACTCTACGCACTGGCTAACTCCCGTACACCTAACAGCCCTGGGGGATCTTACCCCCTTCCACAGCACCCTACATGCTGAGCAGGGGCCTGGACCCCCTCAGTGGTGTCAGAGTCCAGAGCTGAGACCAGACCTAATGCCCTCCCCTGATGCCTGAAACAGCGTGACCGGTTCACCTCAACCCACATCTGTGCTCACTGGTCGGAACTGTGCTCCTCAGAGCCAATCAAAAGGAAGAGAAATGGCCCAGAACTCTCAACATTTGGGTTGCCCCAAGGTGGCCAGCAGTGATAGACAGTCCCCCAAAGATGCCCACATCCGGGGCCCCAGTTGACGCCCCTGTTCTCGTACAGTAAAAAAGTCACTGACAGTTGTGATTAATGGGAAACTTACGGAATTTCAGGAGGGGGGGGTTCACACTGTGAAGATGTGTCTTCGCCAAGGCGCCTTCTGATTGGTTTAATAAAAGAGCTGAGAGGCCAGAAGCTAAGCAGGAGGAGTAGGAGAGACAGCAAGACAGAGGATGCTGGGAGGAGTTGCAAGTGATGCAGAAAGAACAAATCGAAAGAAGGTACCACCGCATGGCAGGGAGTAGGTAAGAAATGCCGGCTAATTTAAAATGTGCGATTTAGCTAGTACCCGGCCTGAGCTATCAGCCGAGCATTAATATTAAGCCTGAATGCTACTTGGGAGTAGCTGTTGAGGCACAGAGAGGCTCCGCCTACAGGGTGGGAAAGGAGTGTGGCCCGAAGCCGGTCCCCTTGCTGCCAGCCAGCTGGGTTAACTGTTAACTTGACACAACCTAGAATTTCCTGGGAAGAGACTTTGGGGTTCCGCTCACGTGTTTTAGGTTTTTAATTATGCACACATGCATGTGTGCCTCCAGAGCCCAGGGGTGCTGGCCGGCACAGGGGCTGGAGCTACAGGTGCTGTGAGCCCTGGGAATCATACTGAGGCCCTCTGATAGAGCCATCTCTTCAGCCCTGAGAGGAGAATCTCTGTGAGGAATCACCTGGGCCAGGCTGGGCTGTGAGCCATTGTCCTGGGTTGTGAATAACCCAGCCCATTGTTGAGAGGACCCAGCCCATTGTTGAGAGTAATGAATGGGTTGCTTTACTCTTTGCCCCTGACAATGGCTCTGAAGTGACTGGCTGCTTGAGTTCCTGCCTTGAATTCCCATCAATTCAACTGATGGACAAACGGACGGACGGACGGACGGACGGACGGACGGACGGACGGACCGTGGCCTGAAATTGTGAGCTCAATAAACCTTTTCTTCTCCCAAGCTGCTTCTGGGCAGGGTGTCTGTCACAGTAAGAGAAAGGAAGCCAGGACTGCACCCGAACCTGTCCCTTGCTCACAAACGGACGCAGGCTGTGTAGACTGTTCAGAAAAGCCATGCAACAGGGAGGAGCTCTGAACATCTGTCCTCACCCACAACCCTGGGGCCCAGGGGCTGAGCCAGAGCACAGGCCTGCAGCCCCAGGGCCTGCTCCCACCGTGGCTCAGCAGTCTCCCCCATGCCCTCTCATCCAGGGGAATGCTGGGTGTGCCCTACACTCTCTGCACCCATCTCCCTGACCACCCACCTCCTTGTACAAGAACTGCCCCGTCACCAGCCTGGGCTGCCGTCTCCGAACCTGTACCCGAGAAAGCAGAAGTGATTCTGAGCCCTGCTGACTCAGCTGCGGGTTACTTCCAGCAATTCCCACAGCACGTGTTCAGAGGACACCAGGCGCCCCCACCAGAGCCAGACACTGGGTCCACACTGGAGTCAAAGGCTGCCCAAGTGTACTTCAAAGCCCCATGCCTACTCGGAGAGGCGTATGCTGTGCTCTGCCCTCTGCTGTGAGGTCGCAGGGCTGGAGGAAAAGGCCAAGGGTCAAAGCAGGGAGCTGAATGGGGAGCAGCTGGCTCTGGGGTCTCTGGCCACTGCCAGCTGCTGGCTTCTGTTGGAAGCATCCTTCCTTGACAGCACCACGGACACCCACGGCCTCTCTGTCCACCCCGCGCAGTGCCACTCTTTTCCAGTCTCACTTGTGACCCCTGCCACGAACATGCTGAGACTCCTGAAGCCAGAAACAGCTCAGGGCCTGAGTCCAGAGGCTGCCTCAAACAGGCCCCTTCCCTGCATCCCACGGCTGGCTTGGCACCTCCTTTTCAGGGGTAGCAGAGAAGGGGTCACTGTGGGAACAGGAACCCAAATCCTGACCCCATCAGCAGGAGCCTCTGGGGCGTCACCCAGCCAACCAGCACCCCACTTTAGTAGGACTCATCTCATGGGGGTGCTAGGAGGAAGAATCCTGCTTTGCTCCATCAAACACAGAGTTGGTAAGCAAACGTTTGGTGAGTGGATGAACTAAAGTATGTGTTTCAAGTTTCCGGCCCCCTCCCCTCCCAGGGGCTGAAGGAACTTACACTCTGGCTTCTGACTCTGCCGGGGTTTCCTCCCTTCAACCCCAGCACCACAGGGAACCCAGGCCGGCCATGCCCTGTCCCTTCTCTGCATGAGCAGCATGGGACAGTCATGCTGTAAACCACCCCACCCTGCACAGCCATGGGGCCTCTCTGTTGGGCCGCCCTTCTGGTTTGTGGGAGTTTTGGGGAGGGCAGTGTTTTTCAGGTTGCATATTTCTGACTGCTTAATTTTGATCAACGGACTCCGTCTCCTAAAGTAACTGGAAAGCTCCCACCGGTGGGGGAACCGGTTCGATCTGGCAGAGTTTCACTTCTCCATGAAGCCTACTGGCCTCAGCTGCTGACACCGAGCATGCGGCTTCACAGAGGTCTGTGGATATTTTGCTTAGGATGGAAAAAGAAACTCAAGTGAAAAGCAAAGAATCAGAAACCTGGGCAAAGCAGAAAACCCTCAATGCTCCAGTCAGCCGAGCTGCGTGTGCCCCAGACTCACCCTCACAGAGCCACAGATGCCGAAGCTCTAAAGTACACCCATGAGGCCTGCGGAGGCGGCTGAGGGTGAGAAAGCCTGCTCTGCGAGCTTGGAGACCCAAGTTCAAATCCCTGGATCCCACATTAGAAGCCAGGCATGGCTGTGTGTGCCTGTAACTCCAGTATGGGGGGCGGGGAGAGACATGTGTATCCTGGGAGCTTCATGGCCAGCCTGGCTAAGCCGAAACAGTGAGCTGCCTGTTCAGTTAGTTAGAGAGCCTGTCTCACCGCAGTATGGTGGACAGTGACACCTGTACCCTGCTTGGCCTCTCTCTCTCTCTCTCTCTGCCCCTCTCTCTCTCTGTCTCTCTCTCCCTCTCTCTCTCTCTGCCTCTCTCTCTCTGCCTCTCTCTCTCTCTCTCTCTCTCTCTCTCTCTCTCTCTCTCTCTCTCTCTCTCTCCACACACACACACACACACACACAGACACACCATACTGGTCTCTGTGGGACTCGGGTGACACAGGCAGAGGCTGAGTGTCATGGACGTATGAAGTAACATCCAGAGCCTACAGGACCACCATTTGCCAGTCACTGTTAGGTTCTATGTCATTTCACCTTTGTGAAAATACTACAAGGTAGCCCCTGTTCAAGAACCCCATTTTACAGATGTAGAAACTGAGGCATAAACCCACCTCTGTAGTTGTGGGCTGTACAGAATGTATGGCGGTCTACCCTTGGAATCCTTCCAAGGCCTTAGATGTCTAATCTGCAAACTGGGGTGTTACTACGTGACCGTGGTAGAGTACAGAAGCCACCTCCAGCCCTCATTCATAATCAAACTCAAAGCACATGACTACCGTCCGTTCTCCCAGCCCATTGTGCAGATGGCAAAACTGAGGCCCAGCTTCTCCATGGACCCAGCAGACACTGTTGTGTGCATAAGGTCCTGTGCAGGGGGTCGGGGGAGCCAGAGGACATAACACTGGGCTGTGGCCTAGGGAGTCCCAGGTCCCTAGGAGACAGACAAGATGACTGACAGTTATAAGCCAGTGTGGGAGGAGTTGTCAGGGGGTGAGTGAGGGCGGGGGGGGGGAGCACAGTGTGGGGCTCATCTGTCCCAGAGTGGGGGGCCCAGAGCCACCACCCTGGCCTCCCACGTGACTGACACCTCACAAGTTTAAGCCAAACCTTTCGGAGTCAGAGGAAGATGCTGAGTCAACCTGTCTGAACTGGGCACGAAACAGCAGCAGCGAGCCCGGCCCGATCACGCCTTTCTCTTGACAGATGCAAGAACGGCAGATCCCCATGGAAAGGGGAAGGAAGGGGCGGCAAAGGGGAATCGGGGCTTTCTTAAGATACAGAGCAAACACAAGAGCCCTCCACTACTTCCTCACTGTGTGACCTCAGACCTGAGACTTGCCCTCTCTGAGCCACGAATACTGGACATCCAAGTCTCTAGTGCAGCTCCTGGTGGTGATTTTCCCTGCCAGGGCTCCCTCCTCGTAAATGCTGTGGGATGGAGGCAGAGGGACTGTGATGCTTTCAAGGCAGAGCTTGGCCAAAGGGCTCCTGTCTTCCATATGCAAAGAACGTTTGGATATCAATAAGAAAACATGAACATGGCGGGCGGGGGGCCTTACACAGGAGAGTCAGAGATAACAAGTGAGCCACAGACGCACTGAAGAAAATCAGAGGCCAGGGAGACGGCTCAGTGGGTAAGAGACGGCCGGCTCTTGTACCCACGGATCCAACACTAACGCACAAACTGACTTAGTGGGGCCTGTTCTATATCGGGAGGCACCTTGCTCAGCCTAGATATGGATGTGGGGTGGAGAGGCGCCTTGGCCCTGCCTCAGTGAGGTGATGGGACAGACTTAGTCGACTTCCTAGGGAGGGAGGGGGAACTGGGATTGGAATGTAAAAAATAAATAAAAAATGTTTTTAAAATTCATGAAGAAGAGAGAAAGAGGGAGGGAAGAAGGGGGAGAGAGAGGTGGCCTGCTCTGCCAGCGTGAGAACTTGAGTTCAAACACCCAGAACCCACATGAATAGCTAGACGTGGTGGTATACTCGTGTGATCCCAGTGCAGGAGGATCCACAGGGCTCCCTGGACAGCCAGGCTTGCCGGATCATCCAGCCCAGGGTCCCAGTGTGAGATCCTCTGTCAAACAATGAAGAGGGGCAAATGGAAGCTATCAGGTAGGGGCAGATAGCCATGGGGAGGGGGCTTCAAGGCCACCGCGCCCCTATGCCATAGGGAGTGTCAGCGTGCAGAAAGTGCCAAAGCCGGACAGCTCACACGTCTTCGAGGGGGTAGTGAGGGGGTTGCAGTTGGGAGTACCAGCTGCTCTTCCAGAAGACCCAGGTTCAATTCCCAGCAACCATTTGGCAGCCACAACCATCTGTGACTGCAGCTCAGGGGAAGTCGTCACCCCCTGTTCCTCGGGCACCTGCACTCATACACACAAACCCACACAGAGATCGACACATGTGCATAACCAAAGCTAAACCTTTTTATGCAGCCCTGGCTGTCCTGGAACTCACTCTGTACACCAGGCTGTCCTTGGACTCACAGATCCTCCTGCCTCTGCCTCCGGAGTGCTGGGATTAAAGGCGAGCACCACCATGCCCAGTGTAAACCTATTATTTTTAAAGTAGCATGGGGAGACGGCTGGTTGGGTAAGAGCATTTGCTGTGCAAGCATGGGGACTTGAGTTCGAATCCCCACCCCCTGTGTGAAAAGCTGGGAAGAGCCGCATGTGCCTGTAACCCCCAACACACTGGGGGACGGAGAGAGTACAAGCCAATGCCTGGAGTGACCTGGTGGCCAAGCTACCGAAACCTGCCGGCCTCTGCGTCTGTAAGAGACATTGCCTCAAGTACACCACCTTCTCCTCCCTCTGCGTGCACATCTGGACACGAGAGCACAATGACCAAAGCACAACCATTCCACACAGCGTCCATTGCAGAGCCGCTCGCTCGTTATAATAAAAGCAAAATGAGAAGTAGACGCGACAGCAGTTACATCCGTGCCAGGACAACCCTTGCCGGCAGGACAACACGGAGAGCCTGCAGACGATGGCCTGTGGCTAGGCAAACGTTGGGTTCAAGCTGGTTTCGGGGAAGAATGGACTTGAGATGGCCACGCTGGTTTTTCACAAGCACCAGCGTGGCTCTTCAGGCCGGACTCAACACTAGAAACTTCAGCACGCACCACCTTAGGGAAAGCGCTCCGGTCCCCGCCGGTGCGCCCCTTCCCGCCCTCTGCAGGACTCAAAGCCGAGTGCAGTACCTTCTCCCAGTGTTCCCTCGCGCTCCTGTGGCTTCAGTCCTCCCTCTCCTGCTCACAGGGCTGTGCTGGTCCGGACTGTTTGCTTGGAAGCGTTTCTCCCATTCACGCACGATTTCCTCGGAGCCCCGCGGAGCACAGCCCCCGGACACATCCTAAGCGCCTCTCTCTGCCCAGAGTTCTGTGTGGGACAGGGACAGAGCTCAGCCTGAGAAACAGCTGGAGAGGGGAGAGGAGGGAGGAGCAGGAAACAGCGTGTGGAGGGCGTGGGCGCCAGCTGTGCGGAGCGGGGGCGCTAGAGGAGGCTGAGCAAGCCTGCCAGCCAGGCTGCGCTCCTGGGTGGTAGCAGCCCACTGGGGATGACCCGCCCCTTGGCTGGGAGCACGGTTGGAGCCAGAAATGGATCCTGGAGCCCAGGCTGCTGGGATAGGGGGCTGGGGGAGTCCTGACCAACCTGATGACCTGCGTCTGCCCGGTCTAGGGGCTGTCCCAAACTCCGGGCCCTTGATCCTGCTGTTCTTTTTTTCTGAGTGCTATCCCTGCCCGGGTTGTGGCCAGATGACTTCCAGCTCCTTTGGCGTGGCTGATTCCTCACCCAAGGAAGCCTCCACAGGCTTGCAGAGCAACAGACTGCTCTGGGTTCCACATCGCAGCAGGCACTGAGCTGATGGGTACCGTGCTGTCCCTCCCGCCTGCTGGGTGTCTCTTGTTTATACTGCCAACCCCCCGAGGAGCTTGCTGCCCCAGTCTGTCCTCAGCACCTAATACAGTGCCTGGTTTATTGGGCATATCATCACCAGCAGCAGCAGAATTGTGGAAGTAGCTGGGAGCCGGGCAGGGTACTGGACGCTTAGAGCATGACATTCATGCTAGGCACCCAGTACTTCATCCTCCTCACAGCCGGCCACGTTGGTGGACAGGTGGTTTCATTATCCTTGTTTGTTGGTGAGGGAGCTGGGGCACAGGGAGGTTGAGTTTCCTGCCGGTCTCCACCCAGCTGGTGGATGGGTGGATGGCAGCACTGGAGTCCAACCAGGCTGGGTCCCAGTCCTGGGACTCCAGATGACACGGCGGTCCTTGGTGTGTGTGCACCCATTGAGAATGGAAGCATGGCTCAGCCATGACAGATGAGGACGCTAAGCCAGCTACAGGAAGTCGTGCCCCGGTAGCCAGCGTGAGGCTGACATCCGAGACCCAGCTGAATTCTGTCTGAAGCCATGCTGCCTAAAACCATTTACAGGTGAGGAGAGGGGGAAGAAAATGGGGAGGGTAAGGGAGAAAGAGGAGCAGGGGAGGAGGGGAGGAGGGGAGGGGAGAGGAAGAAAGGGGAGGAGGGTGGAGGGAGGAGAGGAGGGGAGAGGAAGAAAGGGGAGAAGGATGGAGGGAAGGGAGGAGGGGAGGGGAGGACAGAGACAGGGGCCTCGAACCCAGCTTCACATTCTCGGACGATTAGACATCACCTGTGACTGTGGGCGTGGCCCCCATCACCTGTCTTTGTCTTCAGGGCTACAGTGGGACACTCATAAGCAGGAGAAGTTTATGAGGCTCCGGGTTCTGGAGGCGGGGAG
The DNA here is from genome assembly GCA_030556225.1 of Cricetiscus sungorus. Lineage (NCBI taxonomy): Eukaryota > Metazoa > Chordata > Mammalia > Rodentia > Cricetidae > Cricetiscus > Cricetiscus sungorus. The sequence goes on along the minus strand of JANBXA010000044.1, from coordinate 34,533,757 downwards.
AGGTCCGGAAGCCGGTGTCTGGTAGGCTTCCTGCTGTCCACGGTGGGAAACAGGAGCTGAGAGGAGGGGGCTGAGCTCGGCCGCACCAACACTGAGCACTTCAGACAGAACTATCCCTTAAAGGCACCACCCTTTCTCACTCTAACACCGGGACGAGGTTCCCAGCACCTGCACAACGGGCCCCGTGCAGACTGCAGCACAGCCTGACCCCTCAGGTCACCGTGCAGGCCAAGCCAGCAACATTAGCATGCAGAAGGCAGCTGCTCTAATCTTTCCATTTCACAGGGAACTGCTAGAACCAGGATGGTCAAGTTATTTTCCCAGGGTCACACAGCACCCCAGAGGACCAGCCTGCCTGTCTGATGGCATATCTCTCTCCTCCCTCTGCTAGGCCTTGGTTCGAACCCTTCCTTCACAGAGAGTACCTGGACACAGACATTTCTCATTCAAACAACACACCCCACTTCCCGGTCCCATGGGCTTGTAGCCGTAGTGTTGTACTAAACAAATTCAGTCCAACCCTACAAGTCAGAGCCTTTCAGTGACGACACTGTTTAAAAGTCGGGAGGCAGAGACAGGCAGATGTCTGTGAGTTCGAGTCCAGCCTGACCTACAGAGCGAGTTCCAGGGCAGACAGGGCTATACAGAGAAACCTCGTTTCAAAAACAAAAATGTCCAACCGAACCCTCTTCAGAGACTCGGGGCAGTCTCTTAACCGCAACCTCCTGTAAATTCAAAAGGCAGACGGCACACTTCCAGTGGGAGTTATTGTATGCAAGGGCACAGAAAGTGTCCGTTCCAAAAGGGAGGAAGGAGAGAAGAGCAAGGAAACACTGGGCCGGAGCAAGACGGAACCCAGACTCCAAGCCCTGTGCCTCCAGGTCCAAAGCCACAGAGCTCAGCCGGCTCGGCCCTTCAAACTCCGCCCTGCAACACTGCAACACACTCCTTTCTCTTACACTGCTGTGCTCCCTGTTAACTCACTCCTTTCTCTTACGCTGCTGTGCTCCCTGTTGGCAGCTTTCCTGGGCAGGTGGCCCCCGGTTTGCGGTCTCCAAGGCAAGCCAGGCTTCGCCTTCACGGCTTCAGGCCATCTCTGGGCCTCCATGCAGGGACACCGGACACGTGTGCCCTACACACAAACACCTTCTTTTCCTGTCTCCTTCGAGAGCCTAAAATGAGAGCCACGTGCCCGGTGCTGCCAAGCTCCGCCGCCGGCTTGGATGGAGCCTGTCTCTTGAATGGCATCTCATAAGCGGTGGTCTGTTGACACTGTCTTCTGCCGAATAGGGTGCCCTTTGCTTTAGGAACCTAAGATTCCTTAGGGGTCCTGGCTTACGAGTTGGACGCTTAGCTGGGTGGGGTCTTTCCCTGAGGTCACTGATCTCTTTATCCTATTTGTTATTAGCCCTATCTTTAAACTTCTCAAGGACTTGGCTCCAACATTACACTGTGTTGTTCTTTGTCCCGTCCAACTGAACATTTTGCATTTCTTTTTGCCCTGCCTGCTCCCTTCCTTTGTAGGTCAGCATGAGAGTGGTCACTGATAACCACACAGCACAGTGTAAACTAGGCTGTCTGGAAATCTCCTCTGCCAATAAAATTACTCCAGAACCCTTCAATTCCACCTCAGAATTCTGCCTCAGACAGATTCTTAGGATAAAAAGAAAAAAACCCACATATTCTTTGCAAAATATCACAAGAACGATCTCTAACTCGGATGCTAATATCGCTTGACTCTGAAACCTCTTGCACTGTGGGCCTCCACGTTGCTCCAGGCAGATGTCCCCGATACTGTGATCCACTGAGCCTTGCGTACGGCTCTCAACCACTTTCATAGTCCAAAGTCCCAAAGGTGTCCTCACTCCTCCGTAAACCCACGTGTCAGACGATGCTTCATTGCCCGGGAGCCTGGGAGGGCAACGCCTCCCCTGAGACCCCACTGTAGCTGCTGAAGATGGGGTGGCTGAGACCCCAGGTGTTGCTCTTTGGTACCACAGACCCCATCTGGCAGGTAGCGTTTCTGTCCCCATGTTAGAAGATGCTCAGAGAGGTGAAGACAGTTTCCCAGTGGCACACAGCCCATGTGCAGAGCTGCTGCTTCTGCCTCCCCTGCATCAATGATCCTGCAAAGGCCAAGGCCGTCCTGGGCACCAGCTCCCAGGCGCCCCCCCCCCTGCTCCCAGTCCACACCGGCACCCTCCAAAGCTATTTAAAAACAATAATCATGAGGCCAGAACCCAAGAGGAGATGGCAAAACCAAGTTAACCAAAGTCCGATTGGGTGTGTACTTGTGAGTTGACAGCGACTCTTGTCCTCAGAAACAGAACAGAGCAAAATCGTGGGGACACGGCGGATAATTTAGCTCTCATCGGAGCACAGGGGCACAGATGCTTTTAAAGCCCTGTCCCGTACTTGCGGAAGAACACACCTTTGCTGCAGATGTGCGAGACCCCAGAGAACTGCAGCGTGGTTCCCGAATGCCCAGCATTCTAGAGCCTTCTACAGGCAAGTCGTCCTGGCCCCGGGCCCTGTGGTCCAGGGTTTTCCGCGTGTTTTACAAAGAGGCTGTGTGCACCCTTTAAGTGAGCCATTACAAGAGCGTTCTTTGAACTTTGAGAACACAAAGTTTCTTCACAGCAACGGGGCTGCCGCTCCTGTTTTTGAAACCTGAGCGATCTACTCCGTCCCTTGGTTAAGAGCTTTTTTTCTTACCCTGGGAAAACGCTGGGCTCAGGAGGGATGGGACTGTCAGCACACTGGCCCCAAGTCCAGCAGAGCATACCCCAGGGTCCCAGGGCCCCAGTCCCATCGATTCCACAAACCTGAGCCCCAACCTCTGGCGCTGATCTCACCTACCCCAGTTTTCAGACTCTAGCCTATGACCTACTCACCCCGAAAGACCCCCTTATGAGCCACACTAATTTAGACTTGCCTCGTAAGAACCCCAGTCAGCCATGACCATGCTGTGCGCTCCTCCCCAAATTGCTTACAGAAGGCCATAGGGAGCCTCCACCGGCGTCCCTGGGAACAGTGGAAGAGCTGGAACACCAAGAATCTGGAAGATGTAGGTCCAGACCCTGTCAAAACCGACACAGCCACTGGGGATGGTGGCACATGTCCGCAAAGCCAGCAGTCTGGAGGCAAAGCCAAAAGGATCAGGAGTTCATGGGTTAGCCTGGGCTACCTGGTGAGGTTCTGTCTAGGTTCCTAGCTAAGACTACCCTTCCTCTGCCTCCACCTCTCTGGGGCGTCGGGTGCCTGCCATGTCCAGCCTTTGACACAGGTACTGGGTGTCTGAGCTCAGGTCACCAAGCTTACTCAGCGAGCACTTCAGCTGCTGAGCCACCTCCCCAGCCCTATACCTTTTTTCCTTACTGGAACGACAGTGATTCTGAACACGCCAACCTATTAGCAATGCACTGGAAAAGCTATGGCAGGACCTAAGGTGAGCCATAAACACACAAAATGTGTGTGTGTGTGTGTGTGTGTGTGTGTGTGTGTGTGTGTGTGTGTGTGTGCCTGTAGGGGTGCAAGGCTTCTGGGAAGGAGACCCAATCATTTCACCAGATTTTCCAAAGGGCTCCAGAGTTTCAAATGGCTTTAAGTATGAAACATGAATCTAATTCATATCTGTACATAGTAGTACAGCTGACAAGCACTGAGTGTTGTGGGATCTTTGCTGTTTGCTGGCATAGCTGGTTGATTGGTTGGTTTTGCTTGGTTGGTTTTTGGTTGATTTGATTTGATGGTTGGATGTTTGGGTAGATGGGTAAATGGAAGGGTGGGTGGGTAGATGGATGGATGAGTGCATAAGCCGATGAATAGATAGGGGGAGGGTGGAAAAATGGGTAGGTGTGCTGGCTGGTTTTATGTCAGCTTGACACAAGCTAGAGTCATCTCAGATGGGGGAGCCTCAACTGAGAAAATGCCTCCATGAAATTGGGCTGTAGGCAAGCCGATAGGGCATTTTCATAATTAATGATTGGTATGGGAAGGCCAAGGTCAATGTGGGCAGGGCCGTGCCCGTGCTGGTGACGTAGGTTCTATAAAAAAGCAGGCTGAGCAAGCTGGTAATCAACACTCCTTCGTGGCCTCTGCATCAGCTCCTGCCTCCAAGATCCTGCCCTGTTTGAGTTCCTGTCCTAACTTTGATGAACTATGGTAAATAAAATAAGCCCTTTCCTCCATAAATTGAATTTGGCCATCGTCCAGTGGATGCATATGGATAGATGGGTGGGTAGATGGATGGGTGAGTCAATGGGTGAGTAGATGGATGGGTGGATGGATGGACAGACGGATGGACAAATGGAAGGGTATGAGTGAGTGCGTAGATGGGTGATAGGTGAGTGTGTGTATGTATGGTTAGATAAGTGGATGGATAGAGAGATGGGTAGGTAGACAGATGGGTGGATAAATGAGTGGGTGCTTAGATGGTTGGGTAGAAGGTGGATGGAAGGATGGATGGATGGATGGATGGATGGATGGATGGACAGTTGGTACATGGGGTGGGGGAATGAAACAGTAATGGACAGGTGAGTAAATAAGTAAATCAGTAAGTGGCTGCATCAATGACAGCATTAGATGCCAGCCTCTGTGGTGGTCCAGACATTTTCTGTATGGTCAGCCCCCACTAATCTAGCGCTCAGGGTTAAACTTTAGTCAAAGCACTTCTTATTGTCAGAGTGGAGGGAAAAACTGCAAACCAGAATGACACCTGGTGCTGAAGGTGCCTCGTCAGCAGGAGCCAGCCTGCAGTGGGCACCCTGTGCCCTGTGGGATGGATGAGCAGGCTTCCCTGCGTTAGGAGACACTGCTCGCTCCCGGGGGATTGATGGTTAGTCTGCTTCTTCTCCACGCCACACTGTAGCACAGCTGAGCCTAGCTCAGGCAGAAAAATATAAAGACCCAAGCGCCGAGGGAGGGACCATGGAAGAAGTTTTCTTTTGTAAACAGCGGCACCAAAGAAGGCAGCCACAGGTCCAACTGCGGCCGAGGTGGACAATGGAGGAGGCTCCGAGGCTGTGAGGCTTTCAGCGCTGGCTGAGGCTGTGAAGTTACACCTGCAGGACTTTATTCCGGGGGACCCACCAGACAGGGATGCATCAAAATTTATTTGTGGAGGGCTGGAGTGTCACTTAGTAACAGAGTGCTCGGACAGTGTGCCCAGACCCTGGGTTTGATCACCACCGCGTTCTCCACCCAACCCAAAAAGACCGATTAATGGAGATGTATTCATAATAGAATTCCATTATCATGGTAAAAAAAAAAAAAAAGATTACTAATCTATTTATCCAATACACTGATGATAGCAAAGACGCCAGAAGCAATGTGGTAAATGGCAGATGTTAGTAAAACCACAGTTGTGTCGTTATCCATGTCCCAGCTGCATTCCTGTGAGATATGTAAAATCAGATCTCACAACCACGGCCTGAAAAAGTAAGAGCTCCCAAGGACACATCCAAACAAAACAAAACCAAACAAAAACCAGAATGAACAACACATAGTATTTGCATTTTGCATGTCCCTTAGGGACTTGCATGGATACTAGACTGCATGATCAATGGGCTGGGGTGGGGGTGGGGATAAACCCACAGCTCAGTTTTCAAGCCGGCAAAGAATCTTAAACAGAGGCTGCAGGGAAGGCTCAACAAGGACTCACAGCTCATTAGCCTATGGGCACTGGCATCACAGATCACCAGGGAAACCCCAATCAGCATCAGATAGAAGAAGAAACACCTCAACAGTACCAAGATGCTACAGTAACTCCCACAAGCTGTCAATGGGACTGGAAAGTGGTACAGGCCCCTCTGGCAAGTAAAAATAAAACAAGGTAACAAAGATTCCACCATAGTACTCTTTAATGAAACTATATGTCCAGGCAAAATCTTGTACACAAATGTTGGATACCCAAAGGGAGAAACAATGCAAATGTCTATCAATAGATGGACAGCGGAGTATCTGTACAGTGGAGTATTATTTGGGCATAAAAGGGGACAGAGTACAGATGCATGCTCCAAAATGAATAGGACCAATGGGCCACACAGTGTGTAGTTCTACTTATATGAAGAATCAAGGGCAGGTGAATATTAGATGAAATTATAGAGTTTATAGAGAAAGAAAGTAAGCAAATGTCTGCCTGGGACTCGGGAGAGCTGGGAAATGACGGATTATATGTACAAGATTTCCTTCTGAGACAATGAAAATGCTGTAAAAATTTATTGCAGTGTTGGTTGTACAGCTTTGAGAACTCGGTAAAAGCAATTGAATTGTGTACTTTCCCTGGGCAAATTATGTGACACATCAGTGGAATCACAGGAAAGCTGTTACACGATGTGCGAAGTATTTACCTATTAGAAAGCACACAGGTGGGGCTGGAGGGGCGGATCAGTAGTTAAGAGCCCTGGCTGCTCTTCCAGAGGACCCTGGTTCGAATCCCAACACCCACACAGCAACTCACAACCAACGTAACACTAACTCCAGGGAATCAGACGCCCTCTTCTGGCCCCCGGAGACACTGCACCCATCCAAAATAAAAGACGTGTAGCGCACGCCTTTAATCCCAGCGCTTGGGAGGCAGAGGCAGGTGGATCTGTGAGTTCGAAGCCACCCTGGTCTACAGAGAGTTCCAGGATAGCCAGGACTACACAGAGAAACCCTGTCTAAAAAAAACAAAACATGCAGGTGGGCCTTTCCCCTGTGCCCATCACCTGGTGAGCCTAACACAGGGAGACACCCTGAGGTAGAAAAAGATTTTCTTCCAGATTTGGGGGCTGAGGTACAGCCCCCCACTACCGGTACAAACATTTGCCTTTTGCTTCAAGTGTGGCCGTGGTCATCTTAATATAAACAACAGCATCAGCTTAAGGGTGTGACTCCGTGCTTCCGTGACACACGGAAACTGCGGACTCCGTCCTAGTACCTGAAAACTGATTGCTTTTTCCCTCCAACCCCATGGATAAAATCAATGCTCTAAGGGAAAAAGGAGGAAATATTTAGTGAAGTAAGTGATGCCCACCGCGGATGACAAATGGAGAAAGCAGGCAGGGACCCTGTGAACAGAATGCAGTGGACCAGCGGGCAAGGAAGGGCGATAGACAACATCTTAATGTAGACATCAGGAGTGGACAGGCACACTCAGAGAAGAGAGCCTGGGGGAACTGTGGGCAGGCACACTCAGACAAGAGAGCCTGGGGGAACTGTGGGCAGGCACACTCAGACAAGAGAGCCTGGGGGAACTGTGGGCAGGAACACTCAGAGAAGAGAGCCTGGGGGAACTGTGGGAAGGCACACTCAGAGAAGAGAGCCTGGGGGAACTGTGGGCAGGCACACTCAGAGAAGAGAGCCTGGGGGAACTGTGGGCAGGCACACTCAGACAAGAGAGCCTGGGGGAACTGTGGGCAGGCACACTCAGACAAGAGAGCCTGGGGGAACTGTGGGCAGGCACACTCAGAGAAGAGAGCCTGGGGGAACTGTGGGAAGGCACACTCAGAGAAGAGAGCCTGGGGGAACTGTGGGCAGGCACACTCAGAGAAGAGAGCCTGGGGGGAACTGTGGGCAGGCACACTCAGACAAGAGAGCCTGGGGGAACTGTGGGCAGGCACACTCAGACAAGAGAGCCTGGGGGAACTGTGGGAAGGCACACTCAGAGAAGAGAGCCTGGGGGGAACTGTGGGCAGGCACACTCAGAGAAGAGAGCCTGGGGGAACTGTGGGCAGGCACACTCAGAGAAGAGAGCCTGGGGGGAACTGTGGGCAGGCAGACGCGGTAGAGCCTGGGGGGAACTGTGGGAAGGCAGACGCGGTTGCGGCCACAGGTCCTAGGTCTTCTCCAGCTGAGGTTTCCTTCTGCCAAAGCCCTCATTGCATAACGTTAAAAAATAAACAAGGCTTTCTGCCCATAGAAACCCTAGAGGGAGGATCAGGCCCTCCCTGTCTTTGGGGAGATGGCTTGGCAGGGGCCTCTGGCCGACACACACACACACACACACACACACACACACACACACACACACACACACACACACACACGCCCGCGCACATGAACATTCCACTCCTGGGGAGCCTTCCAGCACCCCTACTTCCTGCAGGTGCTCAGGGAGACGAAGCCAGAGTCTTTGCAAAGTTGGGGAAGGCACCACACAGATGCCCATGACTGAGCACGGCTTGGGGAGGCAAACAGCCCGGCAGTGGCAGTGGCGTGAGGAGAGAGTTAGAGCTGAGGAACACGGCCCTGGAGTCCTGGCTGCAAACCTCTGCTCTGACGGCCAGCAGGACAAGCTGTGTCTCCAGGCCTCAGTTTCCCCTCACAGAGGCCCCGCAAGTCTCCTGCTATAATGTCTGTGATCCTCTGGATCAAAATGTCTGCATCAGCACCACCGTCCATGAACGGGTCTGGAGTCCTCCCTCCATGGACGGGTCTGAAGCCCTTTATACTGGCTCACTGCAGGAACACCCTCCCACTTTAGGCCACCATACTCCCCAGGGGCAGCCTCCACACTGACAAGACTCTAATCCCCTCAAAAGATTTCTCAAGAAGGCTGCATGAGCCAGGCATGGCCGTCCGTGCACACCTGCAGCCCTTGCCCTTAGGAGGCTGAAGCAGGAAGGTGGGAAGTTCAAAGCCAGCCTGGATTGTGCAGCCAGAACAGCAAGGCAGTGTGGGTAAGAGCTCCCCATCCACTCCCGCCCCTGAGCACCATCGAAAGAGCCTTATCTGAGCCTCAGCCAGGTGCCTGGGGCTGAGGGAATGAAGCAAATTCCTGTTTTCAGAAGCGACCATGGGTAAGGGAGGCCCTGTCTGTCCCCCTCTCTCCCAGAAGCAGAACAGACTCACACACAGGCCTCTCTTAGGCCTCACGCCCACCCTGTGAGGTAGACACTCGCTTGTAGTCTGTCCGAGGTGTTATAGCAGTGAGAACAGTGTTATAGCTGGACACAGGGCGAAAAAAGCCAACAAAGCCGTAGAACCAGCCTCACCCAACTCCAGCCAGCCAGGCTCCTGGCAAAGGCAGCTGGAATTGTCTCTGGCTCTTTTTCGTGGTTTGGTTTCTGGGTTTTGTTTTGATTTGTTTGTTTTACAGAACAAGGCCTTGAATCCAAAGCCTCACACGGGCCAGCTCTGCCGCTGAGCCACATTCCCAGCCTATTTATGTATATTATTCTGTTATTCATTCACTTTCTCATCTCCAGGTGGGCTCTGGCTGCCTCAGCCTGGTAGCTGCCTGCTACCCTCACAGTTTAGGCCGTGGTAAATGAAGACACCTGTCTCCGTCCTTGGGTTTGGTGATTAGAAATAAACACTGGAGAGCAACCACAGAGCCCAGCGTCCACGCCTCAAACTTGCCACTGCTCACAGGTGGGTTTGTGTGGCCGAGCCACACTCTGCCACAAGGACAAGAAGGTAAATAAGTATGACGTCACCACAGGCACAGGCCGCACTTTCCAACTCTCATTCAGCCTTCTGACCCCGATGGGCTAGCGGGTATCCAATATCTTCTCAGGCCTTTGAACCTTCTTGTTGAGTCAGGGACGAGCACAGCACGCTTTGTACACGTGGTGTATGCGCACCTGTGTGGGTGAACACGCCTCTGGAGGCCAGAGGTGTCCTGCTGTACCACACTCCACCCGCGTCATGCGGGATGGCAGCTGTTGATGCGTCTGGAGCTACGCTGGCAGCCAGCAAGGTCCAGTGACACCCCGTCTCCAATCCACACGGCGCTGGGGTTCTGGGAGCACGGGCAGGCTTGCCTGACTTTTTCCGTGGGTGCTGGGGTCCAAACCCATGGCTTGCCGCACCCTAGCCCAATGAACATGCGCCTGACGCCTGACAGATTGTTCTAAGCCCAGTATTTATGCAGAGGTTGGCGTTCCATGTCTACCTTCTGGTTCTTTAAAGACTTGTGTTTAGTCATGTTTATATGTGTGGGTGTGTGCACGTGGGTGCAGGCGGCCACGGGGACCAGAGGCCTCCTGGAGCTGGCATTCAGGTGTTTGGGAGCCAGGACCTGAGCACAGGTCCTCTGGAAGGGCACAGTAATCTTCCCAGGCCAGCTTGCTTGTCTGCATCTTTTCAAATCTATTTTGAGTGACAACTGATTCTCTGTTTCGTGCGGTCACATACATTGGCCCTCTTCTCCTGACTGATATCCTCTTCCTTTTTTAAATCATTTAAATTAGAAACAGGCTTGTTTTACATGTCAATCCCAGTTCCCTCTCCCTCCCCTCCTTCCCTGCCCCCCAAAGCCCCGTATACCATCCCCTTTCTGCTCCCCAAAATGTGAGCCTGTTTCTGCCCAGTTATGAACCAGGGACCTCTCACATGTTAGGCAAGCATGACCGCTACACTGCGGAAGTCCACCTGACTGATGTTTTTTTGTAATGTATTTTTACTATCATGTTACATGAGTGGATTCTAAGGGGAACATTAAATCTGTGACATCGGCATGGAAGGGGTAGCTCTGCGGGATGGGAGACCCAAGGTGGCACTGACGGACAGAGGCTTGAACCACCCTGCCCCGTGAGATTAAAAACAGCCCAGCCGCGGAAGAATTACATCGTCCTCAATGCATCTTGTGAGTCAGCTAAAGAGGGAAGCTGTCCCGCACTGCTGAGAAGGATCGCTGAGGGTTATGTTGGCCGTTACTCTAGCAATGGGGTAACACTAAACCACACGGTGGCCGCCAGATATCTGTGCAAGAATGTGTACGTTTTGGAAAGCTGTAGACCTGAGAAACACAGCCAGGCTTCGCTGAAGGTTGCTCAGAGTCTTGGTGAACGGTTTGATGAACCATATCTGTGTAGAAGACCCAGGAAAGGGGCACCCACCCTGAGATGGGGTACCCTGCAGGACTCCCAGGATTCAGCCATCCACTCATTCACTGAAATTTCCAACACTTTTCAAATGGTGTGTGTGTGTGTGTGTGTGTGTGTGTGTGTGTGTGTGTGTGTGTTCCCTTCCCTGTGTGAGGAGTATGTATGCAGGTGTGGGGGCGTGCACTTCTGTGGGGGGATGTGAGTAGGTGTGTGCTGTCGAGTGTGAAGGTACATGTATGCATGCCTAAAGAAGGTTTTGAATATCCTTGTCTACCACCCTCCCCTACTCTTCTGAGTAAGGGTCTCTCCCTGAACCTTGGAATCTCGTTTTCTTGGCTAGGCTGGAAGCCACCTAGCCCCAGCAACCCTCTTGTCTCCACCCACTTCACCCCCACCTCAGAACGTGGCTTGTTATGCACTGAAATCTGAAAGTGGTCTCCACTCCTCATGATTGCAAAGCAAATGCTCTTAAACACTCAGCTATCTCCCAGGCCCTACATTGCATCTTTTTAAAGATACATTCCTAAAAACTGAATCCCTGTAAGAGACGCTGGAACACAATTTAGGGCCACACAGGCCTGACAGCTATGACTTCCCCTACCACGGCCACCATGGAAATTTATGCACAGCCTCCCATATATTTATGGAGCCCTATTCTCTAAACACGTGTAACAGAAGAACCTGGCCGCCCTGGGGATGGATGGCCAGAGATTTCCTGGAGGAAATGACCATCAAGTTGAGACGTAAAGAAAGAAAAGAAGGGGCTGAGAGGGTGGCGTGGTTATTACAGTTCATAGGGTGCACACTGGGTAAGATTGTGGAGGATTTTTCTCCCCTATAGCCTGCACAGTACCGTCTAGAGCTATGAAAGTCAGAAGTAGGGCAGCAAAGAGAAGTTCCTGCTGACTTCTTTATATCGTGCAATCAGGATGCGTGGTGTCTTCAAAGTAAGGTCTTACCATGTAGTTCTTATAGGCAATCTAGAGGAATGATCGGCGCCTTGCGATGTGGGTGGCCTCTGGGGCCTCCTTGGCCAATGAGTCATAAGAATACCTCCCACACTGGCACTGGGAATGTTGCTTAATGATCCACAGCTACTGGTAACAGCTTTTCAGGGTATCTCATGGATGGATAGATAGATAGATAGATAGATAGATAGATAGATAGATAGATAGATAGATGGATAGATAGATAAGATAGGAAGGAAGTAGGTAGGTAGATAGAAAAATGATAGACAAATGATAGACAGTAAATAGTAGGGTCATGTTGGACAATGGATGGATGGATGGATAGACAACAGATGGATAGATAGGTAGATAAATGATAGGTGATGGTGACAGAGAGGTAGATAGATGATGCAGACAGATAAATGATAGTAGATAGATAATAGAGAGATGATCAATAAATGATAGGTAGGTAGCTAGCTAAATAGATGATAGAGATAGATGATGTACATACATACATACATACATACATACATACATATTTTTAACTGGGTTATAAGTTATAAGATAGTAGATTTCCATTCAGCAGGGCATTGGTGGCACAAACCTTTAATCCCAGCACTCGGGAGGAAAAGGCAGGAGGATCTCTATGAGTTTGAGGCCGGCCTGGTCTACATAGTGAGTTCCAGGACAGCCAGGGCTACACAGAGAAACCCTGTCCTGGGGAAAAAAATAGTTTCTTTATGACTTTTTCACATTTCTTTCTGTTTGGCTCGCCCTCACTCCTCAGCTCCACTCTCCCTGCTTAAACGGGCCACCTGCAATGTTCACCCTGCCTACTGTCATGTTCCTCGTGTCCTTTCGTCCTCCCTCCGAGTAACAGCTGGCCCTCTGCCCTGGCCTCTTTCTAGCTTCCTGGCTTCTATGATTCTTTAGCTTGAACTCACACAGAGACACAATGCCAGTGCCCACATGGGAGAGAGAGCATGCATGCGGCCTGTGTCTCTCAGCCTGGGCAACTCGATTTAATTCTTTCCAGCCCTATTTATTTATCTACAGAGTTTGTGATTTTACTCTTCTTTACAGCTGAACAAAAGCCCATAGCGTAAATGAACCTCATCTTCATTACCCACTCGTCAGTTGGCGGGCATGTGGGCAACTCCCATTGCCTTGCTACTGTAGTCAACGTGGATGAGCAATATCTGTTGATGTAGCATCCTTTAGGCGAAGCCAGGCATGGTGGCGCACACCTTTAATCCCAGCACTCAGGAGGCAGAGGTGGGCGGATCTCTGTGAGTTTGAGACCAGCCTGGTCTACAGAGCAAGTTCCAGGACAGCCTCCAAAGACAATACAGAGAAACCCTGTCTAGAAAAAACAAAACAACAAACATCCTTTGGGTGGAATGGGTGTGCCCTGGAGTGGAATATCTATGTCACACAGCGATGGGGGACACCCTTCTGTATGCATTTCTCTTATTGGTGGATCAATAAAACACCGTTTGGCCAATGGAGGCAGGAAGATAGGCCAGGCGAGGAGACAGGAGAATTCTGGGAAAGGTAGGCAGAGAGAGGGATGCCATGGAGGATAGGAAACACCGGGCGCTCCCCAGTAAGATAAGGCCATGTAGAAATACATATATTAACAGAAATGGGTTAATCGTTAAACAGAACTAGCCAATAAGAAGCCCTAGCCATCGCCCAACAGTTTAATAATTAACAGAGTCATTGTGTGTTTATTTGGGGCTGAAGCGGCAGAACCTGGCGGGAAAGAACTCTACACAACAGACATAGATAGCATCACTACAGCTGTTTGAGAATTCTCCCCTTTGGTCTCCTTAGGGCCTGTGCCAGCTTGAGACCACACCAACAGTGGATGTGGGTTTCATTTCCCCACACCCTCACTATCTGTTGTCGTTTGATTTCTCGATGGTAGACATTCTGACTGTGGTGGCGTGGCAATCTCAGTGTAAGTCAGATCTGCGCTTCCCCGATGACTAACGTTGAACATCTTAAACATGTATTTATCAGCCATTTGCATGTCTTCTTTTGACAACTTTTTGTTGCGATCTGCAGCCCGTATTTTTAAGTTAGACGATTCCCTTGCTTTTTTTTTTTTTTTTTTTTTTTTTTTCCTTTTCGTATTCTAGATACTAATCCTTACTCTGATGCATAGCCAGCGAAAACTCTCTCCCACTCTGTGGCTGCCTCTCCGCTGCAGTGACTGTCCCCTGTGCTATGCATGACCTTCTCAGTCTCCAAGTCCCATTCGTCAACTGCTGGCCTTGTTTCTCGGCCCGCTGGAGTCCTGCAGTGGAAGATCGTAATGAGGCCTGTGTGCGAACACTTGCCACATCCTCTAGTGGTCTCCGGGTTTCCAGTTTGACGCTGAGGTCTTTGATGCTTTCTCGGTTGGTTCTTGTGTGGGGTGAAAGATAAAGGCCTGGGTCTGTTTTGTGTGTAGACATCCGGTTTCTCGATGCCCTTTGTTGAAGAAGCTATTCCCCTCCCCCCCCCCCCCAGTGTGCAGTTTTGATGTCTGTAAAAGGCTAGGTGCCAGGAATTGCATGCAGTTAAATTTGGGTCTTCTGTTCTATTCCACTGAGCTACATACATGCCTCCTTGGCTGTCGGTAGGGGCCGTTTTCATTACTATGTCTCTGGGGTCTGACGTGAGACTGGATACGGTGCTGCCACCCGTGTTGCTCTACTGTCACCGGGGCTGCGTGTTGAGCATCCCCACCATTGGGTTTTGGTTTTGCCCAGTCTGGCCTTCAGCTTCTCAATGGGTCAGTCAGGGCTGCCTGATTCCAAAGGATTCACCTTCTACGAGTTTCCAATCCAACTCTCCAACCCAACCATCGTTCCCTGAATGTCTCTTTTATCTGCTTACCATGTGTATATGTATGCCCACATGTCAGCATGGCATGACAAGCATGTAGCGATCAGAAGATAGCTTAGGAGAAACAGGTCTCTCTGTCTACCATGGGGGATGGGACACGGATCTCGGGTACCTTTACTCACTAAGCCATCTCAACAACCCCAACCCATTGGTCTTTCTAGTATGGGACACCGTTAGCAGTCTCCTTTCTGGGAGGGGAGTTTTCCTCCAGGTCCCTGTAGTAACCGTCACAAGAGCCCAATGTGGGACCTGCTTCTTGCCAGGTGAGTGTGAATGTGCTCCCTCCCAGACCCCTCTCTGGAAACCCTCTCCCAGGATCTGCAGAAGCACTGAATTTATCTCCCCATCCTTAATCTCTGGAAATGTAATAGCACAACCGTCAGCTGACCCATTGCCAATAAATCAAAACTCCCAGAGACACTTGGGATAAATGATGGCTGCTCACATCAGTGGGCAGGATGGCTGTAAGATGTTTAATGCACCTGGTCAAGAGTGAATGAAACTTCTCTCCAGCCGGGGAGGGGACAGTGAGCTGGGAGGCAGAGAGGGGCCCAGAGATTTGGAAATCAGACTTCGCACTGCTTTGGAGCAGGGGTGGGAGGATGCTCACAACAAGGTCACAGAGCTAGAAGTAAGTAAATAAATATTGATTTGAAGATCTCAATCATAGTCCCGGCACTCTAATGATTCCCTTTTTTGGCCCCTTTCGCCATCATAAAGTGGGGGTTCAGAGAGGTTTCCTGCTTGAAGCTCCCTTCACAGGAGGTGGAGGCTGGAAGAGGAGAAGTTAAGGCCAGCAGCGCCCGCACGCCTCCAACACTGCTTCCCTCCCACAGGGTGACCCCTGTGTCCTGTTGGCTATGCAGCCGCCACACTTAGGAACTGCAGACGAAGTCCCAGGCATGCGCTCCACCCAGGCCTGCTGTGGGCTGAGCGACAGTGAATGTGTGACTCACGCTGTCTTCCTGTGTGTGCCCAGGTTCTGCTTCTGTCCTGAGATTCCAGGAAACAGGCAATTAGGCAGACCCAGCTGGACGATCCCTCACAGGCAGCGCCTGGTGAGTGCCGTGTCCAAGCACATCCAGTGACCAGCCAAGGGCTGGTTGGAAGCTCCGGCCAGGCCTGCCTCCGAGGAGAAAGCTGTAGGCTCTGCCTGGAAACCAGCATGAAACACAGCTGGGCTCGCCTTTCTGGAGACATTCCAGATACAGCAGTCCCGGGGGCCTCTGAGAACAAGTGTTCCCACACTCTGCTTCAGGACACACACACACACACACACACACACACACACACACACACACACACGGATAGCCATGACCCCCACAGCTGAAAGGAAAGCTGTATCTGTTGTCTTTCTGTCTTTCTGATCACTGTCACCAACCTCTACCAGCCAGGCAGCAGCTCCCAAAAGTCAGTGTCATCAGCTGGGTATCCAGTATCCAAACACATGCAAGACCCTGTAGGCATTTTACATCCAAACCATAGCAGAGGCCTATCTTCATGAGCTTTGCCATGTTTTTGCTTTTGTGTTGTCATGTAACCCATATGTTGAACTCCATATGTAGCTGAGGGTGACCTCGAGCTCCAAATGCTGGAATTCCAGCCCCACCCCTGCTGGGGAAGCACCCCAAACACTGAGCTACACCTCCAACTTAACCTCATGGTTCTTAAAATTATCCCCCATCCAGTTACCTCTCAAAATACCAACATAGGAAGAATACCGAAGAAAGAGAAACAGCGAAAACCCCAGCCCACACTCGATTGATGGGGGATGTCCTTCTGTATGTATGTTTCTCTTATTGGCTGATGAATAAAACACGGTTTGGCCAATAGAGGCGGGAAGATAGGCGGGGCTAGGAGGTGAGGAGAATTCTGGCGAGGGAGGGATAGAGGTCCCTCAAGGAGTCACCATGTAGGGGACTGGGAAGACAGGGTGTGACAGGTGTTCTCTGGTAAGAAACAGCCACGTAGAAATGCATACATTAGTAGTTATGGGCTAATAATTAAGACAGAGCTAGCCGATAAGAAGCCCTAGCCATCAGCCAACAGTTTATAACTGATATGGCATCCCTGTGTTTATTTGGGACTAAAGCGGCTGCAGGTCCTGGTGGGAAGAAAACTCCAGCAACATTCAACGTCTGCTCTCACCTCCCAAAGCACCCCCAGGACCCCCAAAGAACCCCAGTCACCTGGAGAAACAGGCTCAGGAAGGAACTCACCGGCCCAGGATTCTGCAGAGAGATAGTAAAGAAATGATGCCACACTGAGGCCCGTGCCGGCAGATGGCCTGGCCCTGAGCCAAGGCCCAGTCTGTTTATGGGTCTCTCTTCAACACCAGAAGAAAGAAAAGGCTGGATCTGCTGCCTGGGAAGCTAGCTGGCTGCTTGGATGACTTATGAAGGCTCATTCATTAATCCATTCGCTATTCAGGTAGCTGGCTGGGCAGTTGACTGGATAGTCAGTGTGAAACATTGAGCTGTTTCTCTGACTGGCTTCTCGTTGTCCGGGTGAGTGAGTGGGTATATGGGTGACTGATCAGGTAAGTCGGCCTGAGAGTGGGCGCATGGGTGGGTTTTAGAACAACGTATGGGCCGGCAGGCAGGTGACTGTGTGAGCGGTCCCCCATTGCCTCAGATCCCCACACACACACACTTGGTGTCCAAAATGCGAAAGCTGCTGCCAATGGAGCCCAGACAGAACCTCAGATCGCAGCCCCATCCCTGGGGCTTTGACCAGTTCTCAGTAACTGTTTGCTAGATTAATGGCTGGTACAAAATTGATTCTTCACCTAGGGACCAGAAAGTCTGGAGGGTACCATGAGACAGCCACACCGCCCATCTGCCACACCCTCTGTCGGGATTATAGCAGCCTCAGGCAAAGGCCAGCGAGACACAGAGGGAGATGGGCCTGGTTTGGGGAGGAGAGGAACTTTACTCACCCTTCTGGGGGGAAGTGGGTGGGGAACGATGCCTCAGGGCACTACAAGCCCTCTTGCTAACCCTCCACAGGTAAAGGCTTGCTGTAGAAGCCGTGGATTCCCAGACCACACACAAAGACAGGTAGCAGCAGCGTCTGTAACACCTTACTGGCTACAGACAAAAACCAAACCAAACCAAACCAAGGTGGTCACTGAGGAGAAGGCTCTGTGGTTAAGAGCCTGCAGAGGACCCCACTGCTACCACCCACGTGGTGGCCGCCATTGTCCACATCTTCAGTTGCAAAGGATACAATGTCCTTTTCTGGCCCCTATGGGCACCAGACAGACACACACTTCACATTGTACCTGCACACAGGCAAACGATCACACATATAAAAATAAATCTTTCAAAATGCATTTAATCAGGGGAAGGAGACTCAGCGGTCTGTCACAAACACGGGTGATCTTCAAACCACCCAGAAGCTCACAGCTGCCTAGAACTCCAGTCCCCAGGGGAGGTCAGGTGCCCTCTTCAGGCCTCTGTAGATATTACATACATACATACACATAAAATAAAATTAAATCTTTCAAAAAATGTTAAAGGGGCCCGCCAGGTGTGGTGGTGCACACCTTTAATCCCACCAATCAGGGGGCAGAGGCAGCCTGTGAGTTCAAGGCCAGCCTGTGATACAGAGTGAGCTGAAGCTCACAGGTCAGCCGGGACAACTTAGCAAGGCAAACTCTCCAAGTGAGAAGTTAAGCAAGCTGGCCACGGTTCAGCGGTTTCCTCTGAGAGTGAAATCTTCTGTGTGGAAGGGAAACACCTTTAGACACAGCATGTCCTATGGGGCATGCCCTACATGGCAAGTCCTACATGGCACGTCCCACGGGGCATGTTCTATACACACGGCATATCCTACAAGGAAGAGACAGCCCATCCTGCAGGGAAGCTAAGTTCGGGGGGATGAACAACTCCAAGCTTCAGGTCCCCAGAACTAACCATGTAAGATTTGCCAAGAGAGCTTCCTGGAACAGACATTTCCAACCTGCTGAGCCGTCTGCAGGCTGTGCAGTGAGCTCCAGGTCCCCAGCTTTGGGGTGGCTTTGGTCTTTGAGTCATTTCTACTCCTGTAAATACCCCTCACCCATGTTCCTCTCTCTTGTGAGCTCCCTATCTGCGGTGAACAGAATTTGTTCATGTTTCCCTGGGAAGGGCACTTCACAATAGCTGGGGCTGCAGCTCAGTGGTAGATGACTTCCCCAGCAAGGCCGTAGGTTCTGTCCTCACCACCATTTTTTAAAAGGGCGAATGTCCTTTTGTGTTAGCCTTCAGGTCCTGTGGCAAAACACTTAGTGCCAGCAATGTTAAAAGGGAGAAAAGTTGATTTGTGCTTGGCTCGGGTTCAGTCTGCGGTTGGTTGGTTCTGTCGCTTTGGGCCTGAGATGGCGGGAACACAGAGGAGGCCAGTTCCCCTACAGGCAGCTAGAGGGCCAAGAGGAGGAAGGAGTGGGCCACAGTCCTGTGTCCCCTTCAAGGGCAGAGCCCCCTGGACCTCCCTCCACACAGGAGAGAGAGGTCCACACTATATCCCGTTCCCCTGCTTGCATCCCCTCTTCAATGGGAGCGTGACGACTGTTGCTCTTGCACTTCTCTGGGCAGCCTACCACAGAGCGTTGTGTGATAACGCGAGAGAAACAGACAACTCCCTCCAAAGCTCTGCCTGGGTTCCTTGACACAGTGATAGTGTGAGCTCTCAACTCTCAACCGTAGTGATCATTCCTAAAATGCTATATTTACAGTGTGTGTGTGTGTGTGTGTGTGTGTGTGTGTGTGCGCGCGCGTGTGTGCAGGCTGTGTGTGTTGTGTGAGTGTGTATGTACACGTATGTGAGTGTGCATGTGTGTATGCGTGTGCATGTGTATGTGTGCATGTGTGAGTGTGTGCGTGTATGTGTGTGTGCGCATGCGTATGTGTGCGTATGTGCGTGAGTGTGTGTGTGTGTGCGTGTGTGTAGGTGCGCATATGTGTGTGAGTGTGTGTGTATGTGTGTGCATGCATGTGTGTGTGCATACATGTGTGTGTATGTGTATGTGTGTGCATGAATGTGTGTGTGTGTGCGCGTGTGCGTGTGTGTACATATGTGTGTTTGTGTGTGTGTGTACGTGTGTGTGTGTTTGTGTGTGTGTGTAAGTGCTCGTACACTGGAGGTCAGAGGATGACCTGTGGAAATCACTTCTCTCCTTCCACCACGTGAGTCCCACAGATCAAACTCAGGCTTGGCGGCAGGCGCCTCTACCCACTGAGCCGTCTTACCGACCTCCATTTCACTGATAACAAATACAATTTTAACAGGGATGACAACAATGAGAGGCTGGAAGCACTGGTTAGGAACAAACAATAGATAATATCTGGTGGGCAATGCCTGTGTGGCTGACCCGATTCTAAACCTTTCTCTGGTACCAATTCCAAGTTCCCACAAAACGCCCAGGGGGTGGGGCCCGACTGCACTGCCCTTCCTCTGAGGACA
This sequence comes from Cricetiscus sungorus, assembly GCA_030556225.1. Taxonomy (NCBI): domain Eukaryota; kingdom Metazoa; phylum Chordata; class Mammalia; order Rodentia; family Cricetidae; genus Cricetiscus; species Cricetiscus sungorus. The sequence goes on along the minus strand of JANBXA010000044.1, from coordinate 34,513,656 downwards.
ATGGAGGGCACCAAGGTTAAAGTTTGGGAAGGTCTCTCAGTCAGGGGGAGTTCTGGTCCAAGTTCTGGTTGTCTGAGCCCAGAGCGCAGGCCCTTAGCCACAGTAACCCTGAGGTCATTGTGACCCTGGGGGCAGTCTCGTAAGAATGTGTATGACTTCACCGTTGTACCAGCGTGGGAGAGGCCTCCATAGCTCGCCCACCCCACCCTTTTAATCAGCGCTGTCCCTTTCCTGCTCCCTGCTTAAGCCCTCTGGTCCCCCATCAAGTCTGCCCTCCACATGTCACGCCCAGTCCCTGCACTCAGCCAGACCATTCCCACTTCTCAGGCACTGCTACAGTTTGGGTACCAGCTTATGTCCACCAGAGGCTCACAGGTACAAGCTTGCTCTGCAGGGTGATGGGGCCAGGAGGTGTGGTGGGCCCTGACTGGTGGATCCTGTCGCCAGGACCCTCAGTCACTGCGACCCAGCTCTGAAGGAGACTCTGGGGCTCTGATGGTTCCTTCTTTCTACTTCCTGGCTCACGATTTACCACTCATGGGAGACATGCTCCCCACTATCAGATCTGCTGCTGTCCCCAGAGCGGAGCCCCAGACAAAACAGCAAACCATGAGCCAAGTGAAACTTTTTTTATGTAAGTCAGCTGCCTCGAGTGTTTTTACTGTAGACACTGACCGATGTCACCAAGGAGAGGAAAATGGCACTGCTAGGTGGGAGGACTGAGTTGGTCTGCCAAGGCCTTGAGGAGCAGAGGATCAAAACTCTCACATCTGTTTTCCTGCTGATTCCCAGGGTGGATTCTGCTGGTCTGGATGACTAGGCAAATATCCCTTCTCCCTCCCAGACTTCACTACTTAGCAGACAGGGAGGACATTCCTCAGTCAAGGGTGTGTGAGTAGCTATGTTCTGCTGATAGACCTCAGAACAAAGCCCTGAGCATTGCATGGGGGGATGGGAGGGCAGGGGAGGAGAGGGGAGGGCAGGGGAGGAGAGGGGAGGGCAGGGGAGGAGAGGCGAGGGGAGGGGAGGGGAGGGCCTCGAGGAGAACCAGCTTGGAAACAGACAGGGGAAGCCTGAGAGGCAGTGAGGAAAGATGCACAGAGGACCCAGCACACCTCAGTACACAGAGAGAGTGAGGTTGAAGATAGAAACCAAGCCCAGGCCTCAGAGGACCCACAAGGTGTGAGGACACAGGAAGCTAAGGGTTCTAAATGTGGACAAGAGTTTCTGGAAAGATCTGCACCTTGCCCTTCTGTGAGTGTGGAGAGGTTGGACTGGTGCAGGTTGAGGCTGTCAGCCCAAGAATTCCTGTTGTGTCTGGAGAGATGGCTCAGAGGTTAAGAGCAGTGGCTGCTCTTACAGAGGTCCTGAGTTTAATTCCCAGCAACCACATGGTGGCTCACAACCATTTGTAATGAGATCTGGTGCCCTCTTCTGGCCTGCAGGGTTACATGCAGACAGAACACTGTATACATAATAAATAAAATCTTTTAAAAAAATTCCTGTCCACCTCTGTGTCTGACTTAATGTCCTTGTGCTAACAGGTGAAATATTTTGGAATATATTAACAGACTGATACCTTTCACTAACCTCGGCGAGGAGGCCTTTATCCGTCTTGCCTGCTTCACTCTAACTGCCTAATACTTCTACTGATGCATTTGAAAAGTGCCTTAAATTATTCCTTTCTTTGGTTTGGTACTATACAAACTTCAAACAAGCCGGTGCCTTAAATTATTCCTTTCTTTGGTTTGGTACTATAAAAACTTCAAACAAGCCGGGCAGTAGTGGCACACACCTTTGATCGCAGCATCAGGAGGCAGAGGCAGGCAGATCTCTGTGAGTTTGAAACCCGCCCGATCTACACAGAGAAACCCTATCTCTAAAAAACAAAACAAAACAAAACAAAACAAACAAACAAAAAAAAAAACCCTTCGACCATTACTACACCAGAACATGGAATTTGGGGTGACCCAAATCTGTGTCCCATTGGTCAGTCACATTTTTCTCAGCCTCTCCATCTTATACAGGACCACAGGTTAAACGAGCCCTGTGTCTTGTTTGGAAGCCCCTTGGTGAGAGACATCACGCTGGATGTGAATGCTAGCCGCCCGGGTCACCAAGGGCAGCGCTGTTTTCTTACCTGGGGCAGACTGGACTTCTGAAGTCTCTCTCCAGGTTCTGCCTTTGAGTAAGAAGAGGACAGAGGTGGGGTTCCTGTCCTGGTAACAAGACCCATAAACGCTTTCTCAGTGCAGAATTCCACTCAGTACCCCAGAAGCGTGCCATGGCCTCGTGACACACTGAATAGGGAGGGTTTGCCCGAGCCCACCTGACCCGGTAGGATGGGCCTGGATGAGCGTGTGGGCCCCCATCTGAACTTCTTTCTCCTGGCCTAGCTGTTCCCTTCAGCAGTAAACGCCATCTGCCGCAGCGAGCCTTGCCAACCCCAGGCAGGCGGGTGTCCTGGAGCTGTCTGTGCAGAGAAGGGAGGGCATCCCTTGGCATGCTACCTGATGTTTTCTGCCTGGGTGGCTTCAATCTAGCGGGAACCAACACCCACCAGCCCGGGAAACAGGAACTATATAAGTGGTCCAGGAAGAAAATGAGGTATGTGGAGTCGTGCCCTGCATCTGGCCACAGACAGACAGGAACAGGGCGTCCTGCAGGGAGGAAATGATACATGAGGGCCCTGGGCCTGTGTCTTGGGGACACAGGGGAGCAGGCTCTGCAGGAAGGGCTCCTGTCCGGTTGCTGCACTCCAGGTCTGGGCCATTGGCCATCAAATCCATGCCTCTCCCTGACCTGGCTCCGCCCTACACCTCTGTGACCCCGCCCCTGGGTCAGCAGGGGTCCCATCTGATTTGTGGAAAGAAGACTCAGGCAAGAGGTTGCAGGGTGCAGAGAAGGCAGGAGCCAGGGAGCTGTTCCCTTCCCTCCTCTGACCTGACCAAGGCTCTAGAGTACAGTACACTGAGATGACATAAGATGGAGATCTGTGATGTGTAGTGAGATATTCACTCTGTCAGCACCTGTTGCACCGACCACGCCCATTGGGGTGGGAACAGGTAGATGTGACCTGGGGAAGCAAGATAGGGGCCCCAGAGCACTCTCTCGCTTGCTGGATGGAGACAGAGAGCATCCGGAGGCATCCTTGGGACCGGAACCTGCTGGTGTTCATCTGTCTCTGTTGTAAGTTATTTGTCCCTGAATAAACATCTATTCGGCCTATCTGTTTTTCCTGATCCTTATTATCCCACGATAGTGATGAACAGACATTCCTTTCTCACAGTTCTAGGGGCTAAGAAGTACAGAGTCCAGGAGTCAACATCTGGCAAGGCTTTGCTGACACATCATGATATGCCTTAAGGGCACAGATGAGGGAGGGAGGGGGCAGGGAGGGAGGGAAAGAGGGGGAAGGGAGGGAGGAGGGAGGGAAGAAGGAGAGAGGGAAGGAGGGAGGGAGGGAGGGAGGGAGGGAGGGAGGGAGGGAGGGAGGGAGGGAGGGACGGAGCCAGCAGCTCACTCCCCCAACAGTGATTTTTGTGAAAGATGGTGTCTTAGACACTATCCTATACCCCCATCCCCAATAGGCTCATAAATTAGAATGCTTAGTCACTGGGGAGTGATGCTGTTTAAGGCATTAAAGGGATTCAGAGGGTTTTCTCAGAGGAAGTGTGTCCTTGGAGTATAGACTTTGGAATTTTAAAAGCCCATGCCAGAGCAGGCCATGGTGGTGCACGCCTTTGATCCCGGCACTCAGGAGACAGAGGTGAGTGGATCTCTGTGAGTTCAGGGCCAGCCTGGTCTACAGAGTGGAAATGTGTCCCAAAAAGAAAGAGAGAGAGAGAGAGAGAGAGAGAGAGAGAGAGAGAGAGAGAGAGAGAGCTATGCTTATGAAAAAAATTAAACGTAAGAGACCATTTTGAAAAACAGAAACAAATCAAGAGCATCACAGGTACCCTTTGGGAGGAGGGCAGAGGAGGGGGAAACGCTGGTCACCAATAGAAAGAAGAAGACAAGGAGAGGACGTTGACAAACACATGCGTGGGGGAAGCCAGGCACAGAGCAGACAATGGCATTTATAGGAAAGCCAGAGCAAACAGCAGTGGTCAGGACAGGCGCAGGAGGAGTGGAGATACCACGCGCAGGGAAGGGACCCGAGGTGGCCTGCTGTGGGAATAAAGGCTTTGTGCTTCCATCCCGAGATCTTCAGACGGAAAACAAGACCAAGTTGATCTGCAGCAGTCAGAGCATGTGCTGCCTGTGGGGACTGAAGTTGGGTTCCCAGCACCCATGTCAGGGCCACTGTGCCTCCATTGCCAGGGGCTCTGACTCCTCTGGCTTCTACTGCACTTGTATGCACATACCCACACACAGACACACACACAAAGACACACACACACAAAGACACACACACACACACACAAAGACACACACAGACACACACACACACACCTAACTTAAAGCAATGAAAACAAATCTTTGTTACAGCAGGTTTCCCCGCCGGCTGCCGCTGGTTCTGCCGCCATTGTCCTGCAACCACGTGTGCCCCAAATAACACTCAGAGACTCTGTATTTGATACAATCCTGTTGGCCAGTTACCATTATTGTTAATGGGCTAGCTCTGCCTTAATCATTAACCCATTTCTACTTATCTAAGTATTTCCACGTGGTCGTCTTATCGGGGAGCCGCGCGGCCGGCGTCCTGCGTCTTCCCTGGGCTACATCTTGACTCCGCCTTCCTTCCTCTTTCCTTCTCCTAGTCTCCTAGCCCCGCCTATCTAGTTTTCTATTGGCCACAGTGCTTTATTAACCAGTATGAGAAACATATATACAGAATAACATCTCCCATCAAATCTTTTTTAATAAAAGTAAATCCTTTAAAAAAAAAAAAAAAGCATGGAATCATGCATATATGGTCCTGTGACTTTTATGTCCTTTACACCTTGACCTTTAAGGATCCAAGCACGACAGTGAGAAGAACGCCGTTCTTAGTGGTCCTGCCCAAGGCCCCACCACACCCCCTACCCACCCCATCCCACTGACCCCCGTGCAGCTCAGGACACTGCCATTGGTGGCTCCAGACTTATCAGGGTGGAAGGTGAGGGTGCAGGGCCAGGATGCACTCGGGAGCTGTCAGTACTGTGAGTTAAGGGGCCGAATTTTCTTCCCGGCCTCCACGTGTCTTGCTCACTCATCCATCAGTCTGTGAGGACAGCTGTCAAGACAGAGGAGAAAAAAGACTAATGGTCACAACCAAACAGCCTGATCAGTTTAGTGCCCGCCACCGCCTATGGGGCTGATGTTTTATGTATCTCTCCAGCTCTGCAATGTATTTCTGCAGCTCTTGAGGCTCAGAAGGTGGGTGAGGAAAACCCGTGGGCCATGATGGCAGGGGCAGTGAGCAGGAGCCCAGGCCAGGGTGTCCTTCAAGCAGAGGGAGAAAACCTGTGTGACAAGACACAGGTTTAAGACCAGAGGATCGGCTGCTTCTTGACTGTGTGGTCCTGGGTGACGTATTTGCTGCTCTGAGCCTTAGTTTCCCTGGCTACAATTGTAGCCAGACTTTTCTTTTCCTCACCAGTTCCTAAATAACCAACAGGGAGATTTAATATTAATTATAAATGCCCAGCCAATAGCTCAGGCTTGTTACTAACTAATTCTAACATTTTAAATTAACCTGTATTTCTTACATATGCTTTGCCATGCGGCTCGGTAGCTTTTCTCAGTACGACATGCCCATCTTGGTCCTCTCTGCACCTGCTCTAGACTCCAGACTCCCAGTTTGGCTCTCCTACCCAGTCTTACCCTGTTCAGTTATTGGCAACATGTACTAGAGTGATGCCTACCATTACACAGTCACACTAACCCAGCTCTGTATTCTAGTGACCCTCACAGATAGTTACAGCATCACCTGTTGCACAAATGGAACATCTGCAGCACAACTCACCCAGCTGGATTGACGTTCCTGCAGGCACGGGACCTGGCAGCCCTGTTCAATAAACAAGGCTGATGCTACCGCTATTGCTACAGTATCTTTCTGGGTTCCTTGTGTTACTACTATTGCTACAGTATTTTTCCAGGTTTCTTGTGTTACCGCTATTGCTACAGTATCTTTCTGGGTTCCTTGTGTTACTGCTATTGCTACAGTATCTTGCTATGCAAGAGCATAGCATGAGTCACAAATCATCCACAGTCAGGAAGCAGGATGGGCACCTGGCCCCAGGAATGGCACCGTGAACCTTCCCATCTCTACCTAATCTACACAATCCTCTCAACAGCCATGCCCACAGATGTCTCTAGAATGCTTCTACATCCTATCAAGTTGACTGTAAAATTAACCATCACAATTAGGGGTCAAGTATCTAGCATGGGGATCATTCACAGTGACCCCATGACCTTAGGAGCAAATCACAAAACCCATATGGCCTTGGGGAGGAACCTCAATGCCTGCCCCTTGGCCTGCTGTGAAGATCTGCTGTAAATAGAAAATGCCAGACAATTCCTCACTCTGGCTCTTCTGGGTCCCTAGCAGGAAGTTGTAGTGAACCCTCCAGGCAGAGACTCTAGCTTGAGTAAAGTTAGCCACTTTGGTGCAATTTAGGAAAGGGGTCCCCTGTGTCTAACCCAAGGTCAGGGCCAAGGACACGCAGCTCATTTTCCAGCATCCACAGAGCCAGCTTTCCTGCCCTCCCTCCCTGATGCTATTGAGTTCTGAGCCTTGAGGCTTCATAAGCCGGCAAGGTGGGGAGAGAGAAAACAGCAATTTCCGAAGGATTTGTGACCCTGTAATTTCCTTTCTGCTGCTGGCACCGTCATCTCATCTCTCCAGTCCCAACTGTCCTTCAACAATCGATGACTTCAACATTTGAAAAGCCTGCCCCGACTCTCCCAAGGGGAATCTTCGAGTGCCCCCATCATTCCTGCTTAGCTCTGTGTGGCACTGGAGAGGGTGAGGGGTCCTCTGAAGAGCCCTCAATGTGAAGAGCAATCCAGCCACCCAGAAAGCCTGTCTTTATTTATGTCTGCCTAAAAAGAAAAGCAAAACAAAGCCCACCTTGTACCTCGGGGCTGGAGGGGTGGCTCAGTGGTTAGGACCTGGGTTCAGTTCTCGGCAATCGCAAGGCAGCTCACAGCCTTCTGTAACGCACACAAGTAAACGATCCCATGCCTTCTTCTGGCCTCCATGGGCACGAGACACATGCATGCTGCACACACAGATAAAATAGAGGGTAAGTTATTTACCAATGAACTTCAAGAAAGAAATGGACAGAGTGCCATTTCTTGTCGAGAAATGGGAATTTCTCGCCAGGAATGGAACCTGTCATCCAAGTCCAGAGCCCCAGAACCAAACACAGGCAGGTCCAAGTCCCAGGCTGTCCACTCCAGATCTTACCTCTCAGATCTTCCTTTGTAAAATGGAAAAGAGATGGTAACTCCTGGGACTGTGGGGCGGGGCAGGGCAGGGGCGGGGCTGTGGGCCAGAGAATGGCCAGCCGTGGGTGAGATTCTGACAACACACACATGGTGAGAGTGGATCTTGTGATCTTGTTATCATGAGAAACTGATGGGGACTTACAGAGACATCGGTTCATAGCTGTGCGTGTGTGCATGTGTGTGTGTATGCGTGTGTGCACGCGTGCACGTGCATGCATGCCTGCGTGTGTGTATATCTGTGTCTGTGTGTGTCTGTGTGTGTCTGTGTGTGTAAATAAGTTGTAGGAAAGAGGAGGCAGACAGCCACACTGCCACCCGGATGATGGGGAAAGTGACTACTTGGTTGTCTTAGCCAAGGTTCCTGTTGCTTCCATGAAACACCATAACCAAAAAGCAATCTGTGGAGGAAAGGCCTTACTTGGCTCACACTCGCTAATCACTGTTCATCACTGAAGGACGTCAGGACAGGAACTCAAGCAGGGCAGGGACCTGGAGGCAGGAGCTGATGCAGAGGCCATGGAGGGAGCTGCTCAACTGCCTTGCTCCCCCTGGCTTGCTCAGCCTGCTTTCTTATAGAATCCAGGACCACCAGCCCAGAGATGGCCCCACCCACCATGGGCTGGGCCCTCCCCCATCAATCACTAATTAAGAAAATGCCCTAAAGGCTTGTCCACAGCCTGATCTTATGGAGCCATGTTCTTAATTGTAGCCTTCCCTCTCGAGTGACTCTAGCTCGTGTTGAGGTGACATATCACGGGCGATCTATAGGTACCCTGGCAGAGCTGAGGACCGCACCAGCTTCCTCTTGTTGCTTATGGTAACATGCAAGAGGCAAGAGATGCGCTGAGAGAATGAAGGGGCAGAAAGAAACAGACTTGCTGGCTTTGAAAAGTGTGCGCCTCTGTGACGCACAATGATGAAAGTCATTGTGCCTTTTGATGTAAACATCTGGCTCCGATTTCTTAACGACTTATTTTAGGACGGTGTTCCTTCTAACCCTCTCAAATGGTTCCACTCTCTGGTAACAACTCATTCAAATATATGAACCTGTAGGGGTCATTTTTATTCACCAAACACTCTGCTACAAGAGCCACAGCCCGAGAGTCCTCTGACTCCTTGGGACAATCTTGCCACACTTGCTGGCGTCCCATCAGTCGCAGCCATCATGATATAAACATCTGGCTCCAATTTCTTAATGACTTCTTTTAAGACAGGGTTCCTTGTAGCCCAGGCTATCCTGGAGCTCACTGCGTAGCCAAGGGTGGCCTTGAACTTCAGATCATCCTGCCTCCACCTCCCTAGTATTGAGATGGCAAGTTCACACTGGAATACCCAGTCTGTGCAGTGCTGGAGAGCAAACCAGGGCTTCCGGCAAGCAGTCTAACTACTGAGCTACATCCAGCTGGGGAGACATACTTGCTGCACAGGCAAGAACGCCTGAGCTCCCCAGCACCCACATAGCAGCCAGGTACAACCACTCCGGCCTGGATCACCAAGACTAGAGAGCAGAGACAGGTGGTTCTTAGCCAAGACAGTGAGCTGTGGGTCCAAGGAAGATCCTGTCTCAAACAATAAGATGGAGAGCAATAGGGGAAGACATCTGTGTTGACATCCACCAGCCCTGACTCTGCTGGCACACACACACATGCGAACACACATACATACATGCACTCATACCATATTCGCATACACTCTTGAGCACACACATACACACACAAGCTAAGGTTTTATCTAAAAAAATTGGAAGCCACAGAAAAGGAACCCATCCTCACCTAAGATTGTCCTGGGTGAGGAAGGGTGGAGAATGGCTTACAGGGACACTGGTGAGCTGCCGATGAGAAGGACCTGCAGGGCAGATAAAAGGTCCCCCTTCAAAAGCCAATCTTGTTAAAATCAAAACCAAATCAAATCCATGGCCAAAATTGTCTCCATACACTCAAACCAAAGCAACGAGAAGGACAGTGTTGGGGATTTCGGTCTCATGCCTACTCCCGTTGTATGCCCCAGACACTTACATAAGGCTGCATGGGGTAAGCAAAGGAACAAGCTGGCTTAGATCGAAGATCACTCTGTTTGTGTGGCCAGAATGCAATTACATTTCTTCTGCAATGCTCCCAGGCCGGGGGGTGGGGGGGGCAAGAGGCCACTGGTGGTGCCCTTGAGTTAATTGGGCACGCCTGGGAAGACTCCAGCTTTGCCCTGGCGGCGTGATAAGTCTAATTAAGGAAGGTATGATGACCTTGCTAAATGGACTGGCTCCAGTGGGTAGAGACCGCTGCTAGATGTTGGGGGACCCGTGCACAAGGCAAAAACTTCCAATTGTCTTTCTGAAATATTGTGGGAGATGTACAGTGGAATTTTCTAGACATGCAGAAGCTGGAGAAATTAGATTCCCAAGATTCCATGGTGGTGTTATATGGGAGTCACGATCTATTCATTATTTCCCGCTGTGTGCTGTGTCCGTGCTGGGAACAAACCAGCACCTGCCTCCTGGACCATAGTCTGATGAGGGACGGAGATTAATGAGCCGTTATTAAATGCTGATGGGGAGCATTTTTTCAAACCCCTTTAGAAGATTCTATTTTTGCAGAAATGTTTGCCTGGGTACGTGGCCACATAACCCATACTACTGTCCCCAAAGCATCTGTAGTCAAAGAGGAATTAGCAATACCCCCATAGCAACACCTCTGATGCAAGACAAAGGCCTGAGGTGATTGTAGCTGGAGCCCTGTGACTTTGCCCAAGACTGAGGGAAAACAAGACACCGGCCCCATCCACTTGATCTCTGGAGATGGTCCCATCTATCCCTGCTGGGTGGGAACTGAGTAGGGAGGTCTTCTGACTCCCAGCCATCTGAAGTGCAAGCTTCTCCCTCCTGCCTGGAGATCCAGAGACACTAGGTCTGCTTGGCAATTCCCTGGACCTCAGAGGAGCTTCCAGCAGCAGGAACCCTGGGCAGATAGATGGTGGCCACCCTGCTTCATCACTCTCTGAGCAGGATTTCCTGAACTCACTGCAGCTACAGAACGCCCATGGTTGGAGAATTACTAAACAAGATAGCTCAGCATCCACTGATTTATGAACCCAAGGAACCACACCGGGCAAGCCAATCAACGGGCAGACATTTGCATATTAATGAAGACTCATGAATAACGCAGGAGTGGCATGCAGAGTTGATGTTCGCTGTCCTGGAAGGCAGGGGCACTTGGCACTCAAACCCAGGGAGGCTTGTTACAACTTGATGCAGACTGAGCCTGTCCCAGGGTGTCCCTTTAGGAGGTCTGGTGTGTGTGGCCTGAAAATCACACACAATCAGTTACCAAGAGCTGTTACTACCACCCTGTGAGATACACACACACACACACACACACACACATACACACACACACACACACACACACACACACACGTGAGTGGACTGGCACATACACTCCCACACGGAAGCCAGAGGCCACTCTCCAGTGCTGAATTTTCAGGCAGGTCTCTCATTGGGACCAGGGACTTGCCAATTAGGCTAGGCTGGCCGGCCAGCGAGCCATAGAGACCCACTTCCCGGGTGCTGGATTAGAAGGTGTTACCTCCGCCTTTTTACAAGGGTGGATTCTGGGGGTCACACTTCATCCCCCATATCACAGGGAGCACTTTACCCCCTGAGCCTCCCCTCTGCTCTGTCCCCTCCAGGAAGGGAAGCTGAGAGGGCCCTTCGTGGGCACCACTGGCCTTGCAGCTCCCAGAGAGTTTCTCAAGCTCTTACTCAGTTCCTGAAGGACTTGAGTCTTCAGACAGAGCCGTAAATCTTCCTCAGAGAGCCCTGGTGGGTTTGCCTTTCTTTAGATTCGTTTCTATCTTTTAGTTATGTGTGCATGCCGTGTGTCTGTGTGTCTGTGCTGTGTTTGTATGCCATGTGTGTATATGCCATGTGTGTATATGCCATGTGTGTGTGTATGTATGTATGTACATATGCTATGTGTATATATGTGCCATGTGTGTAACGTGTATGGGTATATAGTGTTTGACATGTGTATGTGTGCCTTGTGTGTCTATGTTGTGTGTATGTATTATGCTATGTGTATATATGTGCTGTGTATGTCATGCGTCTGTGTATATATGTGTATGTGTGTATACCATGTGTGTATGTATGTATGTATGTATGTATGTATGTATGTATGTGTGCCTTGTCTGGGTGTATGTCATATGTATGTGTTATATGTGTGTGTGCTGTGTGTGTATGTGTGCCATGTGTGTATGCCGTATGTATGTGTATGTACTGTGTGTGTGCCATGTGGTATGTATGTGTGTGTACTGTGTGTGCGCCATATGTGTATGCCATGTGTGTGTGTGTGTCATGTGTATGTGTTATATGTGTGTGTGCTGTGTGTATATGTCATGTGTATGTGTGTGTACTGTGTGTGTGCCATTTGTATGTATGTGTGTGTGTGTGTATGTGTGTGTGTGTGTGTGTGTATGTGTGTGCCATGTATATGTGTGTCTGTGTGCCGTGTGTGTATGCCATGTGTGCAGTGCCTGTGGAGGCATGGGGAGGCAGTCAGATCCCCTGGAGGTGGAGTTACAGGTAGTGTGTGCTCTTAAGCCCTGAGCTGTCTCCTCAAGGGGCTCTCATGAAGACCAGATGAGGAGATACACAGTGCTGGGCCAGTACCTGCAAAGTGAAAGAAAATTCCGCAATGACAGTGGCAAAAGCAACATGTCTCCAGAAGGAGGGTTTAGGTCCTGACTGCTGTGTTATTGTTCCTTTTGTCCCCTGAGATAACTTCAGCTTCACATTGTAAATGTAATGCATAGACTCTTCTATGGCATCTGTGCAGATTCCTCAACATGAATATTTTATCGCCTCAGTTTGATCACTCTCTTCCCCCAAATATATGTGTGCAAGCACAAACACATTCAGAGATAGAGTGTTCATTTCCCAAGGTCGACGTGTGACAACCAATATCGCAGCTTTAAACCACGCTGATACCCTCCAGCTTTGGAGTCAAAGAGTATGACGGAGATCAAGGAGTCCTCGGGGCTGATTCCTGTGATGGGTGACCTGCCTCTGAGGTCACCCACAAGCACTGGCCCAGGAGTCTTCCTTCCTGGTCAAGGATTCCATCTGAGCGTTATCAGCCCTCCCTCTCTGCCTGTATCATCCCATAACCCAGCACTGTCTAGGACGGGCCCACTTGACCCTCTTTCTGCTCAGGAAGCACAGGGTTCCTCGGGTCCATGGACAACCACACACACTCTCTTGGCCCTGGCATCGTCAGCTCAGCCACGTCAGCAAAGTCATTTTGGCCTTGGAGCGTGACACATATTTGAGCTCAGGATTGAGATATGTGGTTTTTATGTATAAAACATAAATATAATTACTCTCAATTGCTTCAAGGACATGTAACCATAGGGAGACATTAGATAGATAAGTCAGTAGATAGATGTCTATACCCATTCCTACAGAGAGGCACGGCGGTGAGAGTCATTTTTCAGACCTGATAGTAACCTCTTCCCGTTAATACATCAGCGTACGTTTCCTAAGAATGCCTTCCCCTGTGCTGTAACACGTCAAAACCGAGAATTTAAGGTCAACGTACTCTAGTTTTCAGTCTGCAGACCTTATGCTGCTCCGTATCCCAATAATGCCCCCTGCAAAAGAAGAGTCTAGCCCTGGGTTAAGTCACGGGTGCCCAAGCCCCCGCATGTGTCCTCTTCTAGCCACAATTGTCCCTTGTCATTCATGACCTTGACGTTGGAAGATGCTGGACCAGACAATTCTGCAGACTGGTTCCCTGTGAGCCGAGCCAAGAGCGGCATGGACAGAGCTGACTCGCCGGACTTGGCCTGTGATGAGCTGTTGTACAGCTAGGCTGTTTTCAGAACCATTATGGACGGCCTCACTGTGCAGGGCCAGCCACGTGAAGACTGCAGATGTACACAGGGTAGACAATGGAACCCGGTGTGAATCGAAGGCCCTGGGAGTTTCCCGTGTGGCAACCCACGGCCCACTGGATCCCCAGGGGACCGAGAAGAAGGTACCCTTGTTCCAATACAGACCGTCTGTCCTCAGGGGTCCTCCCGAGGTGATTCCCTGAGTTCATATAAAGTCTGGCCATGAATGAAGCAACGTAAACTGGAAAATGTCTAAGGCTTCTGGCATTCCCATGAAATATCTGGATGTTATCTGCAGTTCAGACACGGGAAAGAGGTCTGCCCCAGATTATAGCCACCATAGACAGAAGACAGGCGAGTGTGCGAATCTATGTGTCCCGTCCACTATTGGTACAGGACCCGTGTCCGTAAGTGGGGTGTGAATATGTACCCTAGGGGGTGCTGAATAGCCCTCTAGAAGCATCTCCATGCCAGCAACAACAGGTAAGGTGTCCTACCACCAAGGTCATGTACACTTACAGCCCAGTGAAGGCGGGGTTTAAATGGGCCCACCAGACCCAAGATAAATAGGTGTTTATTAGGCAAGCACTTACACAGATAAGCGTAAATAACCGCCTAAGTTTTCCTGCTCCAGAAGATGCAGTCTCTGCCCTTCCCATGCTCTCTGCAACCCAGGAGATCTGGAGCCAGCCCCTCCTCTACCTTATAATGGGTCAGGTCTGCACCTGAAACCACACCCTAAGGGTGGGGCCACCACTACAAGTTCACTGTCAAGGCAAGATGCCACTATAGCCCAGAGAGAAGACAGTGATGGAGATTCATCCGATAAACACAGATGATCGGAACTATGCTGAGGACAACCAAGTTTCGTGGGGTTACAATCCTTCAGAGCACCGGGTTAATTGAAAGGGAGAATAGGTTGTTAAAACAGTAGTCAAAGAAATTGAACAAAGGTACCCTTCGATGATGACGGAAAGACCCTCAGAAGCCACAAGCTTATTAAATGAAAGTCCCACCCCCCCCACCCCGTATCAGGGCTGGGACATTTTCTCGTCAGTCACCCAAGGCCCACAAGACACCACAAGCTATTGCCACTGCTGTCTGCTGGATGCCAGAACTCACCATGAAGGCTCTGCAGGTGAAGACACCACACACTGGGGCGTGTCACACCTGACAAGAATGCCCCCACAGCTCCAGCAACGGTTGATTGCATTAATTAAGACGGTTACTCCTCAGGTGGCTGCGGGACTCGGAGATATCAGCCTGGCGCTGAAATGGACACTCCTCCCTGGAAGACTGGCTTTCCTGGTACCAGAAGGGACCCTGCAGGCTGCTGGGGAAGAGCGTCAACAGAAGTCCTGCTTAGTCACGGATCCTACACGCTACACCACAAACAAACACAAGTTTATGACACAACAGCGGAATGACTGTCACACGGACAACCAACCACTTCCCCTTTGGACTTAAAGTTCTCTGCACCGGAAGGAACCCATATCTGAACTGTAAGCCAGAGGGGCGGGCGGGGGGTGAGAACTGTGGTTAGGAAGGTCATGGTCCCCAGTGTGAGGACACCACTACTTTCTTGCTGAGTGGCCGTGACGTATCTGGGCATGGTTGCACAAACCTGTAATGCCAGGAGTCTGACTCAGAAAGAGCTTTATGATTCAAGAGCAGCCTGGGCTACACAGCGCATTGTAAGCCAGCTGGGGATACATAGACCCTGTCTTTAAATAATAATAATAATAATAATAATAATAATAACAATAAGGGTGTGATAAGATGTACCTGCCAAATTGCCTTCTAACTAATACCCACAGGTTACTGCCGCCATCAGCCTGCTGTGAGCTGAGCCTGTTTCACAGTGGGAAGAGATTATTACCCACACTGATGCGCATCAAATGTTCAGAGTGAGGACCACTGCTGTGGCACGGTAGCCCAACCTTTGCCTTTAAATGGAAGAAAGTAACCAGGATCTTATCACCTCCTCCAAGCCCCAGGAGATGAGTGGGAAAGAGGGAGAGCCAGAGAGAGTGTGGGACATTGTACAGTGTCTTTCAGGCCCAGCTTGGCCTTAGCATAAGCCTTTGCTTAGCATGCCTACCTCATGTTTCCTGGACTCTGGAAGCTCAGGCTCAGGCACACCTGCCCAGAAAAGTGAGCATGCCCAGAGAGTGGCTGCCCTGTGCGGCCTCAGTGGAGGAGCTCCGTGGATACTGTCTGCTCTCGCTGACAGATGGTGCCTGTCTCTCGGCTGTCCCAGCCCCACGATGGCTGGAATGCAGGGGGACACGCTGGAGGAACCAGGCAGAGAGCTGTCCAAGGTGAGTAACTCAGCCCAGGCAGAGAGTGCACTCCTGCGCCTACCCTGTCACTGACGCCTCCTAAGACCCAGCTTGGCTCCTGGAAAACCAAGTGCAGTGACTACAGGGTGTGGAAACAGGAGGTACTGCAGGTCGTAGAGGCTCGCACTCTGCGGGCTGGTTTCCCTTCTGGGCCGGAAGCTTGCACAAGGAACGGCTGGTTTCCCTTGAGGCAGGGGTAAGATTCAATTCTTGTCAGGCCACTTCCAGAGCTGTGGCTCAGCCACAATGCCACTGCCTTTGCCCACCTCCCGATGGCCGTGGGACCCAGGTATGCAAAGGACACGACTGTGGTCATGCAAGGCTCACATAGGTCCCCGGAGGCAAAGGGGTCCCGTGGTGGCCCTGTCATCAGAAAATGGGGGCCCAGCACACTTTCCCTTTCCAAGCCCTCCTGGACAGACAAGCCTTCCTTAGTGACTACCCATGCCAGGGTGTTAGGAAACTGCACTGGCTCCGGGGTGAGGAGGAAGTTGAGAATGCTCCCTGGGAGAGTCTTACCTAGGGGAGAAAACAGTTTCCAACAAAGAAGTGGGAAAGTGTTGTCCTTGACAGCAGGGTCAGAGATCGTACTGTTGCCAGGGCAATGGCAGAGCAGTGGGGTGGAGCCAAAACCATTGGCCCTAACTTGAAGGCTGTGGGCTGCCGTTCTGTAGTGTAATGGGCGAATCACTTACTAAGGTACCAAAAACAGTAGGGAAAGGTGGAATGAGGCTCAAGAAGCAGTGTACTGATGCCTCCCAGGACCAGCGACCTTCTCTCTAACCTCTCCAGCAGGGGGAATAAACAAGGCTGGCCTGGAGTGGGTAGAGGCAATTGTCGGCAAGTCTGATGACCTGAGTTTGTCCCCAGCACCCATGTGGTAGAAGCTGTCGTCTGATCGGTGTGTGTGTGTGTGTGTGTGTGCTGTCTGTGTGTGTGTGTGTCTGTATGTGTGTGTGCACACACGTGTGTGCGCGCGTGTAAATATATTAGAGCAGCCGTCCTCCCCGGAGACTCAGCAGTCTCTCAGTGACCATCTGCGTGCTCGCACTGACTCGTGAAGTCCCTAGAGAGGTCACTGGACTTGTTGACACAAAAACTGCAACTCTCATTTATTTTTTTTTTGTTTTAAAATTTTATTTATTTATTCATTTATTTGGGGTTTTTATTGTTTGTTTGTTTTTGTTTTCATTTTCCAAGACAGGGTTTCTCTGTGTAACAGCCCTAGCTGTCCTGGAACTCACTTTGTAGACCAGACTGGCCTCAAACTCAGAGATCCACCTGCCTCTGCCTCCTGGGTGCTGGGATTAAAGGTGTGTGCCACCTCGGCCCAGCTCGCTATAATCTTAACGGGAAAAAATAGTTTATCCTGGAGGTATTTTGAGTGATCACAGCCTGGAAACACACGTTTATGTCACCCCAAACTTCATAATCTAAAGTGGAAGCAGTTTCATGGAGTTTTTGGAGTGTCACAGAACAAAGAACAAGGCAAATTTAAAACACATTGGCGGGTGCAGCAAGATGGAGGGAGCTTTTCTACAGGCCCCAGAAGCTATCTGATGGCATCCTTAGCATCCAGGTTGGTGGCAACTAGTGATCTGATAAGTGAATAGATTCCAAAAGATGTCTACCTATTAGTCTTGAGATGTTAGTTTGGACACAGGTGGGCAAGGAAGGGCAGCTGTAAGGATTCAGGCGTTATGCTGGCCTGCCCTTGTCACCTGGCAGAATGCACTCGGGAAGTACCCTGGTCAGCCAGGGTTCCATGGCTATATACTCTGCACACAGGTGCAAAGGACCCTTAAAAAACCCACTCCACCCATTTCCACTCTCCCACTCTCTTTCTCCACTGCTGCTCTGAAGGGACAGACAGGACTTTTCCTGTGTGTGTCTCTCTGTGTGTTCCCTCTTTCTCTCCTTTCTCTCTCTCCCCCTCCCTTCCCTTTCTAGTAAAACTTCTCTCTTAAGCTCTGTCTGCCTGGCATGTTTGTCCCTCAGCGGGCATGGAATCCACCACGCTTTATCGTAACTGCGGTCCCGGAGGGCTAGAACTAGCCCAGGGTGAGGTAATTAGCCTCTGGACCTGCAACATTGTAACCTCTCCCCGGTACTGCCTTCTAATAAGTGCATCCGTGTCTGCAGGCACAGCTTCCTTCCGAGCCTGGACCCTGTGGTTCTGATGTCAACAAAGAAGCCAGCAGCAGGGCGCATCAACCTGGGGACCAGAGGAAGGACAAGAGGGCAAAAGGGAGTAACCTTCCCCTGCCGCACCCTTCTATCCGCCCTGCTGCCAGGAAAGGTGTCCACGATCTGAGCCGGCCCTCCCAGGTCCTTGGGTGAGGCACCCTACTCAGTGAGGCTAATTAGTGGAGAGTTGGTGTGAAAGCCAGACTAGTAACACTTGACCTCTGCCATCCTCGTGAGCAAACACAGCTGTCTAAATCCATCCTGATACTGAGATCTGACCCAAGACCAAAGAGAATGTGGCCTGCCGGGCTCTTCAGGTGGTGAGAAAGGCAGGTACAAAGAAAGGGCTCCCTTGTTTTGAGTACTGACTTGAGAGGGTGAAGAGTCTGAGAGAATGAGAGTCTGGGAACAGAGAATGAGGGGAATCATTGTCTGCACCATAGAGTTAGCAAGACACAAAGACAGAAAACACCCATTGCACTACTGCCATCTAGAACACTCTTCCACCAAGTTATCTTGGCAAACACACAAAGTACCTTGATAGTTGAAGCTACTCTTTGTTTGGGATTAGTAACTCTATTAACTCTTTCTTTTCTTTTCTTTTTTCCCCTGCCACATACATAGCTCTTGGTAATAAGTAACAGAAGTCACTTCAGGTTTCTGACAGTAATGATTCATTCAAACTTCTTAACCTTGGAGACGGGGTGGAAGGGACACAGATCCACGCCTCCAGCAGAAACGGAACTTGCGTTTTGAGTTTTAATCTTTTCTGGTGACACACAGGGTGTCACCCTCATCCTGAGTCCTGTCAACCACACTGTCACAGGAGTGGCTAGGCAGCTGCAGAGAGTTTATCTGGTGGAATCCATCACAGGGAGGATCTGGAGCTGACTCGAGAGAAGGCCGTGCCCTGGTTAGGTTATCGTCAACTTAACACAGGAGAGGGCCGCCTGGGAAGAGGAACACCTTGCGAAAAGTCCCCATGAGATTAGCCTGTACTCACGTCTGTGGGATGTTTTCTCGATTGACGGACATTTTGGGAGAAGCCAGTCCACTGTGAGTGGTGACACCTTAGGCAGGTGGCCCTAAACTCCGTGAGGAAAGCAGGCTGAGCCAGCTGTGAGAGCAAGCCAGTCAGCACTGTCCCTCCATGGCCTGTGGTGCAGAGACCCAAATAAACCATTCACCCCAAATTGTTTTCATCATGGTGTTCATCACAGCAAAGAAAAAAACTAGCCTGCTGTGGCAGGGCACGACTTTAATCCCAGCACTCAGGAGGCAGAGGTAGGCAGACCTCCATGAGTTCAGAGCCAGTCTGGTCTACAGAGTGAGTTCCAGGACAGCCGGGGCTTCACAGAGAAAGGGAGAAATGAAAAGAAGAAAAAGAAAGACCAAACCAAGCCAGGAAGCTTGCCAGAAGGCTGTGCAAGAGAAGAGGAGGGGTGTGGCTGGGTTGCGGGAGCCTCCTGGGAAGGCTGCACATTCCTGCCACCACCACCACCACCACCCCACCCCACCCCACCCCCCACCGCTGACACTGCTCACAATACAACCACACCGTGGTGCTGGAGGCTGGTCCAGGTCTCACCTGCTCAGTATCAGGCTCCCATCAGCAGAACTAAATCTCTATTTCAAGCCCCCAGGACAAGAGTTAATGGGATCCTTGTGGGCCAGGGACTCAGGGCTGACTTAAGCCACCCCGGGCAGGTTTGGAGGGTCCTGACCAAACGCAGTGTGCAGCAGCAGCCCGCAAGGCGCCGCTAGAGAAGGTGAGGTGCCCAGACAAAAGTGCCCTCTGAAAACTCAGGAATGTAGCAGGGGTTTCCAGGGTGTGGAGGAATCTAGCCGCCTTCTTTGCCAGTAGCTTTCCAGCTGTGAGAAGCCACCTGCCTGACCCTGTCTTTAAAATGGCCCTGTCTTTTTGTCTTTAAAAATGAGTGGCATCCTTCCTACTTAACGCCCCTACAGGAAGGACTCCAGGACAGTGACAAAGCACAGACAGGTGTGTGTGTGTTGGGGACATCTCATTCAGGCCCAGCACCCAGCACTTGGGAGGCAGAAGCAGGCGGCTCTACAGATTAAGTTCCAGGACAGCCTCCAAAGCTACACAGAGAAACCCTGTCTCGAGAGAAAAGAAAAGAAAAGAAAAGAAAAGAAAAGAAAAGAAAAGAAAAGAAAAGAAAAGAAAAGAAAAAGTAGGATCTTTGGAGACATGACCCGTTTGAGGAAGTCACAGTGGGAACTCACTTGTGTGACAGGCGTCTGTATAAGGAAGGGTTTAGAGACGTCAGCACATGGGAAGGCAGTGTGTGAGGACAGACAGCAGGAAGGGAGGTATGTGCCCCCAAGTCATGCGAGCTGAGGCCAGCGGAGGGTGAGCCAGGCCAGGTGGGACCCTTCTGTGAGCAGGACGGGTCCTGGAGAAGTTTTCCTCCCAGACTTCAGGCCTCCAGAACTGCAACATGGTAAATGTGGTCTTGTTAGGACAGTCCTAGGACGCTATCACGGTTTACCCAGCATTTGTCACGCGGGCCACTCCCAGGAAGTGTCCTAAGAGGACATGCATGAATCTACAAGCTGGACGTGGTCCTGGCTGGCGTAGAAGCCGCCGTGTCAGCTCACTCAAACGTAGCTAGTTCTCAGTGGTCACTGCGCACTCACCGCTTCTCCTTTATACGGAGCCCGCGCTCGGGGCCAGAGGTTCAGTATCAGCTGATAGCCCCATCTTAAACTGAAGACGGACTGGGGAACCGACCTTTTTCTAGTCCCTGTCTCCCCATGCTCCTGAGTTTTGATCCGTGGTTCCCCAGAAGCCACCCAAGCACCCTGCACAGTAAAGTGAGAGACGAAATGTCCCAAGATTCCAAACGGCCTCGCCCTGGGTGCGAAGCTCTTCGTATACTAAGGCGCCAGTAAGAGCTACTGCTCAGGGGCTCTCCTCCGCGCCTCCCTCGCCTTCTCCAGATGAGTTCCCGGTTAATGAATTCCAGACCCTCATTTAATAAATGTTGCGTGGGAAGCCTCGTCATTTGGCGCTCCATCAATCTCCAGCGGGCACACTGGCGCCCCTGTGGAAGTACCTGGGATCAATAGAGCTTGGCGCCTGAGTCTACGCCCCCCCCCCACACACACACACTCTGCCACCTGGAAGAATTCCGTAATTGAAAAGGCCTTATAAATCAACACAGCCAAATTGAAAACTCCCAGAGAACAGCACATCCTTCACACCCTTCACTTGGGTGTTTGCTACGATTCCTCTTTGCCTTCCCAGGAAGGGGAGATGCGGGAGAACGGAGAGCAGGCAGGAGGCAACCCTTGTCCTGATGAGGGAAGAGGTGCTTAAAATGCTGGAGTTCGTCTAGCTTCCACTGCTTGTCCTGCCTGATTCATTTCCGTTGTGTTTTGACCCCTACTGAAACACTAGATTTACAAAGACCTGCGTCTCTTCTAGGGAGGTAGAAGTCCAGAGCACACCGTGGTGCTAGTTACCCCCTGGAGAAGACCCGGCTCTGCAGGAAAGGATGCTTCATCTCCTAGAAGAAAGGAGACGGCCCGGAGTGTGGGAGGAAGAGGGGGTGTGTGCTCCCAAGGAAAAGGAAGTTGTTTGAGGGTTGAAAAAAATAAAGGAAACTGAAGTTAAAACAATAAAAGGAAGTCTTATCAGGGGTCAGATTAGCCAAAACAAATTGCTCTCGCTTGACAAGTAGAAGGAAACAGAGACCCAGAGACCCTTCAGCAGGTGGGCAAGGCTCTCCCACAGCCTGCAAGCCTTTCACAGAAATACGCACAGACAAAAGAAAAGCTGGAAGCAACTTGGTCCACAGGGGGATGGGTAGTATTCCATTAGGTTATTAAAGAGCTCTTTCCGAAATAAACCAGGCATCCTAGTGCCTGAGACCTATTTATAAGTATAGTGACAAAGAAAAAAAATGGCAACAGTAGGTGTGAGTCTGTGTATGCATCCAGTGTTCAGATACGGAAGAAAAACCCTGCAAGAATGCACTCCAGAGCATCCTAAAGCAGACAGGGAGCAGAGACTGGACCAATGCTTTGTATTCAAGGCAAAGAAGAGGGGAAAATCTAAGAGAAAAAGATACAGAAATAAACAAGGAACGGGACCTATCCACAGCAAATGTGACCTCCCTCCCGCCTCTGCTGTTCTTTTAAATCGTTTTATTTTACTTATTACTATGGTGTTAGTGTGTGTCCGTGGATATGTGCCAGCTGCGGCGCTCACGTGGAGGTCAAGGGACAATCGGGCCACACAGTGTTTGCCCTGAGCGCTTACAGGTAGAGCCATCTTTCTGGCCTCAGCCATCTTTAATCAGGAGGCGGCGTGGGTCCTCGACTTAACTGATCAGAAGGCTTTCCAGCATGTACCTTGCTTGCTGTCCTGCCGCAGCTCAGTTAGCACTGGGTCCCTTAAGGGCTCACCGTGGGGTGTGTGGCCACCAAGGGTCACCCTAAACAACAGGTGGAGGCTGAGTCCAGGACTCAGACTGTCCAGCTCGCCCATATTCTTCGGGTTTCGGTAAACCTTGGTGTCAAGTTTGTTCCCCTTGACACTCAGTCGCCTGGCACTGGGTATTGTCTTGGTTGCAAAAGAAACTGACTTGACCGAAGGTGGGAATTATCGTTAAGTGTCCACTGTTCCGGCCGTCTCTGATGAAGGTGGAACTCGGCTGGGTTTCAGGGACAGAACAGCTCGCTCCAGGGACTTGCACCTTCTCAGAGAGCACTTCACCCCATTGTGTTGTCCTTCTCTTGAATGGCAGTGGAGCCTGCCGCTGGTCAAGCAGCCTTACCACGGAAAGGTGGGGGAAGGGATGGGTGTCACACTCACCAGCAGAGAGCTCCAGAGGCATCTGGGTGCAGAACCTTGGGAATATGGCTCGCTCACCCAAGCCCTGGGGTGAAGTGAGATTTCAAACCAGTGTGAACTCAACAGGGGGCGTCACCAAAAACCAGACAAACCAGCAAAACCATAGAAGCATGGCAGAAACAGCACCCACCCACCATAGGTTCACACCCACCCACCATAGGTTCACACCATCAACCCCTTCCCTCCCTCGTTCCTTCCTTCCCTCCCTTATCCCTCATCTATCCCTTCCTACTCCATTCCTCCCTCCCTCCATCCCTCCCTCCCTTCCTCCTTCCCTCCCTCAGCCCTCCCTTCTCCATTCCTCCCTCTCTCCTTCCCTCCCTCCCTCCCTCATCCATTCCTCCCTCCCTCTTTCCCTCCCTCCCTCCCTCATCCATCAATCCCTCCCTCCCTCATCCATCCATCCATCCATCCATCCATCCATCCATCCATCCATCTTTCATTCCCTCTGTCTTTGAAGACTGACTTCCCGAGGCTGGTGTCATGGCTCAGCAGTTAAGGCACTGTATGTTCATTTGTGAGGATCAGAGTTCAGATCCCAGAACCTACCTCGAGTGGTTGGTTCACAAATGCCTCTAACTCCAAGCCCAAGGAATCCAACGCCCTCTTTTGGCCTCTGCAGGCACCTGCACACGTGTGTGCACATACAGTCACTCACACACACATAAATAAAACAAAAACAGCCAGGTGGTGGTGGTGCACACCTTTAATCCCAGCACTCAGGAGATAGAGGCAGGCAGATTTCTGTGAGTTCCAGGCCAGCCTGATCTACAGAGTGAGTTCCAGGACAGCCAGGGCTGTTGCACAGAGAAACCCTATCTCAAAAAAAAAAAAAACAAACAAACAAACAAACAAAAAACCAAAAAAAAAAACAAAACAAAAAAAAAACACAAAACAAAAACAAAAACAAAAAAACCTTGCTCCTTCAGGCATCCTAGACCTAATGGTGGGAATGTTTGGTTGCATCAGGTACCTCCTGCCATTTAACAAAGCAGCCCCAATGTGAGTGTCCTGTGATCTCACACAGTTCCTGTGCATTGGGAAGTCAGAGTTTTAGTAGCTAGACAGTCCTGACTCTGCTGTCCCAGAAGCCATGGGAAAGCTTGGTTAGGGCTGGAGAGTTGATCCCAACATAGTTCACTTGACTGTGAGGTAAATAGCACCAGGGTTCACTGGAGACTGGCGGTCCCCACACAAAGCTGCTGGTGAGAGGGACACAGGTGGAGAATTTTCCCAGGAACCACCCTTCTCTGACCATTCACAAAGGTGGCTTACCATCACGGTAGTCACTGAGCTCCGCCACAGGCAGGTAGGGAAACCACCCCACTGGGTAAAGAACATTAGAGAACGGTGGTCCTATCTCAGAGTCTTCACAGGGTGACTGGTCTTTCAGGGAACGAGTTTTCATCCTCAAGCCACCGACTGTGACCAGCTGTGATGGCTTCCGGTTACTCTCCTTGCAATCCTATACTGATGAGAAAGAAGTTTCCAGAAAGGGAAGTTACAGAAGGCAGTGGAGAGAGCAAGAGGGAGAAAGAGAGGGGAGAGAGAGGGGGGGGAGAGAGAGAGAGAGGAGAGGGAAGAGAGGGGGAGAGAGAGAGAGAGAGAGAGAGAGAAGAGAGGGGAAGAGAAAGAGAGGGAGGAGGAGAGAAAGGGAGAGATGGGAGAGAGAGGGAGAGAGGGAAGAGAGAGAGCACCTCCAGATCAGAAAAGATCCTGGGAAAGGATTATGATAGGCTCATTTGGCTTCAGATAACTCATGGATAGTGTCAATCACTATGGCCAAGGGGGCGGGGCTTATTGTTAGACTATGAGAATGGAGACAGGATCCCGGATGGTCACCCATGACATGATATGCTCCACTGGGTGACTTTGGAAATGCCACAGTCTTTTTTTTTTTTTTTTTTTTTTTTTTTTTTTTAAAGATTTTGTGTGTCTGTCTGTCTGTCTGCATCTGTGTGTGTGTATGTGTGTGTGTGTCTGTCTGTCTCTCTGCATCTGTGTGTGTGTGTCTGTCTGTCTCTCTGCATCTGTGTGTGTGTATGTAGGCCAGAAGGGGGCACCATATCCCTTGGAGCTGGAGTTACAGACATTTGTAAGTCACCAAGCGGATGCTGGGAACCAAACCCTGGTCCTCTCAAGAGCAGCAAATACTACTAACTGCCGGCCATCTCTCTTAACATATCCCCTGTCTTGTATGTTTGTTTGAGACAGGCTCTCTCATTGGCTGAAACTCACAGGTTGGACCAGTGAGTTCCAAGGACCTAGCAGTTAGGATCACGACTACATGCCATCACTGCGTCCTGCTTTCTACGTGTGTTCTGGAGTTTGAACTGATGCTTTTAAAGCATTTTACCCCGTGCCTATTTTTGGTCTGTGCATATGGTGTACAGCACATTAAGGGCTGCAGTTACAGAGCTAACCGGTCTACAGAGATCACGCGGCTTGCACAGCTGAAGACATTTATTATAGGGTTTTCACAGAGGAAGTGCCTAGCCTCTTCCATGCAAAGGAATGTACAATTTCCATTGCAATTGTTCACGATCACACGATCACATTTTTCTTTCACCGTCTCTGTTCCTTCTCTGCAGAGCGACATCGTGACAAGCCAGCAGAGCAGACATCTGCGGGCAGAAGAATCCTCCCAGGCCCCATCACTCCCACCTGCTGCCTGTGAAGCCTGCAATGAGTTTCACCCCAGGCCCAGGACCCAGTGAGTGAGAAGAGCGTTCACAGGCAGCTGGAACAGGCTGACTCTTACCCATGCATAACTTCCCCATTCAGAGATCAGTGTCACGCAGCCTGCCCAAGGCTGGCAGGCCAGCAGCTGATGGCCCTGGTCTTCTGGGACAAACAGGAACCGCCTCCAACAGTTTCATTCTGGGAGACAGCTTAGTTAAATAACTTTATCTCCCAGCTGAGGGGTGGCTACCCACAAAGAGAAGTGTGGGGGTGTGTTTCCTAAGTCAGCTCAGCCTGGGAACGTCCTTCTGGGTCAGCCCAGAGCAGAGCCCTGGGAGCTGTGTTCCTGCCACTCCACAGCAGAGAAAGAAGATGGCGTCTTCGCCCTGTACTGACCTCCGCAGTGCAGTCTGCTTTCTCTCCATGTCTGCTCCTTCTCCCTCCTTTTTTCCCCTTGTTCTGTTGGGGGAGGCTCTGTTTGTTTGTGTTGTGTTTGCTCATTTGTCTTTTTGACACGGGGTCCCATGTGACCCAGGCTAGCCTCAACCACTCCGTAACCAAGGGTGACCGTGCTCTTCATTCAGTCCCTCCTTTCTCTTCCTCCCGCTGGGATCGCAGATGTGACTCCACACCTGGTAGGTGCGGGCTGTGCTGAGAGTCAAACCCAGGGCCTCGTGCACAGCTCTCTGCCAGCTGAGCTGCAGCCCCAGTCCCCAGCAGCGTCTTCCTCTACTCTTCTCCACCTCGATTTGCTTTCTTTCCTTCTGTATGGGGGGGTGTGTGCCCTGTGTGTGTGTGTGTGTGTGTGTGTGTGTGTGTGTGTGTGTTTTCTGTGTGAGTGTGTCCTCTGTGTGTGTGTGTTTGTGTGTGAGTGTGTCCTCTGTGTACTGTGTGTGTGAGTGTGTCCTGTGTGTGCCCTGTGTCGTGTGTGTGTGTGTATGTGTAAGTGTGTCCTCTGTGTGTGTGTTTGTGTGTGAGTGTGTCCTCTGTGTACTGTGTGTGTGAGTGTGTCCTGTGTGTGCCCTGTGTCGTGTGTGTGTGTGTGTATGTGTGAGTGTGTCCTCTGTGTGTGTGTTTGTGTGTGAGTGTGTCCTGTGTGTGTGTGTGAGTGTGTCCTGTGTGTGCCCTGTGTCGTGTGTGTGTGTGTATGTGTGAGTGTGTCCTCTGTGTGTGTGTGTTTGTGTGTGAGTGTGTCCTGTGTGTGTGTGAGTGTGTCCTGTGTGTGCCCTGTGTCATGTGTGTGTGTGTGTATGTGTGAGTGTGTCCTCTGTGTGTGTGTTTGTGTGTGAGTGTGTCCTGTGTGAGTGTGTGAGTGTGTCCTGTGTGTGCCCTGTGTCGTGTGTGTGTGTGTATGTGTGAGTGTGTCCTGTGTGTGTGTGTTTGTGTGTGAGTGTGTCCTCTGTGTACTGTGTGTGTGAGTGTGTCCTGTGTGTGTGTGTATGTGTGAGTGTGTCCTCTGTGTGTGTGTGTTTGTGTGTGAGTGTGTCCTGTGTGTGTGTGTGAGTGTGTCCTGTGTGTGTGTGAGTGTGTCCTGTGTGTGCCCTGTGTCGTGTGTGTGTGTGTGTATGTGTGTGTCCTCTGTGTGTGTGTGTTTGTGTGTGAGTGTGTCCTCTGTGCACTGTGTGTGTTTATGTGTGAGTGTGTCCTCTGTGTGTGTGTGTTTATGTGTGAGCGTGTCCTGTGTGTACTGTGTGTGTGTCTGGTACCCAACGGGGCCAGAAGGAAGTGTGGGCCACCCTGGAACTGGAGTTACCAATGGTCGTGAGCCACCACGACAGTGCCAGGGACTGAACTCGGGTCCCCTGCAAGAGCGGCAAATGTTTTCAATGACGAAGCCACTCAGCCACCTTGGTTTTCAAGACAGGGTCTCTCACTGAACCTGGTGCTCATCGATTGGGTAGACAGGCTGAGCAGCGAGACCCAGACGCCCTCCTGTGTCTGCCTCCCCAGGTGGGCGCTGCCACCCTCAGGGTTTCCATGGGTGCTCGGGCTCACACCCAGGCCTTTGGGTTTGTAGAGCAAGCCGTGTGTTGACTGAGCCGTGTCCTCAGCCCTCAGCAATGGAGCAGGCTTTGGTGACTCTCAGAGTCCTCCTGCTGCGAATGGCATCCCTCTCCACAGCCCGGATGCCCTACCCTGACAGAGAAGGGAAGAAAGAAGCAGGCAGACATTGCGTGCCCAACCAGCCTGGCTTCCCTTTTCCCCTTTCCAAACTGTATCCAGCACCAAGGGAGACCCATCTGTTCTGAACCCTTTTTTGTAGCAAAACAGAGCGCAAATTAATACCTCAATAAATTATCCTGCCACATAAAATTTCATGCTAAATCAACTATCATCTTGTACCAAACTCTAACACAAAGCCAGAAGCAAAACCTGATGTCTTGGGGGAAGGGGAGGAGGCCGAAGGATAAGCCAAACCTATAAATTCTATGCATCCGGGGCTGGGTTGGGGATGCTTCCTCTGTAAGTTGGAAACACATTAATTTTAGTAGGGGGAACATTTGGTTGATAGTAGGTACCTAATAAAAGTTTAGTCTAACAGAACTAAACACAGGCACAGGGTGGGATGGACGAGAGGAGTGGCCCAGATTCGACCCTATCTCTCACCCTTCCTTGCCTCGCTCCCCCAAACTCTGCAGGTGGTGACCCCTCAGGTCCAATGGTCCTCAGAGCTTCTCTCTGACCCGCCGTCACCTTCCTGCCCCCTTCACAGAGGGGACCTGGGGCCAGATGGCGGGCATGCGACCTGGCCTGTCGCTTAACAAGTGGCTAGGCCACGACCCCCGTCCTGACATCACTTCCTTCTGAGCCGAGAGGGAGGAGTCTCCGTCACAGTTCACGCCACCTGCAAGGGTATCAGTCATCATCAAAGGCTAATACGAAAACAGGATGGGATCTACATGGAGGCAGACAAGGCCAAGCTACCACCCTCACCCCCAATCCTGTCCAATCTGTCTGCGCCCTGCCGGCTCCTCCCCCTCCCGCCAGCTCCTGCCTGCCGGCTCCTCCCTGATCCCTTGCTCTCCACAAGCCACTGGCACAAGGCACCCAGAGTCCCTCACTTCTTTTGAAATATAAATTAGATTTTGTGTCTACTCCACACATTAGATTTTGTCCCGACTCCAAACCTCCTGCAAATGATTTTTGGTGATACTTAAAGCCTCCGTTTCCCTCCCTGACACATTCATGCTCCCAGCCTGCACGCCCAGCCTCCTTACCTACCCCATTCCTCTTCCTGCCCCCAGAAAGGCAGTAAACTGCCAGCCCTGGTTCCCGCTGCTGGGCACCTGCTGTTTGCTCTCTCTCTCTCTCTCTCTCTCTCTCTCTCTCTCTCTCTCTCTCTCTCTCTCTCTCTCTCTCTCTCACTCACTCACTCCGAGCCCAGCTAACAGTGTCTGCACGTGGGCTCTTCCCCCTCCTCCTCCTCTGTCAGATCTCACATCAGGTGTCAGCTCCTCAGAGGCCTCCCCAGACCCCACCCAAGCCCCCTCACTCACTCATCAGCCTGCTTAACTTTCAGAGAACTAGGCAGCCTCACAAAGCATCTTGTTTGTCTCTCTGATTTATTTATTTATTTATTTATTCATTCATTCATTCATTTACTTATTTATTTATTTAATCTTCTGTTACAGGTTGTGACACAAATGCCACCAAGGCAGGGATCTGGTCTATATTTGTTCACACGCCCAGAACGTAGAAGGTGCCCAATAAACTTCTAAGAAGTAAGGGGTAGGGAGTTGAGCAAACGGAGAAGCAAACGGGCTTCTGGTAACATGCATGCTCACAACCTTGGCCACCCGTGAGAGAACCAGCCGGCCAATCAAGCCAGCTACCCTCACCCCATCACCCAGCTCCCAGTCAGGTGGATCAGGTATATCTGAAGCCGCTAAGACCTCAGAGGAAATGGCGGGAACCTTGTAGCCCCTCTCTCGCCAAGGCTGCCACAGTCTGCAAATGTGGGGTTTGTTCTCTTCTGACTCTGCGCTATTATGGTGAAAACAGCCAAGAGGCTTGGGCCCTGTGCTTGATGCAGACCTCGAGTGGGCTCTTAAAGAAATAAGAGAGAGAAGAGCCCAGTGCAAAGTCAAGTGTTTGTTTTGTTTTGTTTTGGCAGATGTTGGCCTTATCAGATAGAGACGGGAACCCAGAGCTGGGGACACCACAGACTCTGAGGGATCAGGCTTTATGTGAGCTTAGAGTGTCCACCAGGTAATTCCCTCCCTCCCTTCCTATTGGTCCGAGGGTGTCCTAGTAGAGGTGGTTGATTGGCTGGGGTAACCCTATTTTATGTCCAGGTGGGCATAATGTATAGCCGAACGGATGCCATAGGAAGGGTGATATTGGGGACACATCACTGGGAGGCTGTGACACTGGCTCAGCAGAGTGGTCTATCAGCTGTGGCTGAAGATCTTTCTCGCTGGGAGAGGCCCTGGGGCCCAGTTAAATTCCTTGCAATCAGTCTCATGGTCTCTGTGACAAGGAGACCATAGTATTGATTCCACAACACCCCCGGCTGGCATTTTTACCCTGACTGACAGGAAGGTTCTGCAGGGCTGGGGAGACACCACCTAGTATAACTGAATCTATTAGAGCCAGAGGCATGGCAGCCCAGATTGCTGCCCGAGGAGGAGGAGTCGACATTGGTTATTTACAGGCATTCGTGGGACAGACATGCGGAAGGTTTATGATACCTGGGCCTACTTCATTATCCACAGAGGGCCTCAGGGACTCGCCTGGCATCTCCTCTCCACCTCGGGAAGGTTAATTACACCTGGGGGAAACCGATGTGCAGGAGGTAACTGCGAGCACGTCTCCGATGAGGTACCTGTGTGTCTGGGCACGGGTATAAATTTGTGTCTGTTTCAGATCTGCCTGTCTTTACAACTGAATATGTCTGTGCTTCTGTCCTGGCCACATCTCCCACTCATGTACCCATGTCCCTTTCAAATAGCCTCTGAGGGGATTGCAAGATCAATCTCCCTCCCTCGATGGCTGCCCACGCAATGCCTCCCTTTTCCTACCCAAGGTACCTTCTCCCCTGCTGCTCAGAAAGGGAATCTTGAAGCCACTGTTTGTTATGAGTTGTTTCCCACCAGCCTGGTCCCAGAGCCGGGCCAACCCCAAATAACACAGAGAGGTGTTATATTAGCATTTCTTACTGGCTGGCTAGCTCTGTCTTAAATAACAACACATTTCTATTAATCTAAGTATTTCCACATGGTCTTATCTTACTGGAGAGAGGGCCTGGACTTCTGCCCTCTCTGCCCTACATGTCGAATCTCCTCCTACCTCTTCCTGAATCCTCCTTGTCTCTAGCCCTGCCTATCTTGCTTTCCTATTGGCCGACAGTGCTTTATTCATTAACCAATACGAGAAACATATTTGCAGGATGACATCTCCCATCAGCTGTTGGCTTCTGTTCTGGGGTTAATAAGAGCATGTGATATAGTACGCTAATCAGCAGTGTGTGGCCCTGAGCCCTGGCTGGTGGAATGTCACCTATACGTTGTCCTTTTACATTACTCCTTTTTTATTTTGTTTTTTGTGTGTGGCACTGAGGGAAATCCCAGCCCTCTGAAGTCATTCCTAAAAAAGAAGATAAACTTATTTGTATGTGTGTGTGCGCGCACACATGTGCACGTGCGTACGGTGGCGTGCATCTGGACAGCAGAGGGCAACTTACACTAGTCAGTTCACTCCTTCCTCCATGTCATTAGGTTTGGTCACAAGCTGCCTTAACAGCTTCGCCATCTTGTCAACCCCGTTTGTAAGTTGTCTTTTTTCTTTTTAATTTCTTTTTATGGTGTTTTTGCCGGCATGCATTCTGTGTGAGGGTGTGGGATCCCCTGGAATTGGAGATACAGATAATTTTGAGAGACAGCTGTTATGTGGGAGCTGGAAGTTAAATGCGGGTCCTCTGGAAGAGCAGTCAGTGCTCTTAACCACCGAGCCGTCTCTCCAGACCCTGCAAGTCATTCTTATAAATAAATAATAGAGCCACAATTGTTGTTTATTGACGTGAAACACTTATTCCAAGTTACGTGTTTTATTCAGTGGTTATTCCCCGAAACAGACTGGTGACAGCCACCTCCTTTAAATCCTCATGTGTTGTAAAATCCTAACCTTTGACATCTTGTGAATAGTTATGATTTATAATTCAACAAGATTGGTGGAGAGGCGACCTTTCCGTTGCATACATTTTAATCAACATTCTCAGCCCTCCATTCCTCAGTCCCTTGCCCTCGTGACCTCAAAGCTACACACTGAGGAGGCAGCATCCCAGAAATTCAGCGGACAGAGGCTGAAGAGCTTGCTGCTCTTCAGAGGGCTTAAATTTGGTTCATGTCACGCAGCTCACAACCACCTGTAACTGCAGCTCCAGGAGACCTGACATCCTCTTCTGGCCTCCAAGATCACCTGCAAGCACACACACTCACACACACTCACACACACACACACACTCACACACACTCACACACTCACACTCACACACTCACACATGCACACACTCACACACACTCACACACCACACTCACACACACTCACACACACTCACACACACTCACACACACTCACACATGCACACACCACACACTCACACACTCACACACACACCACACACTCACACACTCACACACCACACACCACACACACACACACTCACACACTCACACACCACACACTCACACACTCACATACCACACACACACACTCACACACTCACACACCACACACCACACACCACACACACTCACATACTCACACACCACACACTCACACACTCACACACACTCACACACCACACACCACACACCACACATACACACTCACATACTCACACACCACACACTCACACACTCACACACACTCACACACCACACACTCACACACCACACACCACACACACACACACACACTCACACACCACACACTCACACACACTCACACACACATATAAACACAAAATTTTTAAAAATTCCAAGCAACCTGAGAGCTTGAGTCAGTGCATGGAGGGCGGCACTGGAAGAGAATAGTCGTGCTGTCAGAGCACACTTGCTTCTCAGTGCAGCTCACGTAAGCTTACACTGCCCAATGTAACACGTAACACGTGCTCCATCTTATGGACCATCAACAAGAACTCTTTAAGATAGCTTGGACTAGACTATTCCATGTGCGTGTGTGCGTGTGTGTGTGTGTGCATGTGTGTGTGTGTGTGTGTGTGTGTGTGTGTGTGTGTGTGTGTGTGTGTGAGCAGGAGTCAACTTTAGGTGTCTTTCTCAGTTACTGTCCACTTTGCTTTTTGAGACAGGGTCTCTCTGAAGCCTGAGCTCCCTGACTTGGCCAGGCCGGCTGGGCAGTGAGCACCTGGAATCATCCCGTCTCCGCCTCCCAGCACTTGTGTACCAGGCTTATGTCACTGTGCCTGGCCTTTCCACGTGGATTCTGGGGAGTTAAACTCGGATCCTTGGCTGAATTCACCTACCAACTAAGCCATCTTCCAGGCTGATTATATTGCTTAAAGAGCCCCGTGCTGCCCTGAGAGTTGACAAAGCTGACCTATGATCGCATGAGCCACCCCTTCATTTATTTATTTATAACTTTACAATTATTTACACTTTTCTTTGGATGGTTCACTTGTTATTTTTCTATCTATTAAAGCACTACATTTTCTCTGATTATTACTGTTTTGCACACACACACACACACACACACATACAACCTACTGTTCTGGTTAGTGTTGCTTGTGTGTGTGTGTGTGTGTGTGTGTGTGTGTGTGATTTCAGGGCTGACCACTTGGTGTTGGAGAACCAGTTAGGAACAGCGTGACTGTTGGTGGTATGTGTCACCAGTTAGGAACAGCATGACTGTCGGTGGTATGTGTCACTAATTCCTGTCTCTCATGGCATCTCAGGAGGACTGTAAAATTAAAATCTCAAGCAAACATCCCTACCCAGCCCTGTGGTATGTGAGGGGGTAAGTCAGAAAAACCACCCACCCTCCTCTGGGTGACAGGCATGAAGCCAGGCTTTCCCTGTGACCCTGGGGCTCACGGCCACTCACTGTTACTGGACGACCTCTACAAAATGATCAGGGTACAAACCCTCCTCTCTGAAAGTCTCTGTGATCCAAAGATGCTTGCCTGGCAGAGTCCCAAGAGAGCCTGCTCTTTGGCTTCAGGCTAGGATCCCTGGGACTTTGCTCTGGTGCCTCTGCTAGATTTAACCATTCTTCCTGGAAAGGTAGGTGGCCTGGGTTCAAATCTCAACCATCTCCCAAATCTAGCTGTGGGAACTCCAAGAGCTCCTTCTCCTCCCTGGGCTTTGTGTGATCCATCTGTAGATGGCACTGGCTGCCATGCGGGCCCACAGGATTCTGTGGTTAAGCAAGGCCCTTCCCGCTGAGCGTGAACACACCCCCTTCTCTAGCCAGGAGAGATGGCAGCTCCTTGGCCGCTGCAGTCACCATTAGGTCTCAAATACTGTCCCTAGGAGTGACCACGACCTGAAGGTAGCTACGCTCTTCACCTAGGCTTGACTTGGAGGTTGTCATTGTGGAGGGACCAGTGCTTTCTCGTGAGGAGGAGGAGGGAGGGTGCCATGATCTAGGCCCCGGGCACCAAGGAGGCTTCCTGTAGACAACATTCCAATCACCACCTCATGGTGCTCTCGGGGGTTCCCCGTATAGTCCACGGTTGTGAGTCTGAAATATCTGTCACATTCTTTGAAGGGTGGTGACGCTGTAAGGCCTTGTCATTTCTGGGGGTACCACCATTGTCATGCACTTGCCCCCCCCCAGGAAAAGCCCCTACAGACCTCCTCCACCCACCCCCAACCCCATGCCTCCTCCTTCCAGGAACCTCATCCCACTAGACCGAATGAGTCAAACACAAACGCCCTCCAGTTCCCAGGGCCCTCTTGGAACCATTATTTGCTCCCCCAAGAGGGTGGCTTTTAATTCCACTTAGGTGAGAGCCTGGCTTTCATCCTCCCTCTCTGCTGCCATGGCAACCAGTGTGCTGGCAACGGGACTAGAAGAGCACGAATTCTTCTTCCACCAAGCGCAGGAAAGTGGAGAGAACTCCCGGAGAGAGGAGACAGTTCGCCGCCTCTGTAAACAGCCTCTAGAAAAATGCCTGACTGAGGTCAGGACCATGGAAAGCTCCGCAGGCTGAGGGAGAGAGGGGAGGGGGGAGAGGTAGGGGGAGAGGAGAGGAGAGGAGAAACGGGGAGGAGGGAGAGGAGAAGAGAAAGAGGGAACGATAGGCAGGGAGGGAAGAAACGGGGGAGGAAGGGAGGAGGGAAAAGAAGGGGAGAGAAAGGGGGAGGGGAGGGGAAGGAGCAGCTGCGTTAGCGGTTGCACTGCAGCCTTAGCTTCTCCAGAAAGAAGAGTGTTGGGGGTGGGGGCTGTGTTTGCTCCCTGCACCTCTGAGAGGACTTTGTCACCATGAGATTTCACAGTTTCCCAAAGTGTGATGACAGGGAGGGACCAGCTCCCAGCCTGCAGAACCACCCTGTGCAGGCTTGAGTCGCGAGCTGTACTTCTGAGACCTCTCACTAACAACGCACACTTGGTCTCAAGGCTGGCTAGTCTGCCCACACTCCAAGGTGAGGCACAGAGTGAGAGCCAGGATCCACACCTCCCAACTCGGGAAGCTCTCTGAGCCGCCCAGGGTCCCCCTCGATACACCTCAAAGCCCCGTCCCATCAGATGTGGCAGCGTGCCTCTTGTGAGTCTGAGTCCAACCCAGACGCCATGTTGAGTTCAAGGCCAACCTAAAGTGCACAGGGAGGCCCGGGGTCCAAAGCGAGGACGGGGCAGAGGGCTTGCGTGCGAAACCCGGCGACCTGAGTTCGGATCCCCAGAAACCACACGACCAGACACGATGGCACTTGTCGGCAACCCCAGCACTCTTACAGTGAGGTGATGGGAGGTAGAAACAGGAGAATCGCCCAGCATCTCATGGGGCCAGCTAGCCTGGTGTCTTAGTTATTTTCCTATTGCTGCGCTAAGGTGCTGTGAGGAGGAAACCTACAGAAGAAAGCATTTACTTGGGCTTAGGTTCCAGACGACTGGAGTCCATGATGGTGGAGCTAAGGCCTGGCGCCAGGGCAGCCGAGATCTTACATCTGCAGCAGCCAGGAGGCAGAGAGCACACTGGGAATAATGATACTTTAGAAGCCTCAAAGCCCATCCCCAGTGACACACCTCCAACAAGGCCACGCCTCCTAGAAGGCAATACTCCCAAAAGGCCACTCCTCCTCCAACAAGGCCACGCCCCCCACAGTGAAGACACACCTTCTAACCCTTCCCAAATCTGTTCCACCCACTGCGGACCTCATAATCACAGGTGAGCTATGGGTCCCTTCTCATTCAAGCCACCACACCCGAGACACAGGGCTGGAGTAAGAGAAACTCTTGCCTCCGACAGTCCCCTGACTGTGGTGTCAGCTGGGTCCCGCTGGGTATAGCTAACAGAAATGGCTCTAAACCAACACTGCAGAGAAAGAGCTGAGGGTGGAAAGAGGGCTCTGAGGCTCGGAGTGCGAACCTCTTCTTGCACAGAACCTGAGTTCAGTTCCCAGCACCCACATCAAACAGCTCACAGCCATTTGTAACTCCAGACCTGGGGCTTCTTCTAATCTTTATGAGGTCTTGTACTCGTGTGTGTGTGTGTGTGTGTGTGTGTGTGTGTGTGTGTGTGTCTGGATGGGTATGCACACACACATAATTTTTTAAGTAATATGTTGAATAGTTTTTAAAAACAAACACATGGGGACTTTGTTACAAGGACTCAGAGGTGTCTCCCTGATCAGATGGCAGGTGACTGTCAGGATGCTGCCCCCTCCTCATCTGCCCTGAAATGCCTCTCTGCACATGAGCACCAGACCACGTGACAGAGCTGGCAGTGTGGCCCACACACCCAAAACATCGCTCAGCTCTGTTTCTCTGTCCCAGTGCACAACTTTCGGGAGAAACGCTCTAACCTGGGAGGCATATCCCCTCCAGTTCAGTCACCATGGCCAGTGAATGCATATGGCACTGGCATGCCACCCAAGGACACTGTGGCTGGTGAACAAGCAGAAACCAGGTCAATCCTGTAAGCTCTCCGTGGCGATGACACATCCTGGCCGCAAACCAGGGATGGGGCACAGTCTACACACAGAGAGAGAGTTTTCCATCATGCATGAAGCCAGGGATGATGGAGGGAGTTAAGACAAACCTGTGACTGGGTCAAAGCAGCCACACACACACTGAGCATCACTGAAATGGCCCCTGTGAAGTGTTAAATAAAAAGTGCTAAGGCAAAATTATAGTCATCAGTTTAATTGAGTGAAATTGGCTGAACATTAATATTCATGATTATTAGAGCAGCTAATTTTCCTCTTTATAGAAAGCAAGTGAGGGCTCCTTTCAACTGCAGCATTTTCCCTCCCCTGGATTTCTGTGGGGGAGGAGGAGGATAAATGACATGGCCCTTGGAATCAGCCATCCATTTCTCAAGGCTCTTGCATGATTGTCAAGGACCTCTTTAATGGCTTTGACCTCTTAGAGGGGGCTGGGTGGAAGGAGCCTCTGAATATTTAAAAGAATGCATCCATGGGCCTCTAAGACTGCCCCCCCAGACAGATCAAGGCAGGTCACCTGAAGGAGAGACACATCCTGTCCACTCTACTGTCCCCAACTCCCAAGAGGAGTGTCAGAACCAGGACAGTAACCACAAGAGAAAATCCAAAGGCCGGGCGGGACAGGATGGGGTGCGCACATGAGATCCTGGAGAGAAAGAAGACTATGATGGGAAAACCGTTTCAGTGGTCCAGTGATGAAATCTAAGGAGGAGAATGGATCTCCAGATGAAGCAGAGGTGGACCAAGGAGTTACACAGGAAGAGAAAGTCATTCAAGAGACTTTCATCTAGAGGAAGGCTATCTAGAAACCATGTATGCATGCACACACCACACACACACACACATACACACACACACAGACACCTACACACACACATACAC
Source organism: Cricetiscus sungorus (assembly GCA_030556225.1). Lineage (NCBI taxonomy): Eukaryota > Metazoa > Chordata > Mammalia > Rodentia > Cricetidae > Cricetiscus > Cricetiscus sungorus. The sequence continues at coordinate 34,476,235 of JANBXA010000044.1, read as the reverse complement.
ATATATACATACATACACACACATACACACATATACACACACACAAACACACATACACACACACCACACACACACATACATACATACATACATACACACACATACATATATACATACATACACAAACACATACACATACATACATATACATATATATATATATACACACAGACACACCACACACATACACAAACATACACACACACACCACACACAAACACACACACACACATACACACACACCACACACACCACACACATAAATACATACATACATACATACACAAACACACACATACACACACATACACATACACACATACATGCATACATATACATATATACACACAGACACACCACACACATACACAAACATACACACACATACCACATACAAACACACACATACACATACCACACACACCTACACACACACACATACATACATACACATACACACACATACACACACATACCACACACATACACACATACATACATACATACATACACAAACACACACACATACACACATACATGCATACATATACATATATATACACACAGACACACCACACACATACACACACACCACACACACCACACACATAAATACATACATACATACACAAACACACACATACACACATACACACATACATGCATACATATATACACACATACACACATACACAGACATACATACACACACATACCACACACAAACACACACACACATACCACACACATACCATACACAAACACACATACACACACATACACATACACACATACATGCATACATATACATATATATATACACACACACCACACACATACACACAAACACACACATACACACACATACACATACATGCATACATATACATATATATACACACACCACACACATACATACAAACACACATACACACATACATGCATACATATACATATATATACACACACACCACACACATACACACACACACATACATGCATACATATACATACACACACACACACACAGGCTCACTGCATTTGCCCACTAAGGGGCCTGTTATACAGCAAGTACACTTGACATCAAGATCTGTGTTCCAGATATTTTCTGTTAAGTTGAAGTGGGGCTCCCTTGAGAATTCTGGTGACAATGGTTCTTCAGGCAAAGGGCCGTCTTGCTCCAGAAAGCATGGGTAAGTCAAGAACCACAGAAGTCAAGAGATAAGGAAACTTGAAGGGACCTCACTACCAATGAAGCAATTTAAAATTTAAAATTATAGTCATTATAATTTTACTCACTACCCACAGAGGCGGATCTCTGTGAATGGGAGGTCACATGAGACCCTGTCTCAAAACCCGAAGTGTCTAGTCCAGGTCACAAGGGTCAAAGGAAGTCTGAGGAATGCTCCAGGTTGGAAGGGACTCAAGAGACAGGGCAGTTTCACACGGCGTCGATGCAGATCTTGGTCACTGGGACGGATGGCGTCTAGGTTCCTGGCGGCCGGATGCCCGGGATTAGTGTCCTGACCCTAAATGTTGCACTGATGGTGCTGAGAAGCAGACTGCTGTGCTCGTGGGTGACAGGGTGTCTTACCTGTCATCTGTTCCTCAGTTGCTCTGGGGCGAGTCAGGGGGCCATCAGAATTAAACACCAGAATTGTCCCCAGAATCAGCGTCCCAACCCCTCATCTGCCTGGCCACTTCCTGAACACAATTCTTAGAGACACTCTATGTGCATCCCCAGGGTAACCACAGGCCACGTAGGGCCACTGGAAACGTGGTCCCTGTGACAGACGGACTGAATTTTTTCATTGTATTTAATTTTGTTACATTTAATTTCAATGAATTGAAATGCAAATGGCCCCGTGTGGCCAATATGGGTGCTGGGGACAAAATTCTAGGGCATGAACCGCTGACATCATTGCCCAGCTCCTAATTTCTCTAAAGACAGTCAAGCTGAGCTATGTCACGTGTCCTTGGTACTCCCAGGCCAGAGTCTACCTGCAAGGCTTAGCTCTTCTGAGAAAGAGCCGTGCTAACTGAAAAGTTTCTACTCCACATAAGCCTCTCCACCGACACAGCAATGCAAATCAGCCCAAATCAAACCGAATTAGAAAAAGCCCACGTTTAATGGATACAACCCTCCCAGGGGGTCTTCCAGCCCCCAGAGAGGAGATGGGGAAAGGGAGACTGGGAAAATCACAGCGTCTGTTCTCCGGGGGAGGGACAATTTAAATACCCCGTGGGAATGAACGGTCTTGAGCATCTCTGGGGGAGGGGCCGTCATTTGGCGGGCTTTCTGAGATGCATCAGGGTTTGGAGGGAGATGGGGGAGGGTACTTGGGTGTAACCTCCACCGTAACATCCCAGACTCTGGGCATATGGTTGCCACGGGCTGGGGTGAAGCTTCCACCCTAACAGTAACCTGCATGGCTACCTCTTCCTCCTGACATAGCTCTCTCTGAGGAGGCTTCCCCTGGTTGGCCCATCTTGTGGTCTTCTGAAGAGCTTTCTCCTGAGCCCAGACCACTCCACAAGGCTGGGAGGAGGGATTCAATCTACTTCCTGCCAGTCTGGGGACAGCTAACACAATCTGCCTCCCACTGAGATGCAGAGCTGAGCTCTGGAGCCAGCAGAGGAAGAGCCTGATGGCGATGCGGAGGGCAGGCTTTCATGCACCCTGAGAGGTGAAGAGGCCCGCTTTGTGAGAGCTGAATAGCGTTCATTCTGTGACATCAAACCGCGGCAATCTTTAAGCAGTGAGTCCCAGCAACCCTTAGCCTAGATTGCTGTCCCTTCACCTCTCCCAATCCCATCCTCTCCCATGGTTCCGACAGGCCTTGTGTGAGCTCTCCTGGATCCTATTCTTACCCCCACAGCGCCTGCCCTCACACACCCCTCTGTCTTGAACACTCGAGGTCAGGTTTGGGTCATATGACAGCCCCCCAGAGCCAGCCACTCGGAACAACCAAGCCCCATGGAAGGCTTCAAGGAAAATCCGTTCCGTGTCCCCACTCACAGGATGCGGCTGCCACCCCAAGGGCAGCCTCTGTGGCTGTGAGGGGATGCATTTCTCAGCACCCTCCAGCGTCGGGTTCTGAGCCCCACCTGCCAGGAGATGCCAGGCTCATGACCCTTCCTCCACAAATGGGGAAACTGAGGACAGGGGCAGAGCTGACTGTTACCTATGACAACAGAGCTGAGCACGGTGTCAGCAGCCTTTTGTTCCTGTGACAGAGCGAGCTCAGGAGAGAGGAGGGGAGGTTCCTTTCTGCTCACCGACGCACGGGTCTCAGCCCTTGGCTCTGCCACTTGTGAAGCCAAGAGCGTCGTAGTGCAAAGGCGCCGTAGGCGGCCAAAAGGCAGAGAGCTAGCGGAGTGGGTTAGGGACAAGACACGCCCTTGGAGGCACACAAAGTGCCCGGCTTCCTCAAACCTCGTCTCACCAGCCAGTCGGCCTGCAAGAAGGAACCCAGCGACAAAGAACGGAACGAGTGAGCTCATGCTCCAAATGCTTCTCAACAGCGCCACCTGCTGCTCCAGAAGAGCCGTGCATCGAAGAGCCGAGCTGGAAACAGGAGCCGGGGAAGCTGCCCAGGGCGAGGGCGGTTACAGGCTGAAGGGCAATCACCCGGACGGACGAGGGACCAGAACGCTGTACAGTTTTTCCAACGGCTCCCGAGAGTCAAGCAGCGATTCCACAGGCTTAAACAGGGCCGCCTGTAAATAGGTTCCTACGAACGTCCCACCGTCCTCGTGGGTACTGGGCTATGGTGGGTCAAGCCCATATGCTTTTCTGAAGTCTAAATGAGTCACTTACCGCTTGGGGTGGCTGTTGTGGGGACAAGCACAGCAGTCCGCCAGAGTCCTCTGATTGCTGGCCCAGTAAAGAATAAAAGCAGTACTGAGGGAAAGATGAAATTTTAGGGCCACAGGGCATTGGTGGAGCACGCCTTTAATCCCAGCACTCCGAGGCAGAGGCAGGAACATCTCTGTGAGTTCGAGGCCAGCCTGGTTTACAAAGACACACAGAGAAACCCTGTCTCGAAAAAAGAAAGGGAAGGAGGGAGGGAGGGAGGGAGGGAGGAAGGGAGGGAGTGTGTAGCATGTGTGCATACGCATGTGCATGTGCACACATACCATGACACACATGTGGAGGTCTGTCACCTTTTTTTTTTAAAAAACATGGGTTCCAGGGATCAAACTCAGTGCCCAGGCTATTGTGGCCACTAAGCCATTTTGCGGACCCAAGAATTCTTAAGGAAGGTCATGTCTATTAAATAGGAGGTGGCTGTCGTCAGGGTGTCCTTAAGAGCCCCTGGAAGAGTAGCAGCTACACAAGGAAGAGCAGCCCCTTGACGGCAGAAAATGTGCTGGGTGGGTGTGGGTTCACCAACAGGGGAACTCCTGCAAATCCCTGCTGCTCTACAGAGCTTCAGATGGGATACAACCTGACCGGTCTGAGCACTGATTGCACCAGACCCGATCCCAGAGGCCATTTCCCTAAATCAATGAGAGAGCTCTGCAGGTGAGGCCACTTGCCACCAAGCCCTAAGGCCTGAGTTTGGTCCCTGGGACATACAGGTTGGAAGGAGAGACCAGACTCCCCCAAGTCATCCTGACCTCCCCAAGAGCTGTACTAACCTCCATCCCCATCAAAAAACCAAAAAACAGTCATCACTGTGCCCAGACACTGTAAGAGGTCAAGCGATGTCAGCCGCCACCATTCCTAGTGTGTTAAGTGCTATGGAGGAAACTGATGAAGAAATAAAGAATTCAGAGGACAGTGTATTCCATCAGGCTGTCACATAAATAAATAAATAAATAAATAAATAAATAAATAAATAAATAAATAAGCTTCCCCAAAGAGTTTCATCTTTGCTGAGGCCTGGAAGAGCTGGAGGTGGTCACGGCCGTGGTAACTGCACAGAGCTCCTGAGGTGGTGTTGACCTGAGGAGCCACAACTGGAGTGAGGGGCAGTGTCTCCATGCCTTTGCTGGATGGGTGGATGGATGGGTGGGTGGGTGGATGGATGGATGGATGGATGGATGGATGGATGGATGGCCCCTCACCTGAGGCCTGGTCCCTCTGTCCAATCAAACTCCTACTTTCCCAGCTCTGCTCCCAGCTACCTCCACCCTCACTCGGCTGTCTCTGATCCCTTATAGGAACGCTTGTCCTAGGGTCTGGGGCAAAGCAACAGAAATCAGGAAGTGTCAGCATAAAGCTCTTAGTTACAGCTGCTGGGTCCCAGGTCCCAGGTTAGGATGTGGCTATGTTGGTTGTCGGTGTTTGTTTTGTTGTTTATTTGAGACAGGGTCTCAAGTCACCCAGGCTAGTCCCAAACTCTGTCGCCAGAGCTGACGTTGATGTCTTAAGCCTCCGGTCTCTGCCTCCTGAGGGCCGAGATTATAGACAGGTGTGGAAAGGAAGTGAGCGCCCTCAACCCGAGGCCCCTTTTCACGGTGTCTCAGACCTTCCCATCTCCCCTCGCTGAGCAATTTCACATTTATCTGTGAGATTGTTTGGCATGACTATCTTCTCGGGGAGCGAGGACAAGGGACCCTATGTCTGGGCTACATATAGAAAGAGCAGCTGCAGGTGGGCGTGGCCTGAACAACGGTCCGCTCTGGAGACTAAGTCCAGAAGGACATTGGGCAGGGAAGCCCCGCACATGTGATAAATGCCCTTAAAGGAGAGGACTGGCCCGGCTGAAAAGAAAAATGAAATCCTGAATCGTGCAGGTGAATGGATAGAACCAGAGATCATTCTGAGCGAGGTAACCCAGACCCAGTAGGGTGGATGTCACATGCTCTCTTTTGCCCGAGGCTCCTAGCTCCAAATCTTCAGATATGATACATGTCCTGGAGTAACTGAAGAAGCCAGGAAAGTAAAAAGGGATAACGGGTTGGGGAATGAGAGAGAGAGAGAGAGAAGAGAGAGAGAGAGAGAGAGAGAGAGAGAGAGAGAGAGAGAGAGAGAGAGAGAGTACTAGCAGGGTACAGGTGATCTGATTGGGCAGACAAGAAACACGGGGGGGGGGCTTTAAGTGGGGAAGGGGGTGATAAATACAGAAGAGGCGGCAGGATAATATAAGAGTAAGGGTGCCTGAAAAGGTCATAAGGGGTCGCACTATTAACTATCTACCTAAAAAGAAAACCTGTAGTATACATAATTCTCGGCATAAATATACCGATACCGTTTTAATGGACTTCTCTTATCTGGGCTGACGATGCTCCCCAAAAGAGCCATAGACCCTCTAACAAAAACTCCAACAGCAGGCAGGAGAGACCCCCTTTTGAGTTGTTGGCCAGGGTTATCTGAGAAACTCCCAAAGCATTCTGTGTTGGGGACATCACCATCCTCACAACCTCAGGTCTCTGGGATAGAAAATTACTGCCTCTTGAGAAATAAACAGGATGTTCAGCAGAGCATTCCAAGGTACAGGCTTTCGGTTTCACAGCCAGTCAAAGAATATAGCTCAGGGCTATCTCTCCTGCTGCAATTCACAGCCAGTTACAGGTTAGCCAAACAACTCAGGGCATTCCTTCTACTGACCTCCTCACTCTGCCTACCTGCCAGTGCCCATGCCCTGGCTACGTGCAAACCCTGCTCACATCCTGCCCACGGCCCTACATAAGCCTCCCCTGAGAAAATAGAATTCGTCAGCCTGATCAGAATACTGTCTTGCTGTCCATTCTTCATGTCTCTCCCCCCCCCCCGTTTTCCTCTAGGTGTTCCCCAGTTCGTCATTGACTGCCCCACGGGTCGGGGCAATTCTGGACTCTTGCCCTTGCCCTTGGCTGCTTCCCAGCGGTGGAAGTTAGGTCCCTAATGTTAAAGATTCAGGCATTACGCTGGCCTGCCCCTGTCACAGGGCAGAACGCACTCAGGCAGTGCCCTGGTCAGCCCAGGGTTCCATGAGTACTAGTCTGCACGCAGGTGCAAAGGACCCTTTAAAAGTCAGACCCCGCCTACTTTCACTCTCTTTGCTCTCTTTCTGCTCCTGTCTCCCTCTTCTGTCCTCTCTCTGTGTCTTTACCTCTTTTCTCTTCCCCTCCCTCCCCTTTCTAATAAAACTCACTCACTCAAGCTCTGTCTGCCTGGCGTGTCTGTCCCCTCCTCGGTCACCCTTGCCTGCCATGGAATCCGCCACGCAGGACCCCCTTACAGCTTTATCCTAACAATGGAACAAAAGAACAACACCTATTGCGGAAGACGCCATGCACATTGGACAGAACCCAGAGGACCTGAGTTGGGACTGACCTGTATGATGCCTCCTTCCTGAGGACAGAAGGTGCCATACAAGCTCCAGATGAGGAAAGCAACCAAACGTCCTACCCAGCTGTGCCGCCTATGAAATACAACAATGAGCAGCACGGCATGATTACACCGAGAGTGCAGGAGTGGCGGGCACGCCTCGGCTGCAACCAACAATTCTCTGATTGGACTTAGGATCCTCTCACCTGGTACTGGAAACCTGGGCAACTGCCCAGAGCTGGGGAAGCCATGGGTCATAGGGGGAAACCTAGACTACCAATTTGCTAATCCAGCATAATCCCTAACTACATTCTAAACATTTGTCCCGATACCCACAGAAAAGTGTGGCCCTCACCCCTCAACCGGGAAACTTCCCTTTGCAACAGGCAGAGACCGTTACAGAAACCCACAGCCAATCAAAATGAGACCCGTGGAGCCCAGTTACAAGGGGCACATCTATAACACAATTCCTACACCTAAGAAAGGAACATTTCAGGAAAGGGGGCAAAAGGAACATAAGAGCTAGAGGCGCTGGGAGCTTGTCATTAGATCGTGTCTCCTGGGAGTGTGTCAGAAGCCACACGTATGAAGACTCATCAACATGGCTGCCTAGCATGACCCGAACGAGAAAGACACCAATAGACATGTTAAGATAGAAGATGGAAAACTCAGGAGGCCACAACCTTAAACGGAGAGCTGTAGGCTGAGGGCGATGCAAACAGTCTGCCCAAGAGGAGAGCCAATACCAAATGCTCAGCCCTGAAAACATACACACAAGTACCATTCCTGGGCAAGCTGTATTTATGCGTTTAGGAATATATAACAAAGAAGAAGGCCATGGATTTGAAAGCAAGAGGTGGGTACATGGGAAGGTTTGATATATCATGATCTCAAATTTTGAATTACAAAAAGTAGAGTGGCAGCTGGGGTGGCTCAGAAGACAGGAGCAGTTGCCAGAGAACAAGCTGACTGTCGTCCTGCAGAAAGTTGCCCATCACCTTTGAGGCAGGGTTACTCACCTGTCTCTGATGTCACAGCATCATGACACAGCAAGTGTCTCTTTGGGCTTTTTTGTTTGTTTGTTGTTTGTTTTTTGAGACAGGGTTGCTCTGTGCTGCCCTGGCTGCCCTGGAACTCGCTCTGTAGAGCAGGCTGGCCTTGAACACATGTCTTTTGAGGCCGACACCAGAGGGGAATAGGGATGTGGGGACCTGTAACCTTGAATGCTAACGGCACGGTCACCTGAGTGAGACAGGCAGCTGGGAGCAGAACACACAAAGCCCAGAGGACACAGGCCTGATTCCTCCAGAAAACCCAGGAAACTCACTCCTTCCCTGCAGTGAGAAAGGAGGGAACATACCTATTCCCCTCTAAGATATAGATGCTGACACCGTTTTGTATCACAAGAGAGATTGCTGGCCAGGAAACAACAAATTATTTACAGTGTATTTCCCAGAACTCAAGAGAAACTCCCCCCCCCCCACAGGCCTGAAACCAAAACATAATTTAAAACAATACGTCAAATTTAGGAGTACATAAATTCTCTCCACCTTATAAAAACACACCAAGAATTTCTCACCCTCTCCAAATAGTTCAAGGCCACCCTGAGCCCACACACCACCGTGGAAGGATTACCGTCACAGGGAAGAGGCTGTTTCTACTGGTGGTGACTTCCACAGTGGCAGAGGGAACCATTAACATGAGGAGCAGAGAAATCCCCACAAAGCAATCAGTGGAAACCCACCCAGGTCTGCCCACCCTGTAGTAAGCCTAAAATTAGTCTCTTACTGAACTGTCTTTTGAGGTACCTGATGGGACCAAGGACAATACTAGAAAAAATATAAGAGCAGCAGCTATAGCTCTATAAACTATAAACTACGGTTTATGCACGGTTACAGATGGTAAAGCACCATAAATACCAGGAGAGGAAAGGAAGGAGGAAGGAGGTCCCTGTAGGATACAAATGTATCAGTTACCTATTGCCATAGTTCTGCTGTGTAACAAGCACTGCAGTGGCTGTAAACCATTCTTTTTAAGGTTGCCTCCATGAGTCTGAAGGCTGGCTGCAATTCTTCTGACCCATGCTGAATTCACCCACACAGCTTCCAGTATTTCGGGCTGGGGTCTGATGACCTCAGTTGGGACAGCCAGGCTCTCTCCCTCCCCTCTCCCTTCATGTGTCTTTCGTGTTCCCCTGAAAGACTGCTCTGGGGTGGGCTCCAGCTACCCTGGGCATGGTGCACACATGCCTCTGCTGGCGTGATGCTTCCCAGTGTCATTGGGCAAAACATGGCATGTGTCATGCCAGATCCAGGAAGGGGCTGAGTGGTGAAATGCAGGACATCAAAAGACAGCAGAGGACATGAATGAAAACAGCCAGCCTGACACAGAAATAAACACCCAGTTCCCATGCTCTAGTCCCTAGCCCATGCCACACCCAGTGGAGAAAAAACAAGAAACCCCAGCCTCTCATATGAGAAACTGGTGGCCAACCAGCTCTTCGGTTAGACACACACTTGTTCAGAGGGCACACACAAATCTTTTTTATGTATTCTTAGATGATTTCACAAATGTATACATTGTATGTTGATCAGACCAACCCCCACTCCTCCTCCAACTCCTCCCCGTTTGCCTTGAAGTGGAAGCAACCAATTCGGTTGCTGAAGTTCAAGGTGCTGAAGTCACGGGCATCTGTGCACACACCTGACTGACCGGTCACTGGAGACTTTAAAAGCCCCTACATCTCAGAACCGTCACCTGGGGGGGGGAAGGGCAGACTGACCCGCCAGCTCCTGTCTCGAAAGCTCCTCTCAGCTTCAAGTGCTCCCGGGCCTTCTGAGGGGGTTGCTTTGCCAGAGAAGCAGGATGCAGGGGACGCCCACTCTGCACTAACTGGTCATTTTGTCCACGGCTAGCAGGATGGTTCCAGCATGAGTCTGGGCAACCTGGCGCTCAGGGCACAGACTGGCTGTGCAGTCCATAGCCAGCCTTATCAACGCCTGCTAGCTTGTCAGTAAAGACAGTAAAGAGACCATTTCCCAGGAACAAGGCCTCGTCTAGGAGGGACTGTGGGCCCGTCCACGCAGCTCAAAAACACACCGCCCAACACTGCTAATTATCCTTCTCCGGCCGTGGCCCGGAGTGCCCACCGCCTGGGTGTCTGGGATTCAGCTCGGCCATGACGTCGCCCTTTCCTTGCTTGGTCAGATACCATCACCCTTGTATGTAATTTTCTCATTTCCTAAGATTACAATATAGGATGTATTTTTCTTCTGTTCCCATAAAACAAGGACCAATGGGCTGGGGAGACGGCTCAGCAGTTAAGAACACTGACTGCTCTTCCAGAGGACCCGGGTTCAATTCCCAGCACCCACATGGCAGCTCACAACTATCTGTAACTCCAAGATCTGACACCCTCACACAGACATACAGGCAAAACAATGTACATAAAATAAGAATTTTAAAAAGTATTTTAAAAACAAACACCAGTGCTTCTGGCATTCACGGACCCTGTGTGCTTGCCAGTGATCTGGGAACAGGGACTGAGGGGTGCTGGAGTAGACCTCTGGTGTCAAACTTCCCTCCTCTCTCCTGTGGGGACCTGCTGGAGCTGCCCGTCACAGCTTCCATAGCAATGGGCATGGTCCAAGGGAGAAACCCCGCCTCCTGAGCCAGGCTGGGTCTGGGGTAGCCATGTGACTTGACCAAAGGCACTCAGGAATTCTTAATAATCTGCAATTGTCTCAGGGAACACTGAGTGCTGCCTGGATGTCACAGAGCTGAAATCTGGGTCTGCCACATGCTCCTGCTACTTGGAAGCAACTTGGTTCTTCCCACCAGGTGGCTCCGGGTCCACAGCTCCGATGTCGTCACCTCCTCAGTGTCCATCTGGCTATGGTTACCAACGTACTCTGCTATTGGTTCTCTGTGGGTCCCCCTAGTGCCCCGTTTGGATCCTCCGCTGCCCCACACTGAGATGCCAGCTCTCTCCCTACGCTATGCTCCTGGCCAGGACCTACCTCACCACACCCCGTGCCGGGCATGCTCTGTCCCACAGAAAAGTGTGCTTCTCCGAGGCGTATTAAACCAACTTTCCTCACTTTAAAAAACCCCAGGGGCTTCCACCAGCCCTGGATTAGTTCTTCATGTCCCGTGGCTGCCATGCCTGTCTGCTGCTGCTCGTCCCATGCTCTTCTCCCACAGGGGCCCACATGCCAATCCCTGCCCTAACCAGGCGCTCCTGTGTCAGTCTCTCCTATCTGAGCCTTTGCATATGCTGTTCCCTCTGCCTTGCAGGACCTCCTCACTCCCAACCTGGCTTCCTCAACTCCTCTCCCTGCAGTGAGTGCCAGCATAAACGCCTTCTTCCTAGACCCTCCCGCCTGTCGCCACCACCCATCAGCCAGCAGAAAGCCCATTGTCACTTGTGATTATGTCTTGGTGCCCTGGTTGCTTCCCTTTCGGGATCATCATCATCACCATCATCACCATCATCATCACCATCATCACCATCATCATCACCATCACCATCCTCACCATCATCATCACCATCATCATCATCACCATCATCATCACCATCCTATTCACTTAGCCAACGTCAGCCTTCCTTGTTTTCTGGCACTGCAGGGCAGGTCTGTGTCACCTTCCTATTGTACGTCCAGTGTATTTGTTACCCTGAAGAAACAGAGCACACACGGAGAGAGACAGAGTTGGGAGTGGGGCAGATAGAGAAGGTGACACTGTGGCACAGTGTTTGCAGGGCATGTGTGACACCCCATGTACAATCCCTGGCCCAGTGGCATCTGTCTACAACCCAGAACCTGGGAGGTGTTATTAGAAAGGTGAGAAGTTCAAAGTCACCTTTAGCTATATAGGATGTGTCCAAGGCTGTCTAGGCACACCAGCCCCTTCAAATTGACACCTAAAATTAACATGACACCCCCCCCAGACCAGACCCACAGATCTGTCAGACTGAAGCAGAGTCACACAGTCTAGGGTCATCTCTGGGCCCTGTGCTCCTGAGGCTGTCTTGGGCTGGGTCCTCTAGAAACCAGCCCTAAGCAAAGGTCGGTGTCTATTAGGGTTCATTCAGAACTCACATAGGACAGGGACCTGGAGGCAGGAGCTGGTGCAGAGGCCATGGAGGGTGCTCCTGGTGGCTGGCTCAGCCTGCTTTCTTAGAGAACCCAGGACCACAGCCCAGGGATGGCCCCTCCCACAGTGGATCTTGTGGAGGCATCTTCTCAATGGAAGTTCCCTCCTCTCAGAGGACTCTAGCTTGGGTGGGTGGAGCCAGCTCAGGGAGGGCAAGTGAACAAGCTTGAGTCAGTCCTCAGCTGCCACCTCGTTTGAGGCAGGGTCCCTTGCTCACTTGGGTGTGCTCCAGTCTAGCTGGCCGATGAGCTTCAAGAGATGCTTCTGTCTCAACGCAGGTCTGCTGAGGTTGCAGGCAGCTGGGTCGGCACACATTCTCAGCCAGTGCCCACGCTTCTGCGGCAAGTGCTTTACCTCCGTAACTGTCTTCCCAGGCCAAAGTCGTTAGTTTAGAAGCAAAGGTTGCCTAGCCACTCAGCTCACACCTGGTCCCCCTAAAGAACTCCCAAATGCCACCAACCTCTCTGATTAGGGCCAAGCTCACTCCCTAGTGATTAAAGACCATTTCCTTGGCTCCTGGAATAAACCCTTTGATGTCTGGCCAAAGCCGTCCCGGGAAAACTCTCTCGGAAAGACACACATGCGTTGAAAGCCTGGCTTCCTTGGCCAGCAGGCATCCATCTTCATTTCCATGGCTCCTGTTACCATGACAACACAGAGCTTCCACCCACAGAGCTTTTGGGATTCTGGATGAATCAAACGGACATGGAAGGCTGTAGTCCCTCTGTCCGGCAGCCCCCATGCTGCTTCAGATGAAACAGAGGGTGTAGAGAAGCAGGGTCTACAGGGTGAGCTCCTCTGGGGCCTCACTGCACCCTGATTTACCATCCCCAAGCAGGAGGGGTAGAGCGCTAGTCAGGGCTCTTGGTGGGGCTGAGAACACACTGACCACCCTTAGCCAGTCTCTACGACAACGGGACTGAACCTTTAGGCTTTTCTGGCCATTTAAAAGTCCTTTAGCTGGGAAAGACTCATGCACACACCGCTGGGGGAGGCGGTGACCAGGCAGTTTCCCGCGCACTCAGGTAAACCCCATCCCCGCAGAAGCCCCAGGTCTGGATCAAGGAGACTTGACCACTGGGCAGATGGCTGCTGGGCCTGAAGAGGGAAGGGGCCAAGGTGTTCAGTCAGAGGCTCCAAGAGGGCCCTGACTGCCCTTTTCTCACAGCCAGACTCACGGGGAAGCGTCCCGCATACCTACAGCACGGGTGACAGCACGTGGCTTCCAAAGCTGGATCGTAAGTGGCACTACCCAAAACACACTAGGGAGGCAGAGGCAGACAGATCTCTGAGTTCAATGCCAGCCAGAGCCACTCAGTGAGATCCTATCTCAAAAATAAAGACAGTGAGCTTGTTTGTTTGTTTGTTTGTTTTACGGACAGGGTTTCTCTGGGTAGCCCTGGAACCCTCTCTGTAGACCAGGCTAGGCTCAAACTCTGCCTGTCGTGAGGGATACTTCCACTGCCAAAGGCCCAGTGATACATGTGGGAGGCCTCAGCGGGATTTGTCCTCTAGAACCTCGACTTCTGCCTCCTCCAGCAAAACATGGCAGAGGCAGACGCCATGCAGAGATGGGAAAGCTTGTGTTTGGTTTGGAGTTTCACAATGGACATAGTTTCCATGCAGCCATTTTCTAGCTTCTTTGTTGTGTGTCAAGATAAGCATAAAAGGTAAGTAAGAAAGCCTAGGAGTGATGCACGGAGACAATTCTACCTAACACAGGAGTGACCGAGGGCGCCATCCGGGGAGCCACAGCCCCTGGTGTCCACACAGCCAACGTGGCGGCTGCTCTGATGCGCCCAACCATGTGGTTGTGTTGTTACATTTTAGAATTTTCTACTCCACGTATTTTAATCATGTTCCCTCCCTTCCCCTGTAAGTGCTCCAAGATCAGCTGGTCTCAGATTACAACCTGGCCCACAGACAAGCCTCCTGTTTAAAATCCTGGAAACTCCACCGAACAATCCAGGCAGGATGAGTCTTAGACAAAGCACTGGGGGTAGAGGGGTGCTGTCAGGTGTCAGGCTGCACCCCGCAAAGATCATTGGATGGGAGCTGAGTATCTCAGAGGAAGACCTGCGTCCCCATTGTCCCCACTCATCCCCAGTGTCTCTCGTCAGCAGGGCCCTCAGAATTTCTGGATTTGCCTCTGCTAACCTAAATCCACTAGGGGTTATTTATGTTGGCCTCCCAAGAAGCCCTGGAGAGAAGAGGGCTTTAAATGTGGCACACACTGTGAGTCTGAGGCCAGCCTGGTCTATAGAGCAAGTTCCAGGACAGCAAGGGTTTCACAGAGAAACCCTGTCTCAAAAGAGGGGGATGCTGGTGATTTTTAAAAATTGGCAATTTTAAGTCTGAGTGCCTCTGCCTGGCAACTTCAGAGGGTAAGTGACTTGCCCCACACTGGAATAGCCATGAGTCTGGTCTGAGAGCCCTTCTGTCTTCTGTGACAGCAACTGCCCCACCCCCTTACACTAGTTATGCCAAGCCAGGCAGTGGTGGTGCATGCCTTTAATCCCAGCACTTGGGAGGCAGAGGTAGGTGGATCTCTGTGAGTTTGCAGCCAGTCTGAGCCTGGTCTACACAGTGAGTTCCAGGACAGGCTCCAAAACTATACAGAGAAACCCCATCTCAAACAAAAAAGAAAAGAAAAGAAAAGAAAAGAAAAGAAAGAAAAGAAAAAAAAGAAAAGAAAGAAAAGAAGAAAGAAAAGAAAGAAAGAAAGAAAGAAAGAAAGAAAGAAAGAAAGAAAGAAAGAAACCCCCACTGTGCTGGCTGGTATTATGCCAGCTTGACACATGATAGAGCCAGTGGTTCTCACCCTTCCTAATGCTATTGCAGTGACCCTTTAACACAGTTCCTCCTGTTATGGTGAGCCCCAACTATAAAAACATCTTCGTTACTACTGCATAACTGTAATTTTGCAGTTATGAATCATTATGTAAATATCTGATATGCAGGATATCTGAAACGAAACCCCTGTGAAAGGGTTATTCTACTCCCCCCACCCAGGGGCCATGACCCAAGCACGGGTTGAGAACCGCTGAGCTAGAGTTACATGGAAGGAGGGAACCTCGGTTGGGGAGATGCCTCCTTAAGATCCGGCCATAGGGCATTTTCTTATTAAGTGGGTTGGCGGAGGGCCCCACCAACTGCAGAATGGGACACCAGCCCACCTTTCTTATTTTTTATGAAACGTTTAATCTTACGCTTGTGTGCATACACAGGGACCTGGAGGCAGGGGCTGATGCAGAGGCCGTGGAGGGTGCTGCTCACTGGCTTGCTCAGCCTGCTTTCTTATAGAACCCAGGACCAACAGCTCAGGGGTGGCCCCACCCGCAGTCGGTCACAAGAGGCTGAGGGCATAATCTGAATCTATGGGCCCACTAACTCCTCCAAGAGGCAGTTTCCAGGAGCAGGTCCCAGGTGCTTCGTTCTTCTCTCCTGTTCGTGGGTTAACAGGGAGGCTTCAGCTCTGCTCCACGGAAACCCTCTATTTGGTATCCGGAAGGCCACAGCAAACAGCCACACAGAACGCAAACTAAAAAGGCCTGGGAGGGCGTGGTGCAGCAGACGGATCTCTGCGAATATCTAAACCAACCTGGACAACGTAGTGAGTTCGAAACCAGCCTGGGCTGCACAGTGAGACCCTGTCTCGAAAAACAAACAACAATAAAAAAGAAAACAAAAAAACAAACAAAAAAAACGGTTAGAGGGAACAAGAGAGAGGAAAGAAAACGGACAAACTCTGATCCCGGGGCTGAGACGTGGAAAGCGCTGGGTGGCGTGGCTGCTGCCTTTGCACAGCAGGGAAACTGAGGCACACGAAGTCCAGGCGAGCCCAGGGAGAGGGAGCAGTTAGATGCCGGGGAGCGGAGGCAGGACGCGAGCGCCCCCTACCGGCCCAGCGACCCAGACTCCGCCCCCCGACGCTTATTGGCCGCTGCCGGCACGCGACGCGCGAAGCCACAGCCAATAGGAGCGGCACACGGCGCGTCTTTCCCGGGGAAGGCCGAGGAGAACTCGAGAACCCGGAAGCGCAGCGGATGGACAGGTGGAGGGAGCCAATCCGGCGCGGCGAGGGCGGCGAGCGGTCCAATGGCGAGGCTCCGGGGGCGGGGCCGACGGCCGTAGCTGCGAGGCACGGCCGCGCGGGCTTAGGTGGTGCGGCGGCCGGGCGCGAGCCCTGGGGCCGGTTCTCGGAGGGGCCCTGCGGCGGGCCTTGCGCCTCCCTGTCCCAGCCTCAGTTTCCCCTCCGGGAGTAAGCCCAGCATGCTGGGCTGGAGCAGCTGCCAAGGCCGCGCGCAGTGATGACGTGGCGGGTAAGGCCCTGGAGCCGCGGCGTCCCTCTGCTCCGTAAACCCGAGCTACAGGTAGCTTGCTCTCCGCGGGGGGCGCTGACAGCTTGCAAGGCTAGCGGCCAGCGCGGTGCTCGCCACTCCATGGTTGCCCAATAAATGCTTATTGTTGGCAAGATGGCGTTTGCACACCTGGCCCCCGGCTCCCGCCACCCCAGCCAGCCCCAGCCAGCCCCAAGCTGGCGTCCGCGCCTACTGAGGTGGGGACATCACCCGCTGTCGTTGCTCAGGCCCTGGGCTCGCGGCCCATGGTGGACAAGCCGGGAAAGGAAGCGCAGAGGGGACGCAGCGCTGTGGGCACTGAGGCGGCGTTCGTGCGGTAACAAGCGGGAGACCAGACACTTGCGCTTGCGGGAGAATGTGCGCCAGTGCTGCCCCAACGCTAGGCGTCCCGTGGCAGCACACACTTTGTAGTAGTGAAGGACAACCCCCCTCTGAGAAGTTCCCGGCTTCACTTGTCTGAGCTCGGTTCCCCATCTGGAGGGGCCCCGGGTGGACACGTCACCTGCTGGGGCCATCGTCTGCTGTGGGATATATACATACGTGTGTGTGTGTGTGTGTGTGTGTGTGTGTGTGTGTGTGTGTGTGCGCGTGCGTGCAGTAAGTGCATGAGACCTCCCAGGAGGAGCTAGGAGTTAGTATTAGAGCCTTTCCAGGCTGACGCTCCCCCAGGAGGCCCCTTAACTTCCCCCTGGCCCCTCGTGCATTAGAAGGCGTGTGGTGATTTCCACACCTGCCACTCCATCAGAGACGGCATTATTGGGAACAGGTCCATCATCCCATCCCCCCCACCCTCGCCTCATTCTCTACAATGCTTGGTCCCTCACAGATTCTGCTTTCCCTGAGTGCTCCGGGCCCAGCCCCTAGTCCAGATGACACTCATGCCGATGGCTTCGGTGATGGCAGTGGCTGAACCCAAATGGGTCTCCGTCTGGAGCCGTTTCCTGTGGCTGACACTGCTGAGCATGGCTCTGGGGTCGCTGCTGGCCCTGCTGCTGTCACTGGGAGCCATGGATGAGCAGTGTCTGGCTGTGCTCAGAGGCTTCCGCCTGCTCAGGAGCAAACTGGACAGAACCCAGCATGTGGTCACCAAGTGCACCAGCCCATCCACAGAGCTCAGCATCACCTCTGGCGACGTGGGGCTGCTGAGTGTCCAGACGAAGACGTCTCCAGGTGAGCAGACAGGCCATCCCCCGTTTGTCAGTGAAGGCATATGTGTAAAGGTGTGTGGAGTGCCCTGCGTGTGGGTGTGAGGGTGTTGTGGTAACTGAGGCAGGCCGCCAGGAACTGCAGCTGGGTGAGTGACTTACAGGTGCCCCGGTGTGTGGAGGGAGACGCTCAGAGGGCGGGGCCTGCGCTGCCTCTCAGCTCTGAGTGGGAGTGGTTCAGGGGGAGGCGCCTGAGAACGGGGCGGGAACTCCGGGAAGCTGGGTGTTGAGTGCTGACCCTCACTGGCAACACAGAGCCGGGAAGAAGGCGGCATTCAGTGAGGCCCCTCCACCCGTGTGCTGTGTGCACAGAGCCCCCCAGTGGTGGTAACTAGACATTACCACAACTAGGATCACGTTAAAAACAGTCCAGACCTGGGTCCATCCCACAACTGTCAGAAAGTAAAAACGGTGCAGGCATGGAAAGTCCCGGGGGATTGGCCGAGTGGGAGGTGTTGGCATCCCCATGTCTGAGGAGGAGGGACTCAAGAGATAGGACCACCTGGCCACGGGGAAGGCAGACACCCAGAGCTGCCCCTGTAGGAAAGCACAGGGATAGATGGTAAGCGCCTGTGCCCAAGTCCAGGCAGTTGGCAGGGGAGCCCAGCTGGTGCCTCCCAGGGACCAGCATCCCGCCCCGCCCCCCGGCTGTGCAGAGTGGCAGCATGTGGGGCATGGTTGACGCAGCTGCGCGACAGACCCACCCAGGGACATGTCCCGAGTGCACCTCAGCAGGCCTCTCGGGCTGCCTTCAGCAGGGAAGCTGGAGGCCAGGGCGGCCCTGAACCAAGCCCTCGAGATGAAGCGTCAAGGCAAGAGGGAGAAAGCCCACAGGCTTTTCCTGCACGCCCTCAAGATGGACCCTGGCTTCGTAGATGCGCTCAACGAGCTCGGCATCTTCTCGGAAGAGGACAAGGACATCGTCCAGGCAGACTACCTGTACACCAGGGCGCTGACCATTTCGCCCTTCCACGAGAAGGCGCTGGTCAACCGGGATCGGACCCTGCCACTGGTGGAGGAGATCGACCAGCGGTACTTCAGCACCATCGACAGCAAAGTGAGGAAGGTCATGTCCCTCCCCAAGGGCAGCGCCGCCCTGCGCAGGGTCATGGAGGAGACCTACTACCACCACATCTACCACACGGTGGCCATCGAGGGCAACACCCTCACCCTCTCGGAGATCAGGCACATCCTGGAGACCCGCTACGCCGTGCCAGGGAAGAGCCTGGAAGAGCAGAACGAGGTGATCGGCATGCACGCGGCCATGACATACATCAACACCACCCTGGTGTCCCGCATCGGGTCTGTCACCATCGACGACATGCTGGAGATCCACCGGAGGGTGCTGGGGTATGTGGACCCCGTGGAAGCAGGAAGGTTTCGGAGGACACAGGTCCTGGTGGGGCACCACATCCCACCGCACCCCCGGGACGTGGAGAAGCAGATGCAGGAGTTCACGCAGTGGCTCAATTCAGAGGACGCCATGAATCTGCACGCGGTCGAGTTCGCAGCCTTAGCCCACTACAAACTTGTGTACATCCACCCGTTTATCGACGGCAACGGGAGGACCTCCCGCCTGCTGATGAACCTGATCCTGATGCAGGCGGGGTACCCCCCCATCACCATACGCAAGGAGCAGAGGTCCGAGTACTACCACGTGTTGGAAGTCGCCAATGAGGGCGACGTGAGGCCCTTCATCCGCTTCATTGCCAAGTGCACCGAGGTCACGCTGGACACGCTGCTCCTCGCCACCACTGAGTATTCCGTGGCGCTGCCGGAAGCCCAGCCCAACCATTCTGGGTTCAAGGAGACACTCCCTGTGAGGCCCTGACCTGCCAGCCCCTTGGCAAAAGGGGAAGCCAATAGACGACCTCCGAAGAGCCCCTCTCTAGAAACAGCTCTCCCCAGTAGCAAAAGGAGACATTTGATGCGGTATTTACCTCCAGATGTGTTTTAGTTAAGAAAACTAAATTATTAAGCCTTGTCTTTAGGATAATTTATATTCAGCCGAGTTATTTATTTTTTTGAGAGAGCTAGCAGTGCCAAGTAGTACTGTGACTGCTATGCCTGTGGTGATCCCAGCACCCTGTAGGTGCAGCCAGGCCCCTCTGATGTCCTGAGCAGGTTCTGGACAGAATCTGCACTTAAGTGGGGGCAGAGGGGCCAGATCTGTGGGACGAAGCCCAGGGCCACAGGGACCACTCAGATGCCGTTGATGTCCTGTGCCCAGAAGGAAGGTTGCAATCCTGGGCAAAAGACAGGCTGTGGTGGCAGCTTCGACTGTTTCAAAGGGCTGCTCTGCCATGTCCAGCAGGAAACTGCAGGTTCCCAAAGACACCCCTTCACCCCCCCCCCATTAACTTGCTAGCCTGAGTGGCAGGGGATGTTATTTTCCTGTCAACTTTCAGGAGGAGGGCGGCCAGCTTGGCTTTTTGGCTTTTTCTTTCTACTATACTTCATTTGCATCAAGTCAGACCAGATGTTTTAGACAGAATTCTCCAAGCTTGTCAACCTCCAGGCCACAAAGAGGTCTGCTTCACTTGCCCTGCAGTCTCCTGCAGGAGGACCCTAGGGAACGCATCTGGGGGCCTGGAGGTGAGGTTCCCTAGTAGAATGCTTACGTAGCACTCACCCTGCTGCAGTCACCATCCCTAGCATTAAAACAAAAAGGAGCGTATCTAAGATACCACACAAACCCCAAGTAAGCCTTTCTGATAAAAGAATTAAAAGCAAGCAAACACCTGTGACCTTAGCCCAGACTGGCCCCTTTTGTCCTGTGTCCTTAAACCCCTTTCCCCATAAAGCCATCATAGGGCCCAACATTCCCTTGGGTAAGTAGAGATTGCCTCAGAGTGGCCTTGCTTTTCTGATAGTGTCATGTCTGACAAATGCCTTTCAAAGTTGTCACCTTAGAGAAAAATGAACTTCTCCAATCATATGGCTAAGTGCCGGTTTGACTGCTGCTATTTAGTCAGAACGGCTGGGAACCACTGGGTTTTGATCTGAGGGACAGAGCCCAGGGGTCCCTGACCACACTGCACTTTTTCTTTCTTGAAAGATGGTAAATCCATACCAGGTGTCAAACTAGTGGGCAGATGCTGCCACTGACGTACCAGTGTTTATACGACACTCTGGTAGCTTCTGGGGGGCTGACTGGAAAGATGTGTGCAAGCAGTGGCATGTCCCACTGCACACCATCGCATGGCACGCCCACGCCTTGCTTCTCTCTGCAGCATACCTACTCTCACAGGGTGCTTGCTTTGTCCAGTAGTGAGAACCTGCACTTTAGATACACAAGGAACATATTTTAACAAGTTACGGTTCTAATAAAGTATTTTATTACATAAGCACTGACTGCATTGTCTCATTCCGGGAGGGAGTTCTGAGCTGCCTCGGTGTATCTTGTTCTGAGAACAGATCTCAGGGCGCCTGCCCTGAGCTAAATTCACTAAGTTTCCCCCATATTTACAGTGATTTTTGTTGTTCTCTTTCTGATGCCCTCGGTGGGGCCCTTCTGGCCTGTGGAGAGGCTCACCTGTGTCATGAACCCTGTGAAGAGCATGAAGTCATACCTGAGTATTGGCCACTAGGAAGAGAACCAGTCAGTTTCTGTGAGACCATCAGGGAAGCCACACAAACTCAGTGGGATTTCAGCACACACCCAGGTGCATTCTGTCTGAACTGCCGGGTCGGCTCTCAAGACAGACCAGGAGCCCATGCCACAGTGAGGCGCCTGTTGCCTGCAGTAACGCCTAGAAAAAGGTCTGTGTGCTGTGCAACTAAGGTCGGGGACAACCTGCCCCTTAAACATGGCAGCATTTACAGGGGGTAAAGTACTGCCCACCAGACGGGAGCTGAACAGGGTGAGGCCCTGACAGCCCCAGGCGGTGACCAATGCTGCTCTGGTGTCCGGAAAGGAGAGGTGGGCCAGAGGCTGAGTGTTAGCAACTCCAGCACGCACACAGCCCTGCCTGCACTTAAATGTCAAGGGGCTGGAGGGATGGCTGCTGTGGAAGGGGACGCCTGCCTCTTACAGGGCCTGGGTTCTGTCCCAGCACTCATGGTGGCTCACAACCACCTGTGGCATCAGGCCTCTGTGGTCCCTCTTCTAAGCTCCACGGGCAGCAGGTATACACACGGTGCCCATGTACACATGCGGCCAAACTCCTGGGCGAAGATCTCAGGGCTTGGCCAACACGACACAGGTCCCTAGTGCTGTCCTCTGAAGTGCTCTGACACAGTAAGCTGTCTGTTCCCTGTCCTGTTCCCGTGCCCCATGTGCGAAGTAAAATTCTTCCCAGCAGTGTCAGACTGAACCTGCCACATACGCAAGACTGGCAAATGATTTGATGACAGTGACAAGAGCTGTTAACACTCGTTCCTGGGGAAAGCAGTGCACCCACATGAAACACCCAGCAGCAGTGTGCAAGGCTCGGTAAGAGAACTTTAATAAACAAAGCTAAGTGGGGAATTCACTGCGCTCCACGTGGCATTTAGACACCAGTGTTTGGACAGAGGACATGGGTCTCCAGTCAGCGGGCAAAGAAAGTGGTCCACAGCAGGTGGCACACACATTCCTATATAAACAAATGTCACAGACATTCGCTTTAGGGAACATAAAAGTTGAAGTGTCAATTACAAATACATAATAGAAAAACTCACAGCCTCTGTGGACAAATGCCCATCGAATGTCTCCTCTGCGGTGCCCCTCCCGCACTTACTAACCAGGCCATTCTGAGGGGCGACAGGCATCTCCCGTTTTCTCTTCCAGGTAGAGCACAATGGGCACTCGTGCCGTGCAGGGCTGGGGAGGGTGGGGTGGGGGGAGGGGGGTTCGTAGAAAAAGGGCCAGAGTGGTCAAAGTTTCAGGACAACTGGGCCCCAAAGCCAAGTCCCTCCTTGATAGGACACTGAGTCCCTTGGGACGGCCTGAGAGCAATCGGCCTCCACCCTCAATATGAGGGAACATGCCTCAGCGCCATGCTCAATGGAGGCGTTTCCTTCCTGTGTGGGAGACAGGTTGAGTGCCCGGCCCTTCTGTCTCCAGGGCCTGCAGTGGCCTGCCGGCCAGCATGGAGGAGTAAGTAAGGCATTTCCCATCTCCAGGAGCCTCTTCACTTTCTCAAAAGCAACTTCGCAAAATCAGCATTGGACATCTTGGGAGCCTCGGTGGCCCCGGAGGTGACGGCCGGGCCATTCTCGGCCTGAGGAGCACTGTGGCGCTGCAGAGCCCGAGGAAGAAGAGAAAGCTGGGTCCTTCCCTTCCCGCGCCTACAAAGAGCAAACACAATGACCCTTTGGAAGCAGATCCAGAGCCCAAACTGGACTGTGAGACAGCTGGGATTATCAGGCCAACTGAGAAGCTGGGAAAGGGTAAGAAGTATGACTGGCCAGGCATGCATGAGGGTGAGCTCTGACCTCACGCCAGGAAGAGAAAGCATGGGACCCACAAGACACCCTCTGGCTGATTCTGCCTTCTCTACAGCCCTGACAAGGAGCAACCCTATGCCAAGTCACAGGTGACAAAAGTGGCTGCCATCACAGACATCAGGAAGAGGGGCCACTGATTGAGACTGGCCTGATTACACGCAGTAATGACTAGTGTGGGAGGGCCCAGTCACTGGGGGTGATGCCTCCCAGGCAGGCAGGTGCCCTGGGTTGTGTAAGACAGCAGGCTGGGGCAGGTAGGAGCGATCTTCCAGGACTCGGGTCGGATTCCCAGCGCCCATGCAGTGGCTCTCAACCACCTGTAAGTCCAGTTCTAGTGCCCTCTTCTGGGTTATGCAGGTAAAATACTCACACACATAAAAAATAAAAAAATACATCAACAGTAAAAGTGAAAGAAGCAGGCAGGCAGGCAGGGTGAGGGGCTGGAGAGATGGCTTAAAATCTCTCCATTAGATTTTAAGAGAGAGGGGTTAAAAGCACATCTAACAAATGACCAGGTTCAATTCCCAGCACCCCTAAGGCAGCCCACAACCATTTCTAACTCCACCAGTTCCAGAGATCTGATGCCCTCTTCTGGCCTCTGTGAGCACTGCATACATGTGTTTCAAAGACATACATGCAGGCAAGATTCTTGTAACACATAAAATAAATGTAAATAACAAAAAAAAGTTTTTAAAGAGAGCAGGCTGCGCAGAGCATGGGGAGGAAGCCAGTAAGCTTTCTGTATTCCTCCACGGTCTCTGCCTCTAGGGTCCTGTCTTGGCTCCCTGATAATGGTCTAACTGTAGGTGGTGAGCCAAATAAACCCTTTCTTCCCCAGGGTTTGCCATGGCACTCACAAGGCCCTGGGTTCCATCCCCGGTGCCACCAAGAAAAGGTGTGACCAGCGGCAAAGACCACCGTGCCCTCAGGGCCACTTCCCTTTAGAGGCTCGCTATGCACATCTCACCCAGTGACACCAGGGACCAGGAAGAGTAGCAGGTCCTGGCTTTTCTGACCCAACTCACTGATCTGCAGACATGGCTGCCCCATCCCCAGCACTGGCCAGGGCAGACCTGCATGGAACCGCATGGACACTTACGCGCCATATATCTGCCGGGGCAGCAGAGGGGCCCCCGGGGCTGCCCTCGCTTCTGGCTTCTCTGGAACTTTCCGCTGAGGGGGGTTGCTGATCGCCACTTTAATGACGTTCTCTTTGATGGTCATGCCGTCCATCTTCATCACTGCCTGTGATGCCTGGGACTCGCTCTCATACTCCACATAGGCCAGGCCCTGAAAGACAAAACCCACAGCCGGGTCAGACAGCAAGGACCTGGCCCCTTCAGGACAGCGGCCATCAGCGGTGACCTCCTGAATGTCACCAGCCTGGCTACAGATTTACTCCCGGTGGCTGTCACTAACAGGCAGTTCAAAAAGCCTCTGTGCTTGCCCCAAAGGAAAACAGGGTGAGCCCAGGGACATGTGGGAGAGACACAGAGCAGACCACGGACGGTCACCACCCTTTGGCATCTTCTTTCCACAACACTTTCCAACTCTCCCGTGTGGGTGGAGTCAGGGTGTGAAAGATGAACCCAAATGTGTCACCAAAAGGACCCAACCAGACCACTCCTCAGCAAGAGACCCAAAGCCTGCCGTGCCCCACTGACCTTCGGCTTGCCAGCCCTGTTGGTGACCAGTCTGAGGTCCTTCACGGTGCCGTGAGCCTTACAAATGTCCTCCAGCTCCTCTCTGGTGCAGGAGAAGGGCAGGCCTGAGATGAAGAGTTTGTGTTTCTCCAGGGTGGTGCTGTATCTGAACACCTGAAGGAGAGGCAAAGCCCACGCTCAGGACAGCACAGCCCAGCATATGCATCCAGGAAGTCTCCCTGAGCCTCTGCTCTCGGAACTTAGGCAACAAAACCACCGGGCACCCCACCCCTGTAAAATGGCCAGAATGACAGCCATGCACTGAGCACAGGTGAAGTCCCCCTGCCATGGGCTCAAGAACCCAAGGGTAAGTAGCTGTCTTTCCACACGCCAACTATACCCATCACCAAACCAAGAGGAGGCTCACAGAGGCCGAGCCCAAAAGCCTGGCACACAGGCTCCTCAGCAAGCCTTGCAACTGGCAGCGCATAGTACCGTGTGGGGTGCAGGCACTGAGCACTGCCCGTCTGGCCGCCCACCTTAAAGACATCCTTTTTCCAAAACCTACCTTAAAATCGGGGTTTTTGCTCTTATCCACACAAGGGGAAACAAACATCGGCCTGCCTTGCACATTCTCCCTGTCCAGCTCCAAAGCCTGCTGTGCTGACTTCTCCTCTTTAAACTCCACGTAGCAATAGCCTCGGAAGTCCCCACGATTGCTGAAGACCGGCCTGACCTGGACCACCTCCCCGCAGGCCGCAAAGAGTGGCTTGAGCTTCACCTCTGGCTCACCCATGCTGTAGGGCAAGTTGCTGACAAAGACGGTGACCTTGTCTTTACTGCTGTCGTGCGCCACCTTGGGCATGTCCAGCTTGAGGGAGGCTGCCTTCTCCTTCTGCTTGGAAGGAGGAGCAACGTCTATCGTCACACATTTCCCAGAGAGTTCCGTTTCTTCCTGCATGGCCGAAGCCACTCCAGAGGCCAGACTGTTCTCCACCCTTCTGCGTTTGGAAGGCTGCTCTGCACGCATTCAAAAGAGAAGCAGGGGCAGTTAACATTTTATGAGTTCTTCTGCATTGAGCACATCCCCACACAATCAATCTGCACTGTGTACAGAAGAGGGACAGCCACCATGCCCACAATGTGGGGCCCAATTATACTCCAGCAAAGGCACTAGCTATGTATGCCAATGTAAAAATTCCTGTCTCAAAAAACAAACAAACAACCACTCTGTTATTACTGGCCAGAGTGCTCCTGCATCCCAGCAGCAGACGTGGGCTAGGCCTGGACGACTCTACCACTGCCTCAGGTCACAGGGCAGCTACACAGCACGCCAGTTTAACTACTGAGAAATGCAGATGGTGAGCTGAGGATCCGACGGTATGAATCCTCACTGAGACGGGACAGCACAGCTGTGACATCAGTGGTGCTCACTCTGGGGACATCAGGGCCACTCTTGGGACAGCTAAGGGGACTCCACGTGCAGGCCTTGGCTAAGGTGGTGGTCAGTACCTTCCTCGTCCTCGGCCCGCTTGCTCTCATCCTCCTCGTCCGCCTTGCGCTTGTCTGCACCGCGGGCCTTTCTCTTCTTTTTCAGGGCTTTCTTCTCGGCCCGCACCTTCTTCCGCTGCTCAGCCCTCTCTTCTTCCTGCTGCACAAGAGCAGCTTCCTTCTCGGCAGCCTGGAAAGAGGGCAGCACGCTCATTCCCAGGCGCCTGCCATGATATGCTGGCTGGCTGCATCGTGGGGACATGGGGGACACACGACTCTTCATGCAACACGAGATCATATGAACACGGCAAGAGACTCATGACTTTCAACAGCCTCAGCCATTACACAGCCGGAAGGAGGAAACCCATTCCTGAAGGCAGGGCCCTCCCTACCTCATCTGTGCTGGGACTCAATGGCTGACGATAGCCACACGGGAGAGAGGGTTTATCTGAGCTCACAGCTGCAGGCTGTTTGCGGTCTACTGTGGTGGAGAGGCCAGGGCAGGAACCGGAAGCAGCCAGGGCCATCCAGACAAGGGAAGGAAGGAATGCCCGCACACCATGCTCAGATCACACCCTTCCTTTCATTGCACAGCCCAGACACCCACACTCAAGGTGGGTCTTCCCACCTCAACTTAGAAAATGCCTCACATGCCGTAAGCAAGTCAAGAATGCTCACGTTCCTCCCACAGGCCTATTGTGGTTCCCTTTAAAAAATGATTCTTCCAGAATGTCATCCCTATAGACAACACATTCTGATCAAATCCCCCGTCTCCCCTGATTCATCTCAGACGCTGGCCGCCACCTCTCCCTCAAACTCCATTCCGTTAAACCACTGACTGAGTCTAACTAGCAGCACTGGTTGTCCACAGAGGGCACCAGTGGAGGGACTGTGGCAATCTATCCCGGGCTGGGCCCTAGAAGCCAACTGAAGCCCCCTCCCCGTAGCCATCAAGTGCCAACAGCTTCCAAGCATGAGGCTCCACACGCCCTCTGAGACTCTTCTGTTTATCTAGTGTGGTCCATTCTTGTTGTTAAGTTGGAGATTTTTGTTTTGACTTTTCAAGACGGGGTTTCCCTGTAGCTTTGGAGCCTGGCCTTGAACTCACAGCTCCACCTGCCTCTGCCTCCTGAATGCTAGGATTAAAGGCTTGTGCCCCCACCACCCAGCCATTTGAAACCTTTTAGTGAATCTATAAGATGGCAAGGGATAAGTATAAATACTAACCCAAATGGTTTTTAGTTAGTGTCTTGTGAAGGGGCAGGAGGACCCAGGTTCAATTCCCAGTACCCACATGGCTGCTCACGACAGACACTCCAGTATCAGGCGATCGACACCCTCTCCTGGCCACTGTGGGAACTGCCCACACATCGTGACAGACATTCAGTAGACAAACACCCACAGCAAACAAGGGGGTGGGACGGCGCAGTCCCAAACCCTCAGGAGCATCATAGTCACCTTCATCCTCTGCTCATTCACACGAGCCAGGCGAGTTTCAGTTTTCTGAACGGCCACATCCCAATCTTCTAAGGTTCCTGGGCAGAAAGAAGAGTAGAGGTCTGAGCCCTCCCTTCCGGGCAGTGTCCCCTGCCCCCACTGCTCCAGAACAGACAGCTCCTGTCACAAGAACTGCAGTCGCTATTCCTTTAAGACAATGCATGTCATCAGGTGCCAGGCTGTAAGTCTAACAATCTTTCTGGCTTGCTACACGCCCTTCCTCCTTCCAAAGACAGACTTAAAAGCAAACACAAAGCTGGCTTTACAGCCTCTCAATGGCAAAGATCGTAAAAACACTCCACAGCTGAGAGCATGTGAAACTGAGGGAGCTGTGCCACCATCTCTGTCCTGGGTGTCACCTGCAGGCCTCAGGCACACACTCTAATCCAGACAGGTGCCCATGGAGAAACCCAGTCTCTAGTCTCCCCAAGTTCTATGGCTATGGCTAGGACCAACACCCAGACTCTTAAATTGCACAGGGACCAAAGAACATGCGGAGCCCTGCCTCTCGAGTGCCCCGCCCTGCGGGAGCAGCGGTTCTCATGCGGACTCCTCCCGGCCTGGGGACATGTCAGGAGTCCCTGTGGCTGTGGTGAGGACAGACGCAGGTGCACCTGAGGCCTCCCTGTGACTGCAGACTGCCCCAGAGGACTCACTCCCACAGGCAAGCAGCCAATCTGTCCTTACAGAGCAGAAGCAGAGGCAGGTCCCACCTTCTGTCCTCTCCATGGTGAGCAGCGCCTCACACACATGTTCAGGGTAGTCACTGGTGCACTGCACAGCTCGGTGCAGAGCCTTCCGGCAGTGCTGGGTGTCTCCGTGTGCCCTAGAGCAGAGAAGAAAGGGCTGCCACGAAGGCCACAGCACAGAAGGCGGCAGGCTGCTGCTGGACAGCTGGGACAGAGGAGCCTGAGACACAGCTTTCAGAAGCACCGAGGCCTTCTCTCTCCTGCGGCAGCCTCTGCTGCTGAGGGACACCTCCCCTCTGCACACGCTTCCCCTGCCAGCAGGGATGCACTGCAGACTGTGCACACAGGAGGGCACCCTGCCCAGCTCCTGAAGAACCAGCCCTGCAGTCCATCAGAGGGCTCTGCGCACTCAGACACAGGTGGTGTAACTCCATGCTGAGTCAGCTCTTATCCTGACAGGTTCAGATATGCCAATCACACTGGCATGAATGCATGTGTGTGCATACTCAAAACCCTCAGAGCAATGTATGTATGTATGTATGTATGTATGTATGTATGTATGCATGCATGCATGCATGAGCATACTCAAAACCCTCAGAGCAATGTATGTATGTATGTATGTATGTATGTATGTATGTATGTATGAGCATACTCAAAACCCTCAGAGCAATGTATGTATGTATGTATGTATGTATGTATGTATGTTGTATGAGCATACTCAAAACCCTCAGAGCAATGTATGTATGTATGTATGTATGTATGTATGTATGTATGTATGTATGTATGTGTGTATGAGCATACTCAAAACCCTCAGAGCGGTGGCAGCTCATGCCTGCCTTTTTGGCAGGCACTTGGGGAGGCTGAGTAGGTGAGTCAAGATCAAGGGGAGGAGGAAAGACAAGGTCATGTTTTCATCTTCCCAGTGGGTGACATTTAGTGAATTCAATCATCTACAACAGTCACAGCTTAAACACACACTACAAACACGCCACCAAGGAGCCCGCCTAACCCAAGGGTAACACTAAGTCTGGACAGTGACTCCCAGCTAATCCGATGCTTTTTTTTTTTTCTCTTTCAGTGCCTCGAGCTTGCCTACACAAAACATAATAAAAATAACCCACCCTCCCAAGAGTCCAAGCAGGCATGTTTGCACTGTGTCGTGGGTTTGGAAGACTTCATGGCTGTAGGAGGCCCCCCACACACTCCCACCCCCATAAAAACACTGATTCGCAAGACTAGCCCAACACAGGCCCTACTAAAGGAACGGGCAGGAGGGTACCCACCCCAAGAGCAGGCTCAAGTCACCTCAGTCAAGATGGGTACAGATGTCACCTGCCCTGGGCCACTCACCTCTCCAAGTTATAATACTCCAGCCACATGTTGGCATACTTGGCATTTCCTCTGGTCATGATGCTGTCCCAGAGTTCTCGCGCTTTCTGCATGTTATTGCACAGGCGAGCCTAAAAGACAACCACAAGGTCTGCCAGGACACGGCCTGAACCCCATCACACAGCACCCACACAGGACCCATCACACAGGACCCATCACACAGCACCACACAGGACCCATCACACAGCACCCACATAGGTGCCACAAACACTCTGCCCTGCCCATGACTGTGTCCCACACTCCTGAAGGCCCCAGGCCTCCCTCCAGCACTAACAGGCCTGAAGCCTGGTTGCCTGCCTCCCTGCAGCACTGAGCCTCACAGGTCTGCACAGAGCAGAGGCCTGGACACAGCCCAGCTCAGACAGGCCCTGGTGTCAAAGTAGAGACTAAGGTTCCTTAGAGAGGTCTTGCAAAGGTGAGGCAGGGCCGCCGTTACTTCTTTATGAACTTAACTGCAAACGTTTACTTGGACAGCATTACTGAGGACACTGGTCCAGCAGCAAACGCTAGCTGTGATGTGAACCAGCACCACTAAGAGATGAGAGCCTGCTTCTCGTCCTTCAGAGTCCAACAAGAATTTCACACAGAACTACCCAACAAGGCGAGCTCCACTGACCCATCCTGTCAGGGCACAGGATCAAATCTACTGAGTTTTACATCCTACCTGTCTAGTGCCCCTGGCTCAGGAACAGCACCTACCTTCTGGACAAGGCTAACTAACGCCTTCAGCACAGAGACGGGCTCCCTCACAACACTCACAGCACGCACTCAGTACACCCTCAAGCAACCGGGAGGAAGGGCTGGGGGGTGGACGGGTCCACAGCCAGCGTCCAGGCACTGCCTCTTCACAAACCATCCTCAGATTCTGCCCCCAACTGTGAATGCACTTGACCAAAGCCTTCCGAGGAAGGTGTGACGGGCCCTCAGAGGGCATGACAGGGCGTGACAAGCCATGAAGACGCTCACCTCCACCCGAGCCCAACTCTGCATGATCACACAGCTTGGATCACCGCTCTCGCTGAACCCTTCCAGAATGGAACAGAACAGTTAGGATGGGCGTGAAACAAACCCCACCCCCCATCCCCGCTAGGGAGAGGTTGGGCGAGCAAGAGTGGGCAAGGCAACTGGGCGGGCAGCGGGCGGCGGGCGGCGGGCGGCGGGCGGCGGGCTGGGCACGTACGCGCCTCCACGTCCTGCTGCAGATGCTCCACAGCGCGTGTGAGCATGGACCGCAGCTCTTCCAGCTCCTTGCTAGAGTCTGTAGGGAAAGGTAGAGGAGCGCATGAAGTCACCACAGCCACCATTTTGAAATCTCGTACCACACCATGGAGACCCACTATGGACGCCTCATCACACTTCCTCACTGTAGTAAACCACGCGAAGACGCGGTGGCGGTGATAAACACAGGCGCTGCCCAGCAGGGACAGGCAGGTGGCATGGGGCATAGTAAGTCTGCCACAGCGTGGAGCAGGGGCCCTGGGGATGGAGATCTAAGAGCATGGCAGTCTCGTTAGAGAAAAGATTTGGAGCTTGTGGTGGTCAGGGTCAGCTCCACAGAACCTAGAGTCGGCGGGGCGATGGCCCTGGGCCTGCCTGTGATGGGTAACCTCAGCTACATGCGCCGAGGTGGAAGGCCCGCCCCCATGGACAGGGCAAGGCAGCTCCTGCTCTAACCTTCTCACCGTCCAAGTCCTGTGGCGGCTGCTGTGAGCGCCTCAGCCCTGACTCCCCAACTCGCTGGCCTGTGCCTTCTCCCCTGGACGTGTGTCAGAGCATTTCTCACGGTAACAGAAAAGAAACTGAACAGGGCTCATGACAGGTCAGATGCAGAAAGTGAGGGGAGCCAGCACAAACAAGGCTGTCACTCTGCCCACCAGTGTGACTTCAGCTGGGACAGCCAGTCCCCAGAAGAGACGGTCTAACGACAGGCCACGCGCCAACCCTTCCCCAGTCTCAATGTGCTTAAAGAACAGGGACATATCTCCAAAGAGCAGCAGCCGGAGGCTGGGGGTGGGCATGGGGGGAGCACAATCATAGAGTGCCATGCCAGCATGAAGACACGATCCCCAGCAGCCCACAAAAAGCCACTGAGGTGGCACGCCCCGCTGCCGGGACCCTGGTGCTCAGTGACAAGCCAGCCAGGCTTTAGCTCAGGGTCAACCCATGAGACACCCTGTCTCAAAAATGAGTGTGTGATCCTGAGGAACAGAACCCAAGGCTCCGCTCTGGCCTCCACACATGCACCTGTGAGGACACGCACACACGCGCGTGCGCACGCACGCAGGCACGCACAGGGGTGACACGATGACAGACAGAGTCCAGTTCTGAGGAGGCCCGCATTCTACCTTGTCTAAAGTCGACCCTTCGCCTCAGGTAGTCTAGATACACCTGCCAAATCTCCACGTAGTCAGTGGCCTGGATGAAGCCAGCACTCAAAGCGTTCTCGAAGGTTGCTGCAATAGACAAACACAACATTCACTAGACAATTCAAAAAGAGATAAAGCAATCAAAACCCCTAAGTGTGTGCTTTATGCACTTATAAATTATGCAGTTATAAACACACAAGCTGTAGATGTCTACCCTAGCATCATCACACACCAAGGAAGGAAAGCGTACAGGCGGTGTTTGCACAGGACACCCCTCCAGCCCTACGCTCGGGGAGGCCTGTTCTTCCACAGCGAGAGCCCCACCTAAGAAATTCAGTGAGGACTAGAGGCCAAAGCGCTAAGAAGCCTCACAGCCTCTGCCACTACAAGGCAGGCCCTGGGGCACTGGCTCAAGGCTACCACAGCTCTGTTCCTCACTTGGGACAAAAGGCTAGAGCTCCCAGGCTCGGTGGCTCATGCCTGTCACCCCAGCAAGCCTAGGCTGCACAGTGAGCTGCATAGGAAGAACATTCCAGAAAGTAACTTAGAAATTCTCCCACACAAACATTCACACCAGAAATCATTTGATGATCCACTCCATGTCTCTCCATGGCCAAGAGGTACCGGCTCCACAGGGCAACTATCCAAGGACAATTCCTCACAGCACGGCTGTGCACAGACAAAACCAAGTCCTTTACTTTCAGCTGCCGGTCCTGTGACAGAGAATCCCAGAGTGAGAGGACAGAATTGAAAGACGTCCTCAGTGCGAGAGACTCAGTGCGACCCCCCACAGGCTCGTGTGCCAGCACTTGGTACCAGCCGCTGGCACTGTTTTGGGAGGCCGGGGGACTTTGGGGAGGCAGGCCCGACCTGAGCGGATGGGACAGAGAGAGAGCTGAGGGCCTTGAGGGCCTTGAGGGCCTTGAGGGCTAGAACTCGACCCCACCCCCACCCTGAACCCCACTCTCCAAACAATCCCTCACTGAAACCATGCAACCAGCAGACGCCACTGCCAGAAGCACATCACCACACCCCACACCATCACCACCACACCCCACACCATCCCCACACCACACCACACCATAACCACACCCTACACCATCACCACACCCCACACCATCACCACACCCCACACCATCACCACACCCCACATCATCACCACCACACCCCACATCATCACCACCACACCCCACATCATCACCACCACACCCCACACCATCACCACCACACCCCACACCATCACCACCACACCCCACACCATCACCACACCATCAACACCACACCCCACACCATCCCCACACCACACCATAACCACACCCCACACCATCACCACACCATCAACACCACACCCCACACCATCCCTACACCACACCCCACACCATCCCCACACCATCAACACCACACCCCACACCACACCATAACCACACCCCACACCATCACCACACCCCACACCATTACCACCACACCATCAAAAGGTGCATCCCCTCAGCCTCTGCCCTCAAGCTGCCTCTGTCAGGTACTGACTGGGTCATGGACGAGAAAGTGACTAATGACCATCAGTGAGACATCCCCAGAACAGCCAACTGATGGAAGAGACACCTTTGAAATCTCTTGTGAGGCTGGGAATGCACAGGCTCTGTCCTGTCATCTCGGCACTCAGGAGGCCGTGTTGTGGAATATAGTTTAAGGTGTGTAATTTCCTTTATGCTGTGGAACATTTGTTCAATGATGCATGTGTGTGCTGCATTCTTTCATGTTGCATTTATTTAACTGTGAAGCTGTGTTGCCCTGCCTGTCTAAAATACCTGATGGTCTAATAGAGCTGAATGGTCAGTAGCGAGGTGAGGGAGAGAAGCAGGCGGGGTTGGCAAGCAGAGAGAATAACTAGGAGAAATCTGGGCTGGAAGAGTAAAGGGAGGACCGAGAAAAGGAGGAGAGGAGGCCAGGCAGGGCCCAGCCACCCAGGCAGCCATTGAGTGAGAAAGAACGACATACACAGTAAAGAAGGTAAAAAGCCCAGAGGCAAAACTTAAAGAGAAACAGGGTAATTTCAGTTAAAAAGCTGGCTATAAACAAGCCAAGCTAAGGTCGGGCAGGCATCCATACTTAAGAATAGTCTCTGGGTACTTATTGGGCTATGTATTGAGACCTGTCTCAAAAGAAATGAAGACAAAAACATGCATAAAAGAATGCTGTGGCCTGGCTCCTCCTCTTTAAGATTTACTTATTTATTATGTATGCAGTGTTCTGCCTGCATGTGTGTCTGCACACCAGAAGAGGGCACCAGATCTCATTACAGATGGCTGTGAGCCACCATGTGGTTGCTGGGAATTGAACTCAGAACCTCTAGAAGAGCAGCCAGTGCTCTTCACCTCTGAGCCATCTCTCTGGTCTTTGCTGTGGCTGACTCTTTCAAGGAAGAAATCACCAGGGGACATAAGGTAGAAAGGGCGGGGGAGCTGGCAGTCCCAAATGTCCCCAGACACAAGCCTGACGTATGAACTTCACACAGGACATTTCCCAAACTCGCGGAGACGGCAGTGAAAACTGACAGAGATGGGACAGCAGGGAGAGGGACGACAGAGCCAGCCACACAGGCTGAGTTGGCAGTAAATTTAAAATACCATCAAAAGCAGAGGGAGGGGAGGGGAGGAGGAAAAGCAGGGGAGGCACCATGCCCCTCCAGCCACCCCATTAGAAGGGAGGCTGGAGCTGGGCAGACGCGGGACTGGGGCACAGATCTTACTAGGTACCGACTGTAGCGGATCCATAACTCTGGGACCAGGCAGTTCTCCACCAGGGCGCGCTCGAAGATCAACTGAATGCGAGCGGGATCCCCAATTTTCATCTCAAAATCGATGTATGCTTGGTATTCCGCCAGCCTTGGGGCCTCTGCTTGCAACTGCAGAGAGGAAAATGACACTCGTTAATTTGGATGCTTGACACTCTCAGAAATCACCTTCAAGTAACTCAGTGCTGGCAAGAGCAGCTAACCTGAGAT
Organism: Cricetiscus sungorus; assembly: GCA_030556225.1. Taxonomy (NCBI): domain Eukaryota; kingdom Metazoa; phylum Chordata; class Mammalia; order Rodentia; family Cricetidae; genus Cricetiscus; species Cricetiscus sungorus. The sequence continues at coordinate 34,440,748 of JANBXA010000044.1, read as the reverse complement.
GAGAGCCGCCCGCAACAGGATAGCTCTGTGACATGTGAGCACCGGCAGCCTCCGCACGCCTGGCCCTGCCACCACAAGCACCCCAGAGCACACATGACAGAACAGCACCTGCCAATCACCACGGCTCACACCCTTCCATTGTGGTGCAGTGAGGGCCTCACACTGACAACACAGGTGCAGGCCAAAGACAGAGGGCACCAGGCTGAGTGTCACCAACCCGGCACCCGGCACCCGGCACCCGGCACCCGGCACCCGGCACCCGGCACCCGGCACCCGGCACAGCCCTCCTAACCTGAGGGCCACAGTGCACAGACAGCTTTGTGAGCACAACTGCACACATCGTTTACAGATGAAAACGACAGAGAGAGGGTTTCCCATGACAGTGGGTTAGCCAGACGCCGTGCCACTAAAGGACAGGAGCGGCTCCAGCAGCCTGACGGTCACAGCCTATCCTCCTCCCTGTGCTCAGAGACGCTGAACAAGACTGAGGTGCTCAAAGGAGACAGGGGCAGCCAGCCCACCTACAGCAACGGGGTCCCAGGACATCCACTCAAACCAATGAGAGGTTACAGTCAGACGGCAGAACCACCTGTGACTACAGAAGAGGCAGAGATGTGTGCTGTTGCCCGAGCACCGCCCAGGGAACAGCTGTCAGAAGGAAAACAAAGACAGGGCCTGTCAGACACGAAACGGAGAGAATTTGCTGCCAGTGAATCCCGGGTGCTGAGATGGCACACATCCATCCGCT